>WNWK01001066.1:50000-227500 GCA_009830355.1 Cherax destructor | reverse complement strand
TAAAACACATTAGCCACTCTTTGGTCTTTTTTTCCGAAACGTTTCGCCTACACAACAAGCTTCTTTAGTCGAATACAGGTGAACACAACACTGAAGAAGACTGTTGTACAGGAGAAACTTTCGGCAATAAATATACCCAAGTGTTGCTGATGTTTTTGGGAAGAATTTACCTAGTATGGGCCAGTAGGCCTGCTGCAGTGTTCCTCCGTTTTGTGTGTCCTATTCATCATCTTGTCAGTATTTTATACCATCAGTATTATAATATATATACACTGAGAGGTGTATATTTCTTTGTATACACATTCGCGATCCTGGTTTTTTCAACCTTCTACGAGCAAATGAAAAATATTGCTGCAACAAAGGAAGAATTTTTCAAGAGGAAACTGTACCACTACGTAAGTGCTTCAAGTGCCTGATCAACCAAGTTGTGATGACTGTATGGGTCTGCGGGCAGCCAGCAGCAACAGCCTGATTGACCAAGTAATCAATGTTGGCCTGGCGTCGTTCCGCAAGAGCTGAATAGTCTTGGAAACCTGTCACATGTAAGTCAATTAGCACTAGAGAAAGCCACATATACACGCATCCATCCATCCATGTGTTTTTGACATTTGGGAGTTTCTGAAAAGCAAATGTTAAGGGTTTAGAAGGGAGGGAGAGTGGATGGGGTATATCATGATTGTGTTACACTTCGAAGCCTCCAAAATTATACTGTAATATCCCCTTTCCTCTCCCCCCACACACATTTAAATTACTGGGAACTCTTCAAAATATTTGGAGTGTACTCTGGAGCTGAGAAAAAGAGGTATTTGTTAATATGTACTCAGAAGTGAGTGATACGGAAGAAAGTGCAGAATTTACTGAGAAAAAGCAGGGGTATAATAAGCACAGATAGAAAACACTCAATATCCGTGGTCAAGACATTCAGCGTGCTACCAGCAGATTTCAGAGAGTGTCCTATCAGCTCAGTTCTGCTGGCTATGTAGGCCCACGGGAAGTAACAGCCTCCGTCCCTGGTACACGCGTTACCTGGAGGTTACCTAATGTTGATTTCGTGGTCATCGTTACCACGGCCAGGTCCCAAACTAGGCCTCCTGGTTGCTGGCCTGGTCGACCATGATGTTGGTGCCAGCCGCATGTAGTCCAGTATGCACACAGCCTGGCTAGTAAGAAACTGAAGTCACAATGAGTTGTCTTTCTGTAGACTCATCGCGCCTCTACTTTTCATCGAAAGTATGTTGCACTATCTGCTGGCTTAAGCCGGTAGGAGACTTGGACCTGCCTCGCATGGGCCAGTAGACCTGCTGCAGTGTTCCTTCTTTGTCAAGCCGTAACGGCTTGACAAAGCTCCTGGAGAGCGAAACGTTGCCACAATAAATTGTCACATTAGTTGCATTTGTGTCCTTTTACTTAACATATTGTCGGTAATTCTACCAATATTAATACATTCTTATGTTCTTGCTTTCGTGTGGAGTGATTATAGATTGCAGGTTAGTCTAATTTATGATGCATCTTTCTCGCATACGTTCCAGAGAGTACAGCTCAAGGTACTTCAATAAATTCTTACGAACAATGAAGATTCTTTACATATTCTCTAGTTCTGTATTTTGTTTTGCCTTGAAAGGAACCGTCTAGTATATAGCAATATTCCGGCCTTGAGAGAGATAGTGATTTACATTATAATCATTAGCTTGGCATCTCTTGTTTTTAATATTCTAGTTATTCAGCTTATCATTGTCCTTGTAGTTGCGATAACAACGTTATTGTGAGCCTTGAATCTGAGAAGAATCCTCGAAATCTGTCTGAGAAATGTCTGTCACAGATATGAACATACAAGTGGGGAACTCGGAGAGTGATTGAGGGAACAAATATTTATAAGGGAATATAATCAAGTTATTGAAGGACCTGAAGAAACCTGAGCTCCCAGTGAGGGTTATTAAGGAAAAATTATAATCTTGTACCCGGCGAGGAACACCGTCTCTAGTGGATGAGGAAATGTATGTTTAGAAACTGGGTAGACATGATGTTTACTCCAAAGTCTTTGTTGATGCCGATTTGAGAACACTGAGTCTGTAATAGTGATGGAACGATACCAGATTTTTTGCCGATACCATCAAAATTAGTCGATTCCCACTGATACACATACTTTGGCACATCATTCCAATGCTTTATAAAGTTATATCCAGTTGCGTGTCCTGGCGCACCATCTGGTGGGCGAGTTTGACTTTCTTAGTAGATATTTTAATTTTTTCTTCAGACTTAATTTTTTTTTAATTTCAGTGTATTCCTTAAATTTAGTTCTCTATACGTAAGCCTTGTCCAGCTGTTCTGTCCTTGTGATTATCCTCTCACCACGAGAGAGAATCGTTCAAATTTGAACGTGTCCAGTTTGTTTTTTTAGACCTTGTTGAAGACAGGTCTAAAAGAAACTACGCATTTTTTTAGAGGTTTATATAAACCAGTCAAAACCAATTGGAAGTAATTTAAATTAGAAAATAGCCTTTGAAAATTTGTAGGAAACGTTAATAAGACATTGACGTCGTAAATCGCGTTAGGAAATAACGTATGGAAATAATGATAGCATGAAGAAGGTACGCTGGAGTTATGAATGTTGGAGGCTAGGTGATGGAGGACCTCATGACTCGTGTTGGAGGTTAAGTGGTGGGGAAGGAAGACCTCATAATTCTCACAATATTCACAGTGTTGATACTTATGTTTCCTCTGCATCAATCTTCCTCAGCTCTAGTATATCTTCTCTTCCTCAGCCATTCACGATCCATACTCCCGTCTCCTCTTTATCACCCCTCCAGCATTCTTTACGTTATTCTCACTTTATTCTCTCTCATATTTCCTCACACCTTAAATTTACTATCCATTGCTCCTAGACCTTTGTTCTATTAGCAAAGTCTTGGATATAGGATAGATAAAAGTGACAATAGGAGTCTCACAAGGATTAGTCTTTGGACCCATGTTTATGTGCGATCACCATTAAGACCAATAAATACTGAATAGGTAAAACATTGGAGTTCTCGCCACCAGATTGGTCCTCTCATCAAGCATACGCAAAAAAAAACTGATAAAGTTTTTAAATATCTGGAAAAGACTGGTCACTAAACTTAAGAGAGCTGGCAAAAGAGGATGGAATAACTAGAGGAGACAAAACTTGTAAGACACTCATATTTATAACGTGGTAGCAACAAACTGAAATGGGAGTGTCCGTGACCGCGGCCTAGGTCACGGACCTGGCCGCATGGGCGTTGACCCCGAAACCTCCAGGTATACTCAAGTATAATTATGCCGGGGACGGGGGGAAAGACAAAAAAACTTTAATTTGAAATTATTAAGTAGAATTCATTAGGGAGAAATGTAGTCTATGGTAACTAATTTTACAGGGATTTAAAGTAAATATGACTGAACCTGCAGTAAAAGGCATTAAATATGACTGAACCTGCAGTAAAAGGCCTTAAATATGACTGAACCTGCAGTAAAAGGCCTTAAATATGACTGAACCTGCAGTAAAAGGCCTTAAATATGATTGAACCTGCAGTAAAAGGCCTTAAATATGACTGAACCTGCAGTAAAAGGCCTTAAATATGACTGAACCTGCAGTAAAAGGCCTTAAATATGACTGAACCTGCAGTAAAAGGCCTTGGAATATGCCACATCAGAGTATTGATGAGCAATAGCAGGACCCGAGAGGTTGAGCACAGACTGCAGGCGCAACTAGACTGAGTACACTCCCTTGTTCTTGTTAAATGTCAACAATAACGCCCTAGATTGTTCCGTGTAACAGCGGTCAATTCGTGTGAGCTCTCAAAGCGGCAACTTTTAGTAGCTTGTACATAGTTAAAAGTTATTGAAACAGGTATTATGAACATTTATCCAACATATCGATGACATTATCCAGTTCCTGTCATTGGTACACAGCGACCAAACAAAATAGTGGAACAAAATATGCGATTATACGACCGCCGTATTACATTACCATATAATGTTAGTCCTTCCATGTGTTGCTGCCAAGTTTATGTCTTGCAACACACATTAAACTTCAACTTGAGCTGGCAATAACATTCACATGGCTGAGTCGCCGCCTAGAAGATTAACGCATATTCTCTCTGCAGTTACTCAAGCCTTGCAGAAGACTTTCTGCGCATTGTTAACCCCAGAGGGTTACTAACCAACGACAGCCAGTAAAACCTGTGATTTCTGCATAGATAAAGGCATATATGAAGAAATAGACACGTGTGCAACATCTAGGTATCTTTATTTGTAGACGTTTCGACCTCCAGTGGCTATATCAATACAATTCAATGACATAATGGGAAGACAGTAGAACCATACATAAAATATGAGGTAATCAGTCCCTCAGCCTTGAAATTGTTGAAGAGCACCAACTGTCTTCCAATTATGTCCATGAATTTGTATTGATAAAGACATTGGATGGCGATATGACTACAATAAAAATACAGAGATTTTGCACAGCGTGTCTAATTTTCACCCTATGTTTAAAACTAGGACGTATTGTTCTATCTAAAGTGGGTAAAATACATGTACTGGATTCAGAAATTGTAATGAGTGATACCGATCCTTTAAGAGTGTTTCAATACAGATATCCCAAGCAGGCAATGAACCTCGTTAGCCGAATAATGGTGTGGCATGGATGTTAAGGAAGGCAGTAGCTTGGTGAAACAACTCACTGATTAATGTAGATGACATAAAAACAGTAGTTGGAAACTTAATTACGACAGGCTTTAGTAAAGCCTGTTGTATAGCGTTTTTATCGTCTACTACACGTCGGTATTTAATACCATATTCTCTTACCAGTGGTTAATGGTTGTGAGCAGGCAGCCGCATCCTAGCTGGCCTGCCCGCCACCTGATACTTGGCTGCTACAATGTGCATGGGATTATGGAGATCTTAGTCTTAATGACTCTATTGTGATTCTCCTTGCTTCTCGTGGTTTAGTGCTTATTTTCACGTATTTTCGTTGCAAAGGCTTGCAGCGAAGCTGGTCCTAGAGCCGAGGGTATGACATATGAGGAGAAGCTGGAGAAACTAAACTTGTCGACACTAGAGGACTGGATGATCAGAGGCTGTATGACCCTTGCGGTTTAGCGCTTCTTTTATTATAATAATGATAATGGATGATCAGAGGGGACATGATTACGACGTACAAAATACTCAGAGGAATTGACAGGTGGACAAGGAGAGTCTTAGAGGCGGGTCTCAGGCACACGAGGTCACAGCTGGAAGTTAAAAGTACAGATGAGTCACAGGGATGTTAGGAAATACTTCTTTATCCATAGAATGGTCAGGAAGTTAACCTAGTCAGCGAAGTAGTAGAAGCACAATAGGTATCATAGGACTCGGGCAGCCAGGGGTGAAAGGAGTAGCGGCCAGCAGAGAGGCGGGGCCAGGAGCTTGGACATAACCCCTGCAACCACAATTGGTTGAGTACACACATTTTTTTGGTAAGGACAACGTTAACATGATAACATAAAGTATGTTCTGATGTGAAGTGTCACACTACATGCCCAGATGTTTATAATTAATATAAATGACTTGCCAGAATAAAAAGTTGAAGGTAATGTTTGATGTTTTGAAAATAATGTAGAAATCTTTTTGCACACTTTTAACAGGTTTCGAGATTTCTTCTAGGCTTGCAGCTCGGCCTGAAGCCAGCTCCTGTTTACTTGCCTGATCAACCCGGCTGTTGCCGGTTGAATCAAGAACTGGTCTGGTTTCCTCTTGATAACTTGTTCCTTTGTTTTGGCATTGTTTCTTACGTCTGCTCTATAGAAGGTTGAAGATTTTTGGTCCACATGTTTCGACCATGTTCTCTAATTGTGCTTATGGCACGCTTTCTTTTTATTGTGTTTATTTTACCTTTTCTCCCATTTTCATTGTAATGTGCAGATTAGAGTTTTCACCCTCGAGTATTTTCCACATATATTTTCAGGTGTGTGCTTCTTCCATTCCAGTGAATACATTCCAAGTGTTTTGATGCGTTTCCAGTACCTCAGATGTTTTCTTGACTCTTCACGGGCAGTAAACTGTTTATGAACATTTTCCAGTTCTTATATACTCCTGCCTTGATTGCAGCTATAGGCAGAGAACAATATTCAAGACGTCGCAGCACAAATTATTTGGATAATATCATTAGCCTGATTTCTCAAGCTTAGAAA
Source organism: Cherax destructor (assembly GCA_009830355.1). Classification (NCBI taxonomy): domain Eukaryota; kingdom Metazoa; phylum Arthropoda; class Malacostraca; order Decapoda; family Parastacidae; genus Cherax; species Cherax destructor. The sequence goes on along the minus strand of WNWK01001066.1, from coordinate 221,318 downwards.
CCTTTCATAATCCAAAGTGTCATTTTCCTTCCTTTGATGCGTTTGCCTTATGTTCACTAGACAGTAGGTCATACTAACGCGATTCCATAGAATTTTACCTGTTCATCTCGTGCTACGCAGATTACTACTGATTTGTACTTGTGTCCGTTTTGAGTATTTCATTCTTTCCATATCTATTAATCAGTTGAAATTTGTAACCATTGATAATCATTTATTTTCCTTTTCCCATTGGAAGACTTTGTTAATATCTGTTTATAATTTTGAGGTATCTTCTACTGAAGTTAGTGTTTTTTTTTTGTCTGATGCTCGTGAGGAATAACAGAAGAGACAGGAAAATTTATGTTCAATTATCAAACAGATCATAGTGACAATAAGTCAAAATATTCAGATATAGGAAAATAAGAAAGCCCAGTACCCCAAGGAACAGGCATAGGTGACACCTGGACTGTTTCTCATCCATTACAATACATTCATGGAGAGGGAGGGAGCGCTAAACATTTAGGAAGTCATACAGCTGTATGAGCTGTATGACTCCCTAAATCTAGACGTACAATAGGCTACAACTGGTATATGCAGTGGTAGTGTAGTGAGGATAGAAATATATTTGGATATACAGAAAAAGTCTAGACTTGCTGCAAAGTATGGCTGCCAGAGATAAAAAGTTGCAGAGGGGTGAAAAGATAAAAATGTTCTCGCTGGCTGATAGGAATACAAGAGACGTGATGACTATGTATAAGATAACGTCATGCAAAACAGCAGATGAAGATTCATCAGGACCATCATCAAGAAGGTTAACAAGAAGACACAATTATAAAGTGAGACAAAACGGTGCCAAAAACATACTAGTACAGTGGTAGAATAATGGAATGAGATGCAGGAGATAGTGTGTTACATCCTCTGTGTGGATGTTTATATATATATATATATATATATATATATATATATATATATATATATATATATATATATATATATAATATATTATAAATGTTCTGAGTAGTCTTATAACTTACGTCTTTAATTTTATAACTTAAGGTCTTTAATTTTTTCTTCGTTTCATAATTCTTGTAGGTCGCTTGTCACAATTTTGATCAACTTGCCTCTGATATTTGGTCTTGCATTTCATATAATTTCCGAGAATATGTATATTTCTTCAACTGATGATGATAATAATAATAATAAGGAATTGTCACACTGGCCAGGAAAATGACAGGGTGGATAATAAGGACTTTCAGGACAAGTGAAGTAATGCCAGTGAAGACACTTTTAAGATCGTTTGTGCTCTTTCTTGGAGTACTGTTCAGTGTTGACAGACCCTTTCAGGGATAGATAGCAGAACTGGAATAGATTCGCATGGACTAGATTGATTTTCTTACACAGGATATACCATTCCAGAAGGACTGAAGTTTCCTCTGAGTGCGACCCACAGCAATTGGCTAGCACAACCTATTTTATACTGTTAGGTGAGCAGGAGCCGCTGGGGTGTAAGTATACTAGCCCAAATATTTCTAAGAATACGTACATAAACTTAAAAACAATGTAGATTCATTGTTGTAGTAGCCTCTCGACATTTTTACAGCTGCATTATGTCTAAGAATACGTACGTGCAGAAGCCTTGTTTTAACACCGGAGGCAGCGACGTGTTGGAGGCGAGGAGTGACATAGGTAAAGAGATAGTTGCTGATGTGGGGAGGTTAGGGGCGGCGGTGGTTGAGTCGGTGGTGATGGTGGAGGGGTGTAACAGCCGGGTGAGGCAGAGGCGCTGCCGTGAGTGATGGGGTTTATACAGGTCTGGAGGGCAGTAATGCACGTCATTAATTCCCGAGTGTGGTGGTGCTGTCGCCTGTCCTCCCGTCCACTACACCTGTCACTCACTGCTACCCCCACCCCGACATCAACCCCACACTACCACCCACCCAATACCAGGGACGCCTCAAAATATTACTCATTCACGCAGGCACCAGTGCTTTGTACTCTATATTACACAAGACGGGTAGTAACTGCTACAATTACTAAACAAAAATAAAAATTACATATAAATTCACCCCTCGAGATGAGACACCACAGCTCTCGAAACCAGAATTGATAAACAAAGCAGCAACAACAACAACAAAACACGCAGGCACACGCATCGGTGGAGAGAAACTATAAATATAAGAGTGAAAAGGACCTTTGTAAATATACCACCAAGCATATTGCTGGAAATACATATATACCTTATAACATCAGCTGCATATGCAAGAATGCCAAATCTCAGAATAGCATTCAGAAACTTGAATTAAGAATCCTCCAGTACCTTATATACGTCATTTATTTGACTCGGTCATGGAGCCCACATCCTATCAACCACAGCAAGAAGCTAGAAAAGATCCAAGGTTTGCAACCAGGACTAGTACCATAACAGGGAATGTTCTACGAGAGGTTGAAGGAACTGAACCTGACGATCTTAGACTTCCAAGCTCACCTCCTTGTGGAGGTGAGCTTGGAAGATGAGATAATAAGAATACATGGCTTAACTCAGGTGCTGGGTGATAACATTGGCGGAGAGCACAAGGGAAGACATGATTACTATATAAAAATCTTAAGGGGAAATGATAGGGCAGCTAAGCATAGACTGAATTAACAGGAAGATCAAGAGGAAAAAGGATACAGGTGGAAGCTGAAGGCTCGGACGAACTATGGGAAGTACGGAAGTATTTCTTTAGTGTAAGGGTGATTAAAAGGTGGAATAATTTGGATGAGGCTGTGGTGAATGTAGCCTCAATACACAATTTCAAGAGTAGATATAAGTCCGAATAGGCCAGAAATCAGTGATCCCAATCAAAGTATAGTAGGAAGCGGGCAAGGAGCCGAGTTTCCGCCCCTGCACACAGCTCCATGTGTACAAGCACACACCAGATCCTTTGCACGTTGTTTCACAATTGATGGTACGAAAGATATTACTGTCACTTTATCATAACTTTATCTCGCGTATGCTCATCGCTAGTGTTCTAAAGAGCCTCTACAGTTTCCGCAAAGCACGTCATAACAACAACCTATGACGAATAATTATTGTTGTTGTGGCATGCCTTTGATCGGTTTCGAGAGTTGTGCCCTAGCAGCCTGAGACCAGACTTAATTGGTGGCTAAGTAGACAGCCAGGCGGTTGCTGTTAACGGCCTACAGGCCTACATAGCCACAACCTGGCTGATTAAGTCTTCTCAATTTTCTTACCAGAGTTGCGCTGCTTCGCAGTTCATTGTGCTTATCTACAACTGATGGCATCCTATTGCTTATATATTTTCTACATTTGAATCAGTTGCAAAAAATGAAATAAAAATAGAAACAATTTAAAAAGATATACGAAAACAGTGACTGGCAATAGAGTTGTATATTATTATTAGTAGTAGTAGTAGTAGTAGATCTATACACTAGTTGGCCGTGTTTATGAGTAGAAAAAATGTAGGACTACCTAGTCCCTAAGCTTGAATGTATGTAATCCCAGTCCCAATGATTGTGTATGTAGGACCTACCTCAGTCCTCAAGATTGAGGTATGTGGACTACTAGTCTCAATGATTGAGTGTATGAGGACCTACCTCAGTCCTCTAATGATTGAGTGTATGTAGGACCTACCTCAGTCCTCTAATGATTGAGTGTATGTAGGACCTACCTCAGTCCTCTAATGATTGAGTGTATGTAGGACCTACCTCAGTCCTCTAATGATTGAGTGTATGTAGGACCTACCTCAGTCCTCTAATGATTGAGTGTATGTAGGACCTACCTCAGTCCTCTAATGATTGAGTGTATGTAGGACCTACCTCAGTCCTGTAATGATTGAGTGTATGTAGGACCTACCTCAGTCCTCTAATGATTGAGTGTATGTAGGACCTACCTCAGTCCTCTTTCAGCGATTCATTGTTATGTAAATAAACCTGGTATGTGAAAGTCTAAGAAATAGAAGTCTATTGGTTTTGGCACAAGTCACAAGTTCGCCCTGCACAATTGGCTGAGTATGTTAGTGGGGTATTCGTGAATTTCATCCTCCCCCTTTTTCCCAGCGCTCCATCCCCCTCCACCTCGCTTAGCCCCTTACTCTTTCCATTGTCCCCTTTCCCTCTTTTTCTCTCCATTTTTCTCTGTTACTGAACTTCTCTCCATTTTTCTTTTTTTCTCTATCTCTTATTCTCTTTTTCCCTTTCTCTTTTTCTCTTTCCTCTTTCTCCTTTTCTTTTTTTCTTTCTCTATTTCTTTCTCTCTCCCTCTCCCCCTCTCTCTGTATGGATTGGCTAAGGAGAAACTGTTCTTTCATTTAATATACGTAAACAAATCAGGATTGTTGTTCATACTTAGAGTACATTATAATAAGTATTTAAGTAATTTTCTAAAGACTGGCTTCCAGTACATTGCCTTTACCCAAAATGAACTGTTGGTAACTTGCTGCAACTCCCTGCTAGATTCTTATCAAATCTGCAACACGACAACGTACTTACCTTGCTAAGTTTGCTACTGGGATTATTGCAAATGACATAACTATCGTCATTTTTGCTAACTCGCGTTTAGAATCCGTAACAGAAAGAAAAAAGTGGTGTCTGCCATAGTAGTGTTTAGACGAAGCCATTATGAACCATGACCCCTTAAGGAACGTGTCTTGGTGCCGGTCAGGGAATTGACTCTGTCCTCCAGTTCCTTAGATCGATCTTGATTGCCTCTCATTACCCAAGCACAGTAGGGTTTTAGGGCTTTGCATGATAATATGAACCATAGCATATAGAAACCTGTGTTGTTTACTGGAGTTCTCTTATTTAAATATAGATTATAACCTTGGTTAAATGGATTGGTAAAGAATTTATAATGTCGTGTCAGCGATATCAGAAAGGCACAGAGTTGCACAGATTGTACTAGCTGCCAGTGGAAGGGTGAGAGAGTTGTATATTGCTGTAAGTGACACTGATTTTCCTCGTACTTAAGAAAATCATCTTTAATGTTCAATAATAAAGCACAGGGAGACAGAAACTCAGATGATTAATTGATCTGTATATTTCGACCCCCTTCTGGGATTCTCTTCATCAGAAGGGGATCGAAATATACAATCAATTATTCTTCTGAGTTTCTGTCTCCGTGTGAGACAGAAACTCAGAACTGAGCATTGATAAATGTTCATCGTTAATGTATTTTGTACAAATCAAACACTAGAAGGAATTGTAAAAAATTTTTACTTTGGAGCCAATAACCTGAAATAATTAATAAATGTGTACATTTAAGCCAAGACTTGACGATGTTTAGTTTATTTTTACAATATGCAGCAGTATCAAAAATTATCTAAAATTTTTGCTACATAATCACATAATATATATAGTTAAATACCATGGATGTGTGAGACTGTGTGGAAAAACTTAAAGCCATTCCTGCTTTATGACAACATAGGTGTCATGCAGTGTTAAGTTATTCGTTGTTTTCCTTACAAGAAGCAGTGTTCAAGGAGGGTAACGAGCCTGGCATGCCCTTGGTAATGTGTCATTATCTCTCGTTGTTACCCACTAGTTACCTCGTTAATGTTTTTGCTATTACTGAACTTCGAGTTGTAGATTTAAAGTAATCCGGGTATATAGTTGACAGCAGATGGTCTGTGTTGGTGGCGCGAAGACTAGAGGAGTGGAGGGGAGTAGTGGAGCCATTGCCAGATCCATCATCTGCGTCCGTCGTGGCCAACTCTTAACAACCACGTGGGCCACATCCACTCTCATCCGGCATCCATCACCCCCAAGGCCGCCCTCACACTCAGGCCCGCCTCCACCCACAGTGCCACCCAACCCTCGTGGGAACTACCCCTCTTACTCAGCCGCTAGCATCCTGGCTGTCTGCTAGGGACTGGCTCATACCCTTCAGTGGGTTCATCCCCTTCCACCCCTCTCCCTTAAAAACACATATACATACACAATATCCCAAGGGTTGGTCCATACACATTGGTTGATAGTCACACACTTGACTTGTGCAGAATTGACTGGTATCAAAATATTGACCAAGAAGAATTAACGATGTCTCACTAACTAGTCTCTGAAATTATAGGAAGAAGTTTCAGGACTGGGTGAAACTCGGAGGAAGAATCAGGGCTGTGGAGTCGAAGTCGGAAGAAATTCTTGGGTTACTGGAGTCGAAGTTGGAGTCGGTATAATGTAATTAAAGGAGTCAGAATCGAAGGTTTTATGTGGCGACTCCACAGCCCTGGAAAGAATGCCGGTAATTAAAAAAAAGAGAAAAGGTTGTTGGGTAGAAGGGGTGGACGAGGATGTGGGACCTGTAATCAAATCTTGTATTAACTGGTTTTAAGAACATATAGAAAGAGGAATGAAAACAAAGTTAAACGCTCATTGTGAGTATATCTGGTTAATGTTAAAACTAAGGACAACAAAGAACAGAAGTGAAGGACAGTTGCAGCCAAATGAAGAGCCCAACCCTTCCAGCACATGGACCTCTTCCCTCACTCTACCCTCTTCCTCATCTTTCCCAGCCCCACTTTTCTTCATGGCCCATAAGCGTGATGAGGAAACCAGGGCACTACAAATCAGTACATGGTACAAGATTAGTACAAAGTCAGAGACAACGAAGGTAGAATATTAAGAGTGATGAATCTATTGAATGAATGATAGAGGCAAACCAAGACATCACAGCTCTCATATGGACAAAACTTATGGAGACAGCAGATATAATAATCTCAGCAGGATATCAAGTACTAAGGAAACAGAAATCAGGGAAGGGTAGGAGTGTCACTACCAGTCAAAAGCCAATGGGGTTTTGAATAGATAAGAATAATACAAAGACAATAAAGAACTGGAAGACATTAAGAATAGAGCAAAAAAGAAAAGTGTGCATATGGCAACAGTAAAGTTAGTAATCACTACAAAGAAATAGGCTGAGAGAATTGGAATTTACATGGAAGAGCGGATACACGGATGGCTAAGGTTGTGAAAGTTGAAAGGTTTTTTTTTCCTAGCTAGTAAGGAAAGTTTCCCTTTTAGAATTTTCTGCAGTTTATCACAAATATCTTGGAAATGATGATGGATTTAGTTTGGACTGTGGTTAACAGCCTGACGCCGCCGTTGCTGACACTAATGTCTTCACTGCTTGGGCCTTCCTAGTGTGTAACTTGTAACCTCTGAATTGAAATGACTTTTGAATATGCCATGGGCTGTGATACATGGTCTTTTGCTGTCAATGCTGATGTCACTGCTGCCGTTGATGCTGTTAATGCTACTACTGTTGCCTCTTACCCTGCTACTGACACTGACGCCGCTGTTACAACTATGGTTGCTTGGAAGGTAACTGGCGAGAGGCAGTCCACCTTGCTTATGGTTGCCGAGATGTATGGAGCAGTTCAGGAAATGTAAACGCTTGCAGACTAGATCATGGTTTTTTAGTGTAGGGGTTCTTCCAGACAGACGCAAATGAAGGGAGCCCAGAGCCAAGTTGGTTGCCCAAGGGAGAGAGGAGGTTTTGTCCTTAGGGAAGGCCATGAGAGAGATGCTGAGAGTTAGCGACGAGAACAGAATTCAGCGCTAGCCCTCTAGTGGGTGCTATCAAAAACAGGCCTTAGGCCAGTAACTCTAGTGAGACATAGCCTTTGGCTTACCTTTGAAGAGTTTCGAGAGTATCTACTCTCTGAGCCCGGCCCGGCTTGGATTGAATTTTGTATATGGTTTGGTTTGCAACAGTATTTGCTCCATATATTGTGGTTCTCTCTAATGTATTGACACGTTAGTTCTGCTAGTTGCAGCCGTATTGGAATTTAAAAAAAAAAATTGTTCATAACTTTTTTAAAGTTATTTTGGCATTAATATTATATAGGTTCTTTTGGCTAAAAGTGCCAAGTGATCTTATTATAGGTTCAAGCGCTCTTCAAACCTCACAATTTTCTCCAAATATACGGATGTTGACGTACCTTAAAAGCCTGGTCATTTGTGGTAGTTGTGAGCGTGGCTAACATGTTTGTTTTTCTTTTCAGGTGGAAGACATGGAGAGAGCGGCCGGGGACGGGGTGGTGGAGTTCAATGAAATTGAGGATGATTGGTGAGCTGTCGTAGTGTGGCTGCTAGTAGTGGTAGGTTCAGTAGTGCTTCTAGAGTAACTTATATGTAGTGCCTTAGTTCTCTCACTAGTGTAGCTGTCGTTGTTGTATAGTTCCATCACTAATGTAGTGTACACACTTGTGTAGCTCTCGCTAGTGTAGCTGTTGTTGTTGTATAACTCCATCACTAGTGTACACTATTGTGTAGCTCTCACTAGTGTAGCTGTCGTTGTTGTATAGCTCCATCACTAATGTACACTATTGTGTGGCTCTCACTAATGTAGCTGTTGTTGTATAGCTCCATCACTAGTGTACACTATTGTGTAGCTGTCACTAGTGTAGCTGCCGTTGCTGTATAGCTCCATCACTAATGTAGTATACACTATTGTGTAGCTCTCGCTAGGAGTTGTGCACTTTTGTATAGCTATAAGTATTTTAATAATCAGAGTCACCAAATTTGCATGTTGATAGATTGTAATATACCTGTATAACGACATACAGAGATTTTATTTTTTCAGTGCTCTGTAGTTAATAGTTTCTCTGAAATGTTCGAGACAAGGATGTAATGATAGCCCATACAATGAGGTTATTAGGTATGCCAGGAAATTGATGTTTACGTTTTTAACAAAGAGTACACAGAGAGTGGTAGCTAAAATAAAATTTAATCCTAGGAAGGTAAAAAGTTCAGTACCCAAAGGCACAGTCCTGGAACCATTGCTGTTTCTCATGCTTATATATAAAAAAGAAGTTGCCATAACATCGTATCCTTTGCAGGCAATACTAAATTAAGCACGAAAGTTGCCTCAGTGAAGGAGAAACAAAAATTAGAGACATCAACAAACTCCAGGAAAAAGGAAAATAACAGGATTTTCACCGGCGACAGTATTCAACTGCGTATGAGGAACTCAAACGAACAAAGACTACAAAATGCAAGTTAATCATCAGATAAAGTTTTGGGGATAATAATGTCAGATGACTTATTATTTGGAGAGAACAATAAGATCAGGAAATAATGTTACATTGTGCTATCCACTTCAGATATTGTTTTGTACTCAAAGCACCCTTCAAGGCAGGAGGTAGATCATAGCTGGCAGACATTCAGAGATAGTTTAAAGCATGCTTATTGCTTACAATCGGTAAAATATCTAATCTAAACTTGGAATTCCTTATACAGTACTACTTAGTGTGTGCTTATTGGATTAGAGCAGTGCGAACGAAATATCTCATAATATATACCATTTTTATACATGTGCAAATCTGCTCACTACCATAACAACGTACTGGAGTGAGAGATACAGGAATAAATGTAAAATAAACCCAATGAAAAGCAGGGATGACGAAGACACAGTTCGAGAACAGTGTCAACATCCGTAGTCCAAGACTGATCAGTCTGCTACCAGTGGATATTGGATATATTGCCAGAACAAAGATAGAAATTTGACCACTATCTCTTCTACGGTAAGCTTGTGGCCACAAGCAGCAACCGCCTGATTGGCCTTACAGTTAGTGAAGCCTGGCCTCAGATCAGATTTCAATCATTGAAGAATTCTCAAAACCAGTCACAGGTATGTGTATTGGTGCAGCTCTGTTATTTTTGAGCAATTGCAGTGGATTTTCGCTTGCTACAATTGTGAAAAAGTGACTGATGTCGTGAATGGTTGCATTATTTGTTGTCTTGCCTTGATGCAGGTGACTTGCACGACCATGGGTTAATAAGGGCTTGATCCTTACTATCCTCTAAAGTATTCAGTCATCCCCAGTAGATCTTCCTTTGCTGAAGGCCAGGTCTTGCCCCCACCCCCATTCCCCTGGGCTGTACAAAAGCATGTGTACTGGACACCTGAAACACCAGAATAACTTCCAGATGACACCTGGCACCAGATTCCTAATTAGCAGGATAATATTCCAGTATACTTGATCACTTCTGTAAGTGGGACACTTGAAAGCAGTGAAAGTAGTGATAAATAGCATGTTCATATGAGACACTGACGAGCTCTTGTGGAGTGAATACTACACTGGAGCTTCGTAACCTGTCCACTATGCCTTCGATCCCCACCTGACCTTGCATAAATACTCCCAGCTGTAACCTGTCTAAATTTATACTAAGAAAGGACTAAGGAGAACTTTACCTGCCCAGGTGTAGCATCCACACCTGGGGTCACATGGCTGTCTGAGGCTCATGTGACTGCTTCTGGACAAGCCACTGACTCAGTACTTATATCCACCTTACTGACAAGAGCATTCATCTATTTATGCGTCACTGATTAGTAACAATCCAGTTCAATCCACACTTATCCTTGTATATAAATGACCGTCAGCCATGGCTAAAATTCATGGACCAGATAAAAAACACAGTTGCCTTGCAAACCTCACACCATACTGGGAGACTTCAACCTTCCAAATATGAAATGGAGGATGGTAAATCACATCGCTGAACCAAAAATAGTTCCGGGAAGCATGCTTAATCAACATGTACATACTAGATAACGATTGGAGCTTTTTGTAAAGTTTTCTTTGAACCAACATATAACAGAACCCATTAGAAATGAAAATACACTTGGATTTGATCTTCACGGACAAGAGGAACTAGTAGTCACAAATACAGTATACTCTGATCACAGCATCATAGAAGTACAATGAATATGAACACGTAATAGTGTACAAGTGAAGATGTTCATTAGATATAAAAACATTCAGAGAATTGGCTGGGACAAAATTAACAAATAACCATCAGACATTCTTTCGGGAACAGTCAAGAGCACACTGAACCCTAGCCAGTGCTTGGAAAACCTGAACACTGAAGCATACGAGGTCTTCATTAAGTATGTACCACAGAGAAAAACTAAAATCAAATTAAATATAGAGGGCATGAGATATATCAAAGTTGGAACAGGCAGAGAGATCATTTATGGCCTACATGGAGCCAATAAAGTCCTAAATATATACTGCAGGAGCGGGGAATACGTGATAACATATACAGTACGAGGAAGGTACTTGAAGGTCTAGTCCCAGCGCTGCACACTGTCATAAAAGTCGAGTGAGAGAGACAGGAGAAACTGTAATATGAACCTAGTGACAAGCAGGGGCAGAGTGGACACAGTAAGATCATTTTACATCAACATCCGTGGGCCCAAACTATTTAATATCTTAACAGAAGATATCAGAAATACTGATAGAACAAGTGTAAAAGTCTTGAAGAAGAAACTCAATGAGTACCTCTGCCAAGCGTGATGGTTACTTGGGCTGTCAGCAGTAACAGCCTGGTTGACCAGGCAAGTACCAGTCAAGTCTGGATCAAGGCCGAGCTGCAAGATTAGGAAAACACTTGAAATCCATCAGTGGTACTGCCAAGTAGTGTGCGCTGTTTGAGTCTGAAGAGCCTCGGATTTGTGATGTTGTCTAGTGCCTGATCTCCAAGAATTTTCACTAGCGGCTTGTGGTTGGTAGTTATGACGAGATCCCAGCATTCCTTGGTGAAGAATCGGCTATCTTCCAGTGCCCATGCGACTGCCAATGCTTCTTCTTCGATCGGTGCATACCACTTCTCAGCATCCCTTAAGAAACAAGACCCATCCAGTATTATCTTCCATCCATCTGCACAACACCCGGGAATGGTATGGTCACACCCGCAATGTTTTTGGCGGAGCCAGTATCCCACCCCAGTTCTAGACCAATCGGGGTTGAGGCACTAACTTGCTGGGATCGAATATCTCAACTCCTGCTTCGAACTCGTTGATTGCTTCTTTAGAGTGTTGGAACACCTCTTCCAGTTCTTTGTCCCACTTTAAGCTGACCTTAGGCCTGAGGATCGGTTTGAACAGTGCCATCATGACTGTGGTTCTACCGTAGTGTGACACCTGGTTAACAAGACCAAACCATGCCCATACATCTGTAATATTGGAGGGCTTGGAAATGTTGCGATGGTGTTCAGGTACTTAGGTAGAGGTTTCACTTCGGACTTAGTCATCTGAAATCCTGCAAACTCCACTTCCATTGAGGCAAATTGGAACTTAACTGGGTTGAGGATCACATCATTGCTTCCTACTAGTTCCAGATAATCAATGACTCGCCACCAATGTTCCTTTAAATATGTGTCCCATATGATGGTGTCATCCACGCATTTGGTCTTTCTGGGTACATCTGCGATGATGGCGTTGTATCTCTGTGTGTAGGCATCCTGTGATGCGAGGAATCCCATTGGCACACGATGGTAGCGGAACCTGCCTTGCTCAGTCATTGCGGGGAGTGGCCGGTGCAGGCATACGTTGAAGGTTGATGAAGCATACCTCTCCAAGAGCCAGATCTTCATGTCCTCTGTGGACTCAAGTGATGGTACTTAGGGCAAACTAGCTGTGGGGGGAGGCGGTGCTGTATGCCATTGGCATCCGCATCCCGCAACAGTGGGGCGGTTACAACTACTCACAGTATTCTCGCATACTCTGGCTTCTGTTGCTCCAATCTTTGGAAAATCAGGCATGATAACTCTCAGCTGTTCCAATGCAATTCAGCTCAGGAGTCTGTAACCTAAACCACAGTAGAAGTCTTAAGTTGCTTCCCTTTTGTGTTGCAACCTGACAGCACCCTGAACATTTATCTCATTATTGGCGGCAAGAATATGTTTCGAGACACGAGTGAGATGCTGTGCATAGACCCAGTTTCTTGAGGAGCTGCAGTCCCATCAGACAGGTTTGTGCACCTGAGTCGGCGATGGCAGAGATACTGGCAGAACACCATGGTGAACATGGTATCTTTATCAAGGCGTAGGCCTTGTCGTCCACGGCTACTGTCAAAGTCAAAGTTGGATGCGGCAATGCCTCACTCACGCAGGAGCCTATCTTGGTGTGTGGGTTGTTCTTTTCCAGCACCCGAGACACATCTTGAATTCCTTGAGTATGCCCTTCACCATACCGAATTGGGGAGTGAGGGAGCCGCACTGGTAGCTTGACATCTTGTCCTGCTCGCCATGATTCTGTGCTGGGCCTGGTGACACTTGGCTGTTGTGCCCTCAAAACATCCTCTTGTAGCCACTGGCCACCACCCTTAGGTTCTCAGTGGACATGGTGCAGGCTGCAGTCTCTTTGCTATCGACTGGACTGACAGTTTCACTCAGTGTTCTTGTGTCAATTTCTGTTGTCCCAAGGGCCTCCTCCTTGATGTATTCATCTGCCAGACCATTTAATAGGACTAATTTGACGATATCCTCGGTGTAGTCTATGGCGACGGTACTGGAACAGGTGGCCGAACTACAGGTTCCAGTTTTGGTCCAACGATAGACATTTGCCAACCCATGTAGTCACGCCACATACAGCCTGGCGTGTTCCCCTGGTTCCTGCTTCATCTGAAGTAGCATTGCCCGTATCACACTCAGTGTCACACTCAACAACATTAGGCATTTCATAGCGTCCAAGACCTCATTCTCAGTACTGCTGGCTATTGTGGGGTTTCTAACTCTAGCTCACAGCAGGCCAGTAGCTGAGCAATGACTTTACCCAGCGTGAGGTCGGTCCCATTTCTAAACATGTCCCACCAGTGGATAAATTCAGCCCAATCATCTTCACCAATGTCTTGCTGTAGAATTGGGCGGTTGATTTTGGGTGGTTTCTGTAGGGTGTCCCTAGAGTCATGCACATTTTTCTGATGTAACTGTATCAGTGCAATGCATGTCAGCATGTCATCGGCCGTCTTTACCTCTGTGCACCCTGCAGCCTCACACCTCAACGAAAGAACCATCATCAATGGGTATGCCTAGCCTAGGCTACAACCATCAGCTCTGTAACTTGTCAAAAATCCAGGAGCATGGTCAAAGAGACATTCGGATGTGTACTGATTATCCTTTATTCAGATACAATATAACGAATGCTCCTTGCTGTAAAGAAATGGAATACATAAAATTAGGATGCACAACATGATGTATAATTAACTGTGGATGCACAACATAACGTATAATTAACTGTGCACGGTATGAAAGGAAATCTATATGGGTGTCTAGTGCCCCTCCCTACATAAAACATAATTACTAACTTGCATATTAAAAAGGCAACACGTGTGGCGTTGGCCTCACAGTTCTCTTTGTTTACACCCCACATTTCTCATCCTCCCCTACAGGTGGCGCACGGGTGCCGCCAACCCGCCATATTTGACTCAATCTGTGTCACTTTATCTACATCCCACAATATCCACTGAAGATTGTACTCCACTGTAGTACAAGTACTGTTGACAGTGTTCATTCAATGTGTACTCTTGTCTGTAATTTGCATTATAGTTTCTCCCACATTAAGTACATGTATTTGATTATTCCTGTCCATTAACGAAATTGTAACCCAGTATAGTATAAGTTCGAAACATATTTAGTAAGTAATATTCAGGCAGGCTATGTAAATCATTGAGGATTGTGTGTAGCGTTGGCGGTAAAGAATAAGTGAGTCACAAAGTTCTGTATTCCCCAGATGTGAGAGCGACGACGTGGGACTGCGAGAAGACGTGTATATGTGTGTATGTGTGTGTATTATGCCAGTGTTGTAGGTGATTGACAAGAACCACCTGTTGCTGACGTAGAAGGCGATGGTGTCTGTGGTGGTAGGATTGAGAAGACCCCAGCAAAGGCATTGGGTCCACAACCTTAACACCTGTATCCCAACTAACCACTCATCCACCTACATCCCCACCAACCACCCTGTATGCATGTGGGTTATGCTATTCCCCGTGTTACTAGTTCTGCCTCTCTCCTGTCACCTCCACTTCCTTCCCCTTCTTCCACTTCCCATTCCCTTTCATTTTCTCTTTTCCCCTTCCCATCCACTTTTCCTCTGTCTCGTGACCCTACCTTAACACACTCCCCGCTCTCCCTCTTCCCGCTATTCCTCTCCTCCACCTACTTCTCCTTTCTTACAATTACAAACTTTAAGAAAACAATACTGTTTGACTTTTTTAAATATATTTTGTATCACATGTGTTACTAAAAGGAAGTTTGTACAATATGAAATTTTAATTTTTATAGTCAATAATGTTTTTCTTGACGGACAATTAGTAGTGAACAAAGTTTAAATTCACCTCTCATTATCTATTAAAAGCTTTCCCATTGTGTTTATGATATTTTATTTACTAATGTTCTTAAAGTGAAAAGATCATTTATTTTTTTTATTTTTTTACCTTTTGACCTTAACAGACTGAATTTATTCGACAGTGCCACTCTCCTCCTGAGTGAGCATGCCGCCATATATATCACAGTTAAATACATTTATTACAAGCAGTAGTAAATATTGGTGTGTGAGACAAAAGTTATCATATGTGACTAGTTGAAAAACCTCACTCAGAGTAGTGTTAGGTCGTAACCAGACCTAAAGTCACTAGTTATGGTCACCATGCTGTGGTAGTGTGAGGCTGACACTACACCAGGTTGTTGGTGACTGCCTCTCACCAGCACCACTAGTCTCTCACACCGCTCTCTACCCATCATGTCCTCTTGTAATTATCTAACAGTAATATGCACTGTAATGATATGTTTTGTTAGATTTTGGGAGCCCTGCTCTTGTTCTGCAGTTGATACCTGATGTTGCAGGTATTGGTATTTTGTGTAAGCTTTTCCTGGTTTTAAAACACCAGAATTTTAATTTCATTCACAAACCACCTTTATCATGCGGCCTTCTGAAAAAAAAAAAGTGATCTTAGGTACATCATTTAATTTTTTGTATCAATTATGTTAATATTTTTCCAGATCTTAGTGGTTTTTTAATTGAGTATTCATGGCTTTATATAACGTTTACACTGCAGTGATATATATTTACCGCTTATCAGAAAGCTTTGCAGTCACTATGCTTAATAATTCACATTATTGTGGGAATGTGACACACTTGGTCCAGTATGGTAAAAGCTCACTGCAGCAATCGAAGCAGAAGTTAACATTAGCAGTTCGTAAGTAAAAATGCAAAATGGTTTACATAAACTACAACCCCATCATTATTATATCACTGGTATACAATACCCACAGGTATTGGGCACATGTGAAACACCTGCATATCTTTACCTTGTAGATATTTCACCAACTAGTGGTTTTATCAGTACGTACAAGCCACTGGTTGGCAATACGTCTGCAAAATAGAGATACCCAGGTGTTGCATGTGGGGTCTAATTCACATACCTTACTACTGTCGAGCATCACTTCTGTGTCGCCACCGCTGCTGTGAGCTGCACCTCCAGATCTTTTTTCCCATGTACTACAGCCAATGGTCTGTGTCTCACGCTGTTTCACATATCACAGTCAGTTAGTGTCTCGTGTGATGTAGCTGATATCAAGCAGTGACTTAGCTTTCACAGTATGTGTTCCATTTAGCTTTTATTAATGTTCTTAATGTTCACTTATATAGTCTTAAGGATATTTTATTTTCAATTATTATGTTAATGCCATTAGGTTAAATTTAAGGTAAATTAAATTATTCAACGGCATTAGTTTCAGTTCGGTTAATTAAAATATTGCATTTTTTGGCACAAGGAAAACTTTGCTTTTGCTGTCGGTGATTGATTTTGCTATTATAATTTTGAGTAATTATTTCAAACCATCAAGCAATGAGTAAAGAATCTCTCTCTTTTTTTTCAAGTTATTGTACTATATTTGGGAATAACACCAACAGTATTGTATTTAGGAGTAACACCAGCTCTCTATTGTATTTGGGAGTAACACCAACAGTCTATCATAATTGGGAATAACACCAGCTGTATTAAACTGTGCTCTGAATAAAAATATGCATCCACATTGTTCTTTTGGTTTTAATAGTTTTGTCCATGTGCGTCAGTTCACGACTTGAAAATTAATGCTCAGCTACCATAAGCCATTTGTTATATGTGATCTCTGTTAAGTCTACTTCAGTAGCCATGGGATAACTAATAAACACACAAAGTAAATTTAGCTCTGTGAATTGTTAAAGGGATGACAGTATGGATATACGTAGTTATTATAGTTAATTTAATCTTATATTTTTTAAGTCCCCTCAGAGTTCATTGATGTTGGTGAGGGGCTCTTGATCTAAGGAATTCTACCAATGCTCCAATTCCTTGAATCAAGCTTGATTGCCTTACATTCCCCAAGGCACTGTATGACCCCTATGGGTTTAGTGCTCCCCCATGAATATGGTAATATATTTTTAAGTTCTTGGTTAGAGGATGAGTGCCAGAGTATGATGTGTGGCTCTTGGTATATATATATATATATATACGTATATATATATATATATATATATATATATATATATATATATATATATTTATTCACTGTATATATATATATATACTATTATGTTTTAGGATAGGGATTAAAATTATTATGATCAGGAGGAAGCACTAAAACCGTAGACGCCATGTAGCGCATGGGAGGAAATCAGGTTCAATCCCTGCCTTATATTTAGTTAGTCATCTCTGTATAAGGTTCAGAATGTTTAATTATTGCTAATAAAAGGTTAAGAGAATACCGTGGAACCCCGGTTTTCATACTCCCCAGCTTGCATGTAAAACCACAGTTATTCTCCATAAAATGTAATTTTTTATAATATTTCCCATAAGAACTAATGTAAATCCAATTAATTCATTCCAGACACCCAAAAGTATTAACAAAAAATACATTTTATGGAGAATAACTGTGGTTTTACATGCAATCTGGGGAGTATGAAAACCAGGGTTCCAAAGGAGGGCTCCATTACCATATACAGTTTTCCCCCGAGTAACGAACACCCCGGAAATCGTACAATTATGTAAGTATAATATTGTAAGTGCTTGTGGAAGTGTATTTTTGGGGGCCTGAAATAGACTAACCTACGTGACATTATTCCTTAAGGGAGTAAATTCGGTCGGTAATGGCACTTGAGCAGGCTTCTGGAATGAAGTTTTTTCGTTACTCAGGGGTCCACTGTACAGTGGTACCTCTACTTACGAGCTTAATTCGTTCCAGACGGCTATTCAAGTGCTGATACTGAAGGAATTTTTTCCCATGAGAAATAATGAAAATTAGGTTAATCCATTTCAGACCCCCAAAAATACACTTACAAAAGCACTACAAAAATACACTTATATAATTGTTCGAGTTGTGAGCTGCTCGTAAGTAGAGGTACCAATGTACAGTGGTACCTCTACTTACAGAGATTGAAAAATACCACCCTGAGTAAGCTGAAATAAGCCATCTCTGCAACAAGTTCAGTGACAGAGCCATATTGCACTTCAGGAACATGTTAAAGAGGTGCCAGAAATAGAGGACTGTGGACAGTTATTTTGTGAGACAGGGGTCCAGTGACTCTCAAGCTGGTCTTAGTGGCATTAAAAGACCTTGAAAGGAAGTAACCCCAGATAGGGCTTTGATACCTGAAGTCATTATGGAGGGGGATTCCCCTTCCAAACACTAAGTCCTCCCTCACTCCTCCTCCCTATCTTCCAGATGCCAGCAAGTCTCTTCAATAAAGGTAAGTAAATGTTATTTTAAATGTAAATTTATAAATTTAATATGTGTTAGTTATTATGTTTTGTGTATGTAAAACTATAGTTATTCTTTAAAAAATGAATTTTTTGTGAATAGTTTTTGGTGTCTGGAACGGATTAATTGTATTTACATTATTTCTTATGGGAAATAATGGTTCGACTTTTGGCCAGTTTGAGTTAAGGCCTAGCTCCTGGAACGGATTACGTCCGATACTCGGGAGTCCACCGTATATTAATTTTATTTTCCTACTGAATGATATAAATACTTCTGCTTAGCTGTCATGCTCTGTATTATAATGATAAATTAATGAATAAATTTTCTTTTTATCTTCTAACTGTTTGTTGTTTTCTTCTTTTAGATGCCTCATACATGTGCGAATGAGGCAGACAACTTTTGCTACATTTGTGGTGAGGTGACCTTTGCATCACAGAAGCGCCATATAACTGCTATGGTTAGAAAGGCATATCACCTATATTCTGGATGCAAGATTGGTGACCAGGATAAGAACTGGGCTCCAAACATATGCTGCAACAGTTGTGCTGAACAGGAAGAGGAAAGGAATGTTTTTTGCTGTGCCAGTGATATGGCGGGCAAACATGGTGAAAGGTTTCACCAAGATATTTCAACCATGGAAAAATGGTACCAGGGCAATTGGGGCACAAGAATGCTTGCAGACTATTGCTGGACATTGGCAAGAGATGATTCTTCAGCCCTCTATAAGTGTCAAGCAAAAAAGCAGAGTAGGTACGGATTACTTTAAAACATTTTTTTTTTTAACACATTGGCCGTTTCCCACCAAGGCAGGGTGGCCCGAAAAAGAAAAACTTTCATCATCATTTACTCCATCACTGTCTTGCCAGAGGCGCGCTTACACTACAGTAATAAAACTGCAACATTAACACCCCTCCTTCAGAGTGCAGACACTGTACTTCCCATCTCCAGGACTCAAGTCCGGCCTGCCGGTTTCCCTGAATCCCTTCATAAATGTTACCTTGCATACACTCCAACAGCACAAGTCCTAAAAACCATTTGTCTCCATTTGCTCCTATTTAACACACTCACGCACGCTGGAAGTCCAAGCCCCTCACACACAAAACCTCCTTTACCCCCTCCCTCCAACCTTTCCTAGGCTGACCCCTACCCCACCTTCCCTCCACTACAGATTTATACACTCTTGAAGTCATTTTATTTCGTTCCACCCTCTCTACATATCCAAACCATCTCAACCCCTCCTCAGCCCTCTGGATAATAGTTTTGGTAATCCCACACCTCCTCTTAATCTCCAAACTACGGATTCTCTGCATTATATTCACACCACACATTGCCCTCAGACATGACATCTCCACTGCCTCCAGCCTTCTCCTTGTTGCAACATTCACCACCCATGCCTCACACCCATACAAGAGCGTTGTATGTTATAATAAAATAAAATATTACATGTCTCGTATCTTTAAACATACAGCTAATAAGCATTTTTCAATGTGATATTTGGATTCAGGACATGAATATTCATAAGAATTAACTAATCTCATTTAAGAAGCATACAACTTTTCAAAAATTGTTGACCAGTAATTGGCAAACTGATATCTGCAATGTTCGGTAAATATCCAAACCTTTCATTAGGTAAGATACACCATTGAAAGCAGCATGAAAATCCCTTCATATGTCATCACTCGGAGACTAATATCCCAATTTGCTAAATATAATTGGCAAATTAGCGTCTACACATCCCAAAATTAATCAGAACCTAGTCATGGACCTGGCCTAGCATTCATTGACCACCAAAACATCTTCCAGGTAAGTACAATACATAAGCATTAAGAGTTTGAAGTAGATATGAGGCATTCTCAAGTAAGCATACACAAAACAATTTCTCGAGTTTAATACAAATTTAGAAGTAGGTCCTGATGGTCCAGGAGCTTGTCTGTATGTGTGATACAAGAATGTGGAGCTCTGTTGGTACCCAGGCAATATTGGTGTCCCAGTAAATGATAGATGCTGAGACTAAAGCTCTTGTTTCAAGCTCTCCCAATAGCAAATCTGCCCAAGGCTTAAGGGTAGATATCTAGTTGGAAGGAGAGGGGTTAGGAGACTAGTTTTGAAGCAGCATTGTTATTCTTTGTATTTGGGGACTAAGCTTCCCCCCCCCCAAATCCTTGATACCACCTTTCTTTTGCCTCTGACTTCATAGGCCACATATATAGATATGCCCTTAGGAATTGAAAGGCCCAGTGAGCAATACAGGCAAAAAGAAAGTTATACAGAGATTGGCAAACATGGTGTGAGGGACCACCTTCAACAGGAATTGTCACTTTGAGAGAACTCTGTCGATTGAAGATTGAACATACACAACTCGTCCTTAGCCACTTGTTTGCAGGTTCACTTGGTCCCATCTGTGTAGCTTGGTATACAGCCGACTGTAGAACACAGCTGTTACATTGCAGTTATAATTACTGGGTGCCTGTAGGGAACTTTTGGGATAGCTTTTTGACGTTAACAGTTTAAGGGCATTGTTAACTGATGCTGGCTATTTTAGCCTAATGTTGTGTATTTAATTCATGCGAGAAATACTTTTCTTACAGTTACCGACTAGGAAAAAGCACTCTTTAGATCTGAAACCCCTGTGGTTTAGCGCTTCTATTTGATTATAATTATTGTCTTTAGATCTGAAAATGACCTGACAATAAAAAAATACACGTTCTGAAATTTTGAATTTAAGCTCTGAGAACAGCTGTCATGATTTAGGGAGGAAATGAAAAATAAAAAATTTGTATGAAAAAAAAGGAGGAAAAATATCATGTGTGAAGTGGATGATCGTAATTGGTGGAAAAGTTGTTTGCTTTAACAGGTGAAAACTTGTTGGCAGATGGAAGACGCTAAAACTGAAGGTTGAAGACGCTGGCTTGAACTGAAATTGTTTTACTGCTCTTGGAAATGAGTAGAGTTATTGACAAGGAGAGACGAAGGACAAGAGGTTTCAACACAAAAGAACATGCTCATTGTCGGAAAATTGTCACCTAACACAACCCAATAACAATCCAAGTCTACTAAAATACACCAGCATTAAAAGCTTTATTCAAGCTGACTAAGACGCATTCACAAGTTACAGACGGAAACTTTGGGTTAAAAAAACACCCGACTAATACACACACAACCCAGTCACGGTATTGTGCCATTTTTTATCCGACTAATAGGTATTTCCCTGGAAGGGGAATACTTATTCTCACATTATCAAGGTCCTGTGACAGGACCTTGATAACGTGAGAAATCACGAAAGTGCTTGGAAGTTCACTAATTTTTCACTGGTTATTTTGCATATCGTGATATCACCTGTTTACTGTGATCTTATTACGTCTAAATATATAACTGACTGTCTCGGCTGTAGAACCACAGGACACACCTGATAACTTTTACCTTGTATTCCTACTTAAACTACATCGTTTGGTTACTGTATTCCGTGCTAACAGTATCATGTGTTTCGTGACATACATTGTAATTACACTAATGGTCTTGCTCTTCATACAAATCTCGCTCTTCTAATATAAATTGTTTTGTAAGTTAGATATCGGTGCCGCTTCAGCCAAAGTGATATTAACTTGCAATAATTTCTCTCTATTGTTTTTACCATTTTACTGCATTGTCAATCAGTCCATTTGATATATTGGTTATTTTTTTTACGAGGATGAAATGTCAAAATATATGTATATATGAGTGTGCGTGCGCGCGCTTGCTGGCCATAAGACCTGTATTATTTATTCTCACCTGACATTCTACTTTCCATCTGCGACTAATCATCATTAAGTCCCAGTTGTTGCCAGTTTGTAAGCCTTACAAACTGGCAAAACAAACTCTCTACCCTATCAGTCCCTATCGAGTATTTTGTACGATGTTAATTCCACTTAACATTACTCACGAAATTGTAATGACACGATTGCAAACAAACCATACCACGGGTGGGGTTCGAACCCGCGGTCACAGTCTCAAAACTCCAGACCGTCGCGTAAGCCACTGGGCCAGCTAGCTTCAATAAGATTCATCCAACTAGGTATATTTCTACACCATAGGAAGGTTAGCATAGGCACCACTGTGTCCACAAATGCAAGTAGAAATATACCTAGTTGGATGAATCTTATTGAAGCTAGCTGGCCCAGTGGCTTTCGCGACGGTCTGGAGTTTTGAGACTCTTTGACCGCGGATTCGAACCTAACCCGTGGTATGGTTTGTTTGCAATCGTGTCATTACGATTTCGTGAGTCATGTTGACGGCTTTGAGGGGGACTTGAGCTAGAGTTCGTCACTGCCATGCTAGCGGGAGATTCGTCTGTAAAAACTTGCATTTGTGGACACAGTGGTGCCTATGCTAACCTTCCTATGGTGTAGAAATATACCTAGTTGGATGAATCTTATTGAAGCTAGCTGGCCCAGTGGCTTACGCGACGGTCTGGAGTTTTGAGACTCTGTGACCGCGGGTTCGAATCCCACCCGTGGTATGGTTCACTTAACATTGGAGGGCATTTATCACCTGTTTCTTATGTCACCTAGAATCAGTCTCTAATGTGACACGTAATATCGCTCTTGTAGTTGATTTATTGCGATATCACGTGACACCTGCTTTTGAGATCAATATCACTGATACCAAGCAATGTCCGTGTGTACAAGAATGGTATACAATACCGACAAGATAAAATTAAGACACATGAGCAACATCTGGGTATCTTTATAGTAGACGTTTCGCCCTCCAGTGGCTTTATCAATACAAAATTCTAGGACATAATTTGAAGAGAGCAGAACTATTTAAGGTCAAGCCTTCTTACCTGGTCTTCAGAATCTCTACACCAGCGGTGTTGAACACACCAACTCCAAGGCCGGGGGACTGATTACCTCATCTTTTGTATATAGTTCTACTCTCTTCGCTGTATAACCCCTGTGGTTTAGCGCTTCTATTTGATTATAATAATAATAAATCTACTCTCTTCAAATTATGTCCTAGAATTTTGTATTGATAAAGCCACTGGATGGCGAAACGTCTACTATAAAGATACTCCAGATGTTGCACATGTGTCTTAATTTCACAATGTCCGTGTGTATTCGTCCAGCCCCTCATGGTTTGCAGCAATTCTAATCAGTGCACCTAGAAAACAAATATGCTAGATCCTTCTAGGGAAAGATATGCATTGGTTGCGATTAATGATCCGGAACAGGCAATAAATGCCAACGTCATACGTCAGTATTTAACATTTGAGAGTGTGTCCTACACCGTAAATCACAAAACGCTGGTGTCTCATCCTTACTACGAGGCATTACCCTCCTGCTTAAATAATTCCCTCCTGCTTAAATAATTGCGTTATTGACGATTATACGTAAATGTAAGTTAATTTACATTAAAATTAATCTAACGGAAAAATTGTTTGGGTCTGCTTGAAGCATGTGGAAATTAACGTATTGTAACAAGTTAGATTTTGCCAACAAAGTGGTTAGGTTATTATGCACCCCAAATCCATCCTGTGGATGGTAGCGCAAGAGCATATGGATACACAAAAGGAATAGAAACTAGGCCCTATAATTGTTGACAGGAATACATCTGGATTTATATCTACAGTTCACTTATCTGTTACAAGCAAATTTAGGAAATTTGCTTAATATATCTGATGTATCTTTATTTCATTAATAAGATATCTTGACTTGTCACATATGTTATTATGCTCTATTTGTAACAAGTTTGTAAACATATTTGCTGTTTAAATACGGAAGGGTGTTGAGGGTGGGCCGATGCTGGTGGTTCCTTCCTCCTGACAGGCGAGACAGCTCCTCCTACAGAGGGTGCTTCAGTGGAAGCTTGATGAGCAGTGATGAGCGAACAGGCAATTAGTGTTGTTTAATGTTGCTCGGCGTAAAGGCATCTATTCTCCGGTAATGGAACTTGAGCAGTAACCTTCCTTTACCTTCCCCAGGCTGTGGAGTGCAGGGGAAACGGGGTGTTGTCCGCACCAGCGAGATATGACCCATTATCTCACGATGTAGAAAATCTGAAGAGAGAGGAAGGGGGTAAGGATTGGTTTAAGTTGCTTGTCTATGACTACCATAGAGTTTTAATTATATATATGCTATGAAAAGGTAATGGACTTTGGTAACAATTCACAGACTCGTATCTCCGAGAAACCTGTGGATTATTAAAATAAGTCTTGTTTTCAAAGCTCATTAGATAGTTATATGAAATCTATAAAACACCTACTTATATATATATATATATATATATATATATATATATATATATATATATATATATATATATATATATATATATATATATATATATATATATATATATACTGCGCCTTGCTGCCCCATTCACACGGAATATACGTGTATTTGCGGCGATGCGCAAGCCGACCAATATGGTCTACATGGTCTTAACTGTTCTAAAACCAAGGGTTGGCATGCAAGACACAATGAGGTCAACGATATCATAAAGAGAACCCTCGCTACAGCTGGATGCCCAGCCGAGAGAGAGCCTCGATCACTAGCAGCCAACAACGCCCACAACCCAGCAAACCGCCCCGACGGGATCACCATCTATCCTTGGAAGAATGGCAAGCTCTTAGCATGGGATTATACCTGTGTGTCGACACTGGCTGACACCTACATCCATCACAGTGTTGGGCGACAGGAGGAGCTGCTGACCACAGAGAGGAGTACAAGATCGGCAAGTACAGGGACATAAGCCAACAGTATAAATTTGTCCCAGTGGGATCAGAGACCTTGGGAGCGTGGGGAAAAAATGCAACACGTTTCCTTAAAGAGCTGGGTTCCAGACTCATCGACACCACCAGGGACCCAAGGGCAGCCACGTTCATGTTCCAGTCTCAGCGTGGCCATCAGAGAGAGCATGCTGCATACTCGGCCGCGTCCGGCTTCGGAGGAGCTGGAGGAGATTCATAATCTTTGACAAATTGTACCATTGTATTCATGTTCACGCTTGTGTGTTTATAAATGTATTCTGTCTATTAATAAAGCATTTATATGTATGTATGTGTGTATATAGGATGGTAGGAGAATGAATTTCAAACGGCTTCAGGAAGAAATCAAATATTATTCTTGATGCCTTTAATCCACTCTCCGAGTATAGGTCCCACAATTTCACTAGAGGTGGACCCATCATATATATATATATATATATATATATATATATATATATATATATATATATATATAATATGTGTGTGTGTGTGTACTTACCTATTTGTGGTTGCAGGGGTCGATACATAGCTCCTGGCCCTTCTCTTCACTGATCGCTGTGTGTGTGTATGTGTACTCACCTAGTGGTTGCAGGTGTGTGTGTGTGTATGTCTGTTAGTATTGTCTCCATAATTCGTTGATATCTGGTTGCTAGTTATGTATGCAGGAGTTGACTCATAGCTCCCGGCCACGATACTTAACTGCTGATGGCCGGCGTGTTCATATTACTGGCTGGAGGGTTATGTCATACCTACTCTTAAATCTGTGTATAATGTTTGCCCCAATAAATTCTTCCTCTAGTTCGTTTCGCTAACTCACCATCTTCAACAGCATGTCTCTGTCTATTTTCCCGAGATGTTTAAATGTCATGATCATGTCTTTCTGGTCATCTTCTCTTCTAGAATTACTTTTTAAGTTCAGGTCTCTCCACATAGGCGAGTTACCTCAGTTCCGGTACCAGTTTCGTCGCCAACACAGCATCTGCAGTAGTAAGTACATTCACACTGGTCTCACAGCTCCGTCTGCAGCTGTATAGGTCCCGCACCTCGCTAGTTAGCCTAATGGCTCCTCAAGTGACCAACTTCCAAGACGATGTTTCTGGCGTCATTTGGTGTTGGGTTGCCTCGTCTTGCTATACTTTACAATTTATAGCGTCTGCACTGTGGCATCCCCCCACCAAAGATTTATCGTTGCACCCCTCTTTCTCATGTTCTCTCATTTTGTGTGTGTGTGTGTGTCTCTCTGTCTCTCTATCTCTCTCTCTCTCTCTCTCTCTCTCTCTCTCTCTCTCTCTCTCTCTCTCTCTCTCTCTCTCTCTCTCTCTCTCTCACACACACACACACACAGTTCCGTAAAGGGACAGGTACTGCTCCTATTATATGTCAACCACATGCCTGACAACACATGTTCCTAGGTAACCGTAGGAGAAATGTACCTACATAGGAGAAGTCACGAATATTTAAGACGCGTTAATTCAGGACTCATAAGCAATGCAGGCGTCACATACCAGGGCAAAAATAGACACCTTATGGGGTAGTAAGACACTAGAGTTACTATGAGAAGAGGGCGGATCACGTCGAAAGCGTTGGTATCAGCAGTCATCGGCGCACACACTACTGTGCACAACTAGGGCGCCTTCATCCTAGCAAAATCCTGCCACACTAACTCGAAAAGTAATCCAACAGTTAAAATCTTAAAATAATGGACCACAATTAAAGGACTTTAAGTCACAACGACAAAAAAAAGATGCACCATGCAGCCGCAAGGTATTTATATAATTCCTTAGCGTTATTTTAGACCGAAGACGTCGTTTATTGTAATTATATATGTGAAGAGGAGAAGCAAAGCAAGAATTTTGAGTGTTAACTGTAGATGCAATTTCTCAGTGTTGCGTAAAATAAAAAAACGTGAATCATGGAAAACTCTTAAACTTTTCTGTTTAAATAGCCTGGCTTCTGTTACCTGAAGTTTACTGAGATGCAGTTACCGTTAACAGTACTTGTTACCTCTGCTATTTCATTTCAAAGTAAATACTGTCCGAGTAACAAAGTTTCGAGTAATACCTTCTAACGTACTGGATGTGGAGACCAAAGCCTTACGCTCTGGGATTACTTTGGTATTGACGTTATTCAGATACTTTTTTTTTTATAGGTCAGTAGATCACTTTCATAATATATATACATTATAACTTCAATAAAGAATGTGCGCGCAGGTAAAATAACTGCTAATCCATTGAATGGGAGAACATGTCTCGGTTTTACTTTCAAGTTAGGTACTGTCTACAGAACCTATAGTTATTATAATTCAGATAAGCTGCGTGTGTTTTATCACAAAAACATTTACTTTGAACATAGTGTAAAATTAATACATTGAACTTCTTTAAATTGTACTATGGTCATTTACTATGTTCGCCTTTCGAACTTTGCATTGTACTGTATTCTTGGTTGAGCTCAATAAATGTCAGCTCTAGTCTTTATTTTCATTATTTAGGAACGTTTTGATTTATGTTTTATTCAACGCCTAAAACACAAAAATACAGTGTTTATAGAACAAATATCAAGGTGATAACATGAGCGACTGTGTCGTAGTGGAGGTTGAAGACACTGGTTATCTGTACCAGTGCAACAGCGGGCCTGTTTTTTGCTCACGAAGCCAACCCACCATAATGCTTAGAATGGCGAATTGATTGGAAAAACTGGCTCGTATTTTTGATAA
Organism: Cherax destructor; assembly: GCA_009830355.1. Lineage (NCBI taxonomy): Eukaryota > Metazoa > Arthropoda > Malacostraca > Decapoda > Parastacidae > Cherax > Cherax destructor. The sequence continues at coordinate 193,368 of WNWK01001066.1, read as the reverse complement.
GGAAGCGCCGACACGAACCGATATTGAAAAGTGATGCTTAACTTACTTTTAATGGGAATATGATTGGCGGGAGTGAGGGAGTATATAGGCGAGGGGTGTGATGTCTGAGACACAGGAAGGGAGGCAAGAAGCGGCCTGATATGTTTGGGTAATGATGCGAAACTGAGAAGGAGGTCACAAGAGACAAAGCAAAGGAGGATTTAAAAGACAAGAAAGATGTAATATATAGTGACTCATTTTCCTTCCCTAACATGCTGTAAATTATATATATATATATATATATATATATATATATATATATATATATATATATATATATATATATATATATATATATATATTGCAAGACAACCACTATGAAAAATAGAGGAATTCCAAGCGCTTTCGTGACTACTCACATTATCAAGGAACTATAAAAGGAAACATGACAAGAAGGCTTATATAAGGGCCAAGATATATATATATATATATATATATATATATATATATATATATATATATATATATATATATATATATATATATATAATATACACCCGCACAAGCAGGCGGATAGAAATATCTCCTTCAGCAGGATTTGAACCACTGAAGGAAGACTGGCAAAATTTCCCAAGTGACGCTTTACACCACTCACCCACAGATGCCTCAAAATCGTACTCACCTAATTGTGGTTGCAGGGTTCGATTCATAGCTCTGGCCCCCTGCCTCTTCACTGGCCGCCACTATATATATATATATATATATATATATATATATATATATATATATATATATATATATATATATATATATATATATATATATATATATTTATTTCAACAAGTCGGCCGTCTTCCACCGAGGCAGGGTGACCCAAAAAGAAAGAAAATCTCCAAAAAGAAAGTACTTTCATCATCATTCAACACTTTCACCTCACTCATACATAATCACTGTCTTTGCAGAGGCGCTCAGATACGACAGCTGAGAATAAGTCCCTCCCAACTGTCACTATCCCAGACCCCTCCTTTAAAGTGCAGGCATTGTACTTTCCATTTCCAGGACTCAAGTTCAACTAAATCAATTAACTGGTTTCCCTTAATCCCTTCACAAAATATTCCCCTTCTCAGACTCCAACAACTCGTCAGGTCCCAAAAACCATTCGTCTCCATTCACTCCTGTCTAACACGCTCACACATGCTTGCTGGAAGTCTAAGCCCCTCGCCCACAAAACCTCCTTTACCCCCTCCCTCCAACCTTTTCGAGGACGACCCCTACCCCACCTTCCTTCCCCTACAGATTTATACGCTCTCCAAGTCATTCTACTTTGATCCATTCTCTCTAAATGACCAAACCACCTCAACAACCCCTCTTCAGCCCTCTGACAAATACTTTTAGTAACCACACCTCCTAATTTCCACACTCCGAATTTTCTGCATAATATCTCCACCACACATTGCCCTTAGACAGAACATCTCCACTGCCTCCAGCCGCCTCCTCGCTGCAGCATTTGCAACCCATGCTTCAAACCCATATATATATATATATATATATATATATATATATATATATATATATATATATATATATATATATATATATATATATATATAATATATATATTAAATATAGGGAGGTATCACCTCTGGAACTGTCCTGGGGACCCTCATCCTCAGAGAAAAGAATAAACTTGCTTCAGGAAAAACTCAAGGTTCTCCCTGAAGCTGTTTAAAAATTGTTTTCTCCTACCACCCCCTATATTTTATATAGACTTTATTTAAAGATAAAATACATTGCCAAAAATACAATAGGGAGTAGAACAACATAGATAACTCAGAGCTACATCTCGAATACTTCGTCCAGCTCCCCGGCAGTGGGCCGCGTGCCCAGAATGCTGCAGGCATTTATTTTCCCTCTGGATCGCAACACTGAGTCTCTGAAAGAGGAAGCTGGCCGCCCTGTGGTCCTTGGTTTCTATAATGAGATTTTCACCCAGCTCTTTGAGGAACTTTAGAGCACACTTGCCCCACTCTCCATGGGTCTCCGACCCTATTGGGATTAAGTTATAGCAAAGTGGAAGGCCTTCATATTTGAGGGTCTTCTGGGTCTCCCTGTGGCTGGCCATTGTGGCGGCACAGGTGTAGTCCCAAGCAATCTGCTTACCATCCTTCCAGGGTAGCATAGTGGCTCCATCAGGACGCTTTTGACTTCCGTCAGACCTCTGCACTTGGGGTTCCCGTTGGGCTGAGGAACTTGCTGTGGCGAGGCTTCTCTTTATGATGTCGTTGACCTCCCTTCTGATGTGTGACCCACGAGACCATGAAGTCTGAATTGATCAGCCGTCGCCCTGCCGCAAATACACCTATGTTCGGTGAGGATGGGGGCGGCTAGGCGAAGAGCAACACCAATCCGAATGGCCTGTAGGTCGAGTCGAGTGCCCAGGGAGGAATTGGGAACAGCTAGAAGGAAATCTCCGGAATGTTGTGCCTTCACCGCTAGGAGACGAGCTTTGTTCTTTCCTGAAGCGTTGGTGAGCATTGTGTTGGCGATTTTTTTCCATGATCGGTTTGTCCCAGTGGGACTGTTTGTGCTCTTTGGAGCAGCGCTGTATGACCCCTGTGGTTTAGCGCTTCTATTTGATTATAATAATTGCGCTCTTTGGGAGTTGATCTACTGGAGGAGTCTGCAAAGATGTCCCACTGGATGACTGCTTCAGTGAACCTGGGGTCTTGAGTTCCTACCGCGTCTCTCATGCGTTCGGGGACAATCTTCTGGACTAATCCACTGAAAGCCAACCACGAAGACAGAAATATATATATATAACAATGAAACCACGAAACAAGTGGTTTTGAATCATTTACCAAACTACGGCAGGCCAGGGTTCGACCCCAGGACACATTGTCCCGCCTCAAGAGACAACACAACGTACATGTCACCTTATCCACTCAGCCATCGATCCTACAAAGATCACGCACCCAGCAGAGCTAAGTGTTTTTCGTGATCCGAGGACACTCGTGGCAGTTGTATGCTCAAGGATTAATTTCAGCCTCCTCCGGTTTGAATACCCGTCTCCACAAGCAGTCTATATAGTAATGAAACCTCCCTTCGTAACACTACAGTTGTATCAGAAAGACTAAACCAAACCCAAGTTTCTGGAAGCAGCCATTATTTTTCTGACACTATCGAGGGCAATAAGAGAATGTACACACTGGTAGGTCAAAGTAAAAAAAAAAAATCCTACCACTTTACCCAGCGCCTCCACCCATCCTCCCGCACATCGGCACCTAATATGCATATTTTTTGACCTGTCTCTTCCCCAGTAACCTTAGTTTTTACCTCAGCTGTGGCCTTTTCCGAGCCTGACCTTATAATGCAGCGCATCTGCGTCTTTTTGTATACATGATAATGTTTAGTCCTGGACAAAACGTCACAATAAAGGTTACCCTGTAAATACTGTATTATTTCTTTCTCGCGATAGTGAAGTTGTCTCCACTGCTAGAGGATGCTGGATTTGTCGCTGCTGCTGCTCTCCATACATCATCGACTCACTCTTATTACTTCTGCATCTTGGCATCGGCTATTTGTTACTGGTCGCAAATATTGCCTTCACCTCTCGTTCATTATTCCCGGTTGTATCCTTACGAGCTGTGTGTGTGTGTGTGTGTGTGTGTGTTTGAGACAGCTCGACAGTTTTTATAATTCATCTTTATATTAAGGGTAATGTTTGTTGTGTGGTCGCTATTATTAACATCATTAAATGACTATCAAGACTTCCTAGAGGACTATTGGAGACTTAACCAGTCTTAATTTTCTTAGCGAACATATCCTGGGTCAATGACCTGCTTCAGGTCGCTAGTGCACAACCTCCTTTAACACCCGTGGCAGGAGCGGCCGCGGGCGTGGAGTGGGCGTGTCTGTGTGGGCGGACATACACGCCCACAAGAAGACATTTATCACCGACTCCGGCGGCCATCCATCTTCGAAATGCCCTTCACCGGCAAATGAGAAGCGGCGTTAATGTCTTCAGGGGTACCTGAGACCTGTGGTGGCTCCAGCCGGAGAAGGTTGCGAGAGTAGCATTTGTCCTGCAATTAGCAGACAGAGGACGTAGCTCCTTCCACCCTTGCGCTCAACGACTCTCATAGGTCAGCGATTCATATTTGTATAATAATCCACGCTGGAAAAATTCCCTTATTAATGCTATATTTCTTTTAGTTTTTGTGTGCGTCCGAGTTGGGATGAAAAGCAAAGTTGCCTCTTCACGAAAATGAAATTCCCTAGGACCTCTTTCTGCCCCTGAAGTAACGAGGGCGTCGTAGCGGAAATATCTTCCTACCTCGTAATAGTATGCAAGTTTAACAGAGTCTATTCCGTAAGCAAAACTAGAACCGCGTCTAAATATGTTAAGAGGTCTGAAAGATTAGAATGGTGAATATAATGTATTAAATTTAAACCAGTCATCAAGAAGAGCATTTGACTACAAGAATTCGTCACTGCCAGACTAAGAAAAGCTACGAGTGTCTGTCAGACCAGCTAGTAAAGAAACGTCAGTCATATGGACAAAAAATATTGTCACTTGAAGACTATCGTAGATGGCCATAAAATTAAACCTTTTAGATATATAATAAATGCCAGCAAGAAATGGCACACTGTTTTATTACAAATGATAAAAACATTGTAAACTTTAGAGTGAATACTCATTCATCATTAGCTAAATAAATTAACCATTATATGAGATTATAATTTATATAATGACTCAAGTATCTATCTAAAGTTGACATTATTTACCCATTAGGCTCAGATAATGAACCTTTGTGATCTCTGGAAACTTTCTGTGCCACCACAATAAACTGCCACTCACAGGATGAGCTGTGAGTGTACAATAAACTACCACAAGATGAGTTTTAGGTGCATAAACTACGACTCACAGGATGAGCTGTGGGTGCACAATAAACTATCACAGAATGAGCCGAGTATCCACAAACTATGCTCACAGGATAAACTGTGGGTCTCGCAGAAACCACGCTCCTGTTACTGGTAATAACTAAGTAAATAAATAATTCCATTATCCACAGGGGTAGGCAGTCACACAAGTGTCCTGGTCCACTTTCTTAACTTGGTCTTCCCTGGGGACAGTGGCCTCCCTGCCTTGACGAACCATAGTCTCCCTGCTATTGTTCCTGCTGATACGTCCACTTGTTTCTCTTGCTGTTACTGTTGTTGCTGCTACTGATACTGTTACTTTACGGCTGCGTCAGTAGCTGTTCCTGCTGCTCTTGCGGTTTATGTTGCTCCTGCTGCTCTTGCGGTTTCTGTTGGTCCTGCTACTGCTACTCCTGCTCCTGCTACTGCTACTCCTGCTACTGCTACTCCTGCTCCTGCTATTGCTACTCCTGCTCCTGCTACTGCTACTCCTGCTCCTGCTACTGCTACTCCTGCTCCTTCTGTTACTCATGCTTCATTTCTTCATTGATAATTATTCTGTGTCTGTTTAATAATTTTTACAGTTGCTTCTTAATGTATATCCCAGTATACAACATTATGTATATCCCAGTATACAACATTATGTATATCCCAGTATACCACCTTATGCATATCCCAGTATACAACTTTATGAATATCCCAGCATACAACATGATTCATAATCCATTATGAAATTCGATTAATTTCACGGTATATACCCTGATGTATATCGCATTGTACAACCTAATGTATATCCCAGTGCATAACATGACGCTTATCCCAGTATTTACCCTTACGTAAATTGCAGTGCACTAACTGATGTAACAGTATACCACTTGATGTACATCCCAGTATATAATCTGACGTTTATTCCAGTATATATGATGTATATTTCAATTAAAATATATATAGCTTACTATGTATGAAGTGTATCAGAGTATAAATGTATGTATAAGTATTCAGCAATGTTTAACCAGAATACATGATGTATGGTTAAGCATACAAGATGTGTGGTCAAGCATACATGTTGAATGGTGTATAGTATACACAGCTCAAAGCATATGTATTAGTATATCCAGCGTTTTAATACAGTATATTGTATAACCAAGTAAGATATATAATACAGTTTTTAGTATGACCGCATGTGGCATAATTGAGTATGTAGTATAATCGAAAATGTTGCATTACTCAGTATGTGGTATAACCCAGTTTGTGGTATAATACAGCATATGGTACAGTCTAGCATATGGTATAATCCAGCATATAGTATAATCCAACATATGATCCAATTCAGCATTTGCTATAATCCAGCATATGATGTAATCTAGAATATGGTATAATCCAGCATACGTGGTACAATTTAACATATGGAATAATCCAGTATGTGGCACCACAAGATATATAGCCTGGCAGGAGACCCCCGGAACAAGTCGATCTACACTGACACAGATATTACTGTCACAATATTCAAATATTCTTGGTAGACACTATGACCAGAGAGTGAAAGTCGTCCTCAGAGGCTTCGTTTTCTTATATTAAGCAAGACTGGATACACCAGAAGAGTGCTGCTGTTGTTACTCTTGTACATAGGTTACTTAGTGGGAGCAGAAGGTAGTTACTATGTTTCTGTGACATATTCATTGCATAAGGTGGATTTTATACACCGTGGCTAAGTCTCTCAGCCTGATTATGGCAATGAGTATGCGGTTGGTGGAGATTTCTTCAGAGGGGTCGGTAGCTGGAGTAGCTTATCAGAGTATCATTCCAGCAGAACTAAAGTTCTGTTAGTTGTCAACTACCATCTCTAATCTTCGTAATCTCACAGAAGTGGAGATTACGAAGATAACTCCATAGTACTGATCGACATTTGTAAAACCATAAATAAATATACAGTGATAATCCGTTGTTGCAATACGTTGCAAGGTGTCCTCTGGTGATCGTTCATATAATTACTGGGTGATAGATGAATTTATAAAGTTAAATTGCTTCAGCTCGCTTCAATGTTCAGCCCTATGTTATATCGCTATCCTGGGGACGTCACACACAACAGTCGACTAACACATAACTATCTACTTCGAGATAAACATCGACGGCAGATACAGATAAGACACGTGTAGTAGAACAAGCTTTTATTGGGGTAACATGTCATTTGATAAAGATACACACTGAGCGAAACGTTGCTGGCAATGCATTCATTGGATCCAACATTTGCAGCAGATTTAGGATTTGCTTTTATGTTACCCTGTAAGCCTCTGCCTTAGCTGTATTTCATCGTCGCCTGATTCATATGCGCTGTGTAGTGACGCGACTGTTTCTCCGATCACTATTTACCTACCCTCTACCTCGGTAGTGTTACTGTGGGTGTTTGGCAGTGTTACCGTGGGTGGGTGGCAGTGTTATTGTAGGTGTGTGTGTGCATACGTGCGTGCGTGCGCGGGCAACTTTAAGTGTGGAACGGCATGGGTGTGTGGTGGCAACGTGGACAAGGAGCAACATGGGCATGGGGTAGCGTGGGCGTGGGAAAGCGTGGGCGTGGGGGGAAGCGTGGGCGTGGGGGGAAGCGTGGGCGTGGGGCAGCGTGGGCGCTGGGCACGGGTGGGCAGGGGATGGGAGTGCCATGTGCCTGGCAGTGTGGTGGTGCCAGTGGGTAGGGTTGCACAGACCTCACTGCAGTCTTCCTTGCAACACTCGCCATCATCGTCTTGAAATCTTTACACTTGAAGATTTCCCCACCGGGATAAAATTACTGTGTCTGCGCTAAGGTAGAGTTGTGAGGTCTGCGGACAGCACTCTGCTGCTGGGTTCCACCAATGCCGTAACTCCACTTCACCCAAGAACTACGGTTCACTGACAACAAAAATACATTACTCTTAGAGATTTAACTAAACCAAGACAACAAGAACCATCTCCCAAGCTAGAATGATAAACAAAAATAGTTCAGGTTAATTGAAAAAGATAGTATATTTCTCCTTGTTATAACGTATGGTGTGAAGTTATTAATGGCAGCAGCAACGTGAGCCTAAGTGGTAGTGGTGTAAGCAAGTAACAGTGAAGGAACACGTGAAAAAGTGTAAACACCTGTAAGGGACTGTGGCCAGTGGCTGACGTAGAGTTCGAAGCAGGTGTTTTGTGTACTAGCTAGTCTACAACGCTGGTCACTCACTATCAACATTGTTTACAGCGGATCAGTGATGTGATAGTGAAATCAAACAGTATCAACAGTGATCATATATGTAGAAAAATAGAAAGCGTGTTAAAATATTGAACCCATAGCTTGTGTTTATTTTAACTGAGCGGAGATCAAAAAGTCATCAGCGTAGATTAGCAGCCATTAAAAGGTCGCCGGGATACCAAAAGCTCCACTCCTCGTCCGCCGGCAATCGTAAGCCTATTAATACCTTTTAATAAAAGGGCTTTTGTTATACAAGTATTTTTTGCCCGAAAACACTCTTAATGAATTCCCCCTATAGTATTTGATCAAATTTTATTTTCAGAGTATCCACTGTCATCGGCAATGTTATTTTTATTGTTATTATTAATAAACAAGCATTTTTTGTATTATTATAGTTATAGTGCTGATTATTCGTCAGCTTTTGCTATCTCTACGGTGAGAAACTAAGAAATTTGACAAATTAATAACAGTTAGATGTCGCCACAAAAGCAGCTAATTAACTGTACACCCCCCTCCCCCCCCGTATCCACCCTAGGGATGGACAAAAAAATCTAGGAACTAGGCCTAAAAGGGTATTATGAAGACATCTGAGTATTCACAAATTTATATTTTTTCTCTTATAAGAAAATTTAATATGATCAAAATTTCCGGTGTTTTATTTTTAATAAGAACCCCTGACCTAACATATTTGCTATTGTATTATATCCATATTTCTGAACGAGTATACAACCAAACAATTTAACTAATCTGTAACTTCGTACTTTACAAATCATTTGATCATCGTCTGTTTATTTGCCAAACTTCCCGAAGCACTTGTAAGCAAACCTAAGTTACAATAGTTATCAATCTCTTTACATTGCAAGTAATTTATTACCAATACTCAGTTTAGTTTATAATTATCTTCTCCGTAGATAATTAAATGAGGAGTACTGTTATGGAGTGTGTTCTTCTTACTTATTTACAGTCTTTTATATCCTTCACAGGCAACTGTTTCCGTTGTAAATCCAGTACTCAATAAACTCTAGTCTCACCAGGATCTATTGCTCTCGGAACTTCTTCAACAAGTATTTTTAACCACATTCGACCTTCATTACTTTTAAGCTTAACAGCCACAGGAATGTCACCATCGTGGGTGCCTTCCCGACACTTCCAGTTCAGGGAACAATATAGAATCACTAGATTCGGCGAATAAAGGATGGTTCCTCCTACGTCGTAGAACGCGCCTGAGTTATTGTGTTCATTTAATTTTCCCAAGGTTGTAATACAACTCTTTTCTTAATTGGAAATCGCTCAGTTAGATTACGCGACGTAATTGGGTTTCTGACCCGCAGGATGAACTCTCGAAATGCATAAAATTACGGATATATAACTGAGATGCACAAGTGAGAAAACAAGTTTTAATAAATTGGATATAAATAAGGTGCTGAGAATATCTAACCTAGAAAGAACTCGAAACAATGGATTCACGTTTTATAAATTCGGATTTAGAAAGAGTAAAGGAAAGTGCGATTCTTTCAACGGTGTTGAAGATAAGTAAAACAGAGTGACTAGTAGCATCATTTGGGTATATTTAAAAATAGATTAGGAAATTATATGGGTGGACCTATTTTGAAGTTGCAAGTAGGCCTACTTCAGTGCTACTCTATGGAATGTAAGATATAGTTAATAGATCAGAAAGCATCATGACTTGTAACGACATCAACGATGTTATCTTCCTTCCGGAACAGAATCAAGGGCAGCTTATAGACTGTTATTGTAAAGCAATGACATTGATGGAAAGCTTCTATTACTATCATCAGGACTACGAATAAAAATAAAGGTTACATCTAAATATGCAATATATATTATATCAAGATTAGGTGAAGTGCCTTTAGTTTTAATCTAAAATTTGAAAAAAGTAAAACCTTGTCAATGAAACATATATCAATAAATGCTTAAGAGAAAATGTTAGAAACATCTGTTTCTAGAGAAATTTTGTCTAACCAGTTTTTGTTCGACACGACCTCCCTCCCCCCATCTTACACACATACAACCCATGATGGACTATAACTAGTTACTCACACTTTTTTCAAACCTACTGTGACAGATTGTCAGGTTCCATTGCTTTTGAGGTATGCCGATCACTATGCAATTTCTTCTCTTCTGTTCTGTGTATGGGTTCCAGTACTTGTAGCTGTACCCTTTCTCTCTGACTCTCTGGTATAATCACTATTTCCACAGGAAATACCTCTGAATCGTTTATTTGTTCAGCTCCTCATAGAATTGCTTGTCATTCCTCGTGAGCTCTCCTTCCTTCTTCAGTCTTATGGTCAGGTCTGTTACTGTTGTCTTCCTTCTGATATGACTATAATAGTCTCGATTAAAATTTGCCTTTGGCTACTATATTCTTAAATTTCAAATCATCATCTTCCACCCTTGCTTGCTCATTTCTAGCTTTCTGCTTGCATCTTTGTGTTTTGCTTGTCTCCGCTTTCTATGTCGTTTTTTTAATTGTCTTTGACTTCTAAATTTTTGTCTTTTCATCGATGAATTAACAATAATATGAATTTCTTTTGGCTTCTTCCTTCCCCACCTGGTATACTTCAAGTTATTCAAAACTCAGTAGGGTCACTAGCACCAAGAGGCCTCTAAGTCTTAATACATCGGATGTGATTAGAGTGAATACTAGGTTCAGTGCAGCTGGTATATCCTTTTCTTGCTCTCTGGGTGTGTTCCTGGTGTGTGCATCTGCAAGGCATAATATAATCGTGGTATTATTTCTACGATTATATTATACCTTGCACCTCACTCTAATATCCATATATACCCTCTGTGTTCCTGTATTGTTTGTAACGGCTTGACAAAGCTCCTGGAGAGCGAAACGTTGTCACGATAAAGTGTCGCATTAGCTGCACATGTCGGTAATTTTACCAACATTTTACAATTCGCTTTACATTGGAGCAGTTATTTAACTGCATATTTTCTAATGAATGTTTGTGAAATTATTCAAGATCTCTATACATGTTAGTGCATATCTGTGTGAAGGCTGGTTTGCTACTCACACCCACAGCACTCGTCTAGGGGAGGAAAAATTTTGGGTGTTAGAGATGAAGGGCTCGGGTGACAGAAGGGAAGGGGGTGAGAGGGTGTATATAAACCCTCGCCTCAGTTACCCGTCTAAACATTGTTTTGACTGGTTATTGTAGATTCTACTAAGGCGTTTTCTTTCTGTTGCATTTGCTGTATAACACGTACTGAGTACCTTTATGATTCGTATACCTTTAGCTGTAACACTCGTGTAAGTGTTCTTATGAGGAGTACATATCAGGTAATATGCGCACACGTAATGCTTCACGTAAAGGCCTAAGTACAAAAATCCTGATATATGTCGAGACCCCTAATCGCTGAAATAAGGGTCCAAACTGCTGTTACGAGGCTCTGAACTGCTGGAACTAGGTTCCTGCTATAATTAGCCTTTGAACTGATGTAACAAGGATCTGAATTCTTGGAACTAAGTTTCCAGTTGTTGGAATGAAGCTCTGAACTTCCTTAATGAGACTCCAGACTGCTGGAACAAGGGTTCAGATTGATGGAACAATGCTTCAAACCGCAGGAACAAAACTCGTAATGGCTGCAATAAGCTACGTGTTGCTGCCACGAGGCTCTGAACTGCTCAAACCTGCTCAAGTCTCGATACAACTTTGAACATACGTGCACATGATCTTTTAACCCCGACTTTAATGCGTGTTTGCGTGAACACGAGTCACTGTGAACGCTGTAAATGTGACATGCCCTCTCACCCTAATTCAGAGCAAGTTTCCTACGATGGTACGAGACTGGAGTCTAAACGCGTCACCTCTTGTGCCGGGACCAAGCTCGCTGTATCCTAGTCTCGTCGCTATTTAATTTTTTTTTTCAAGTTCCTTTTATAACGCTATGCTGGCGATATAAAAATGTAAGGAAATTATTATGTGGTAGGTAATAACGAAGCTTTAACTTCACAGGGAGCAAAAACCCATTTCCTTTCTCACGCAGTTGCAAACACACAAAACAACATGGGGCGGACACGAAGAGCAAGGAAGGCACACATTATTATTCCACTTACCACCCATATTGAAAATCATACGTCACTACGTGAAGTTGACTTTGTGTTTGTGGCGAATGCGAATATTCTCTGAAGTCTTCCAGGAATTAGATTTGTAAATGTTTTGATGCAGGTGTAATATTCAAAACAATCTCACACACACACACACACACTAACACACACAAATATATATATTGAATTCATTAGTATATATAAAATTCACTTTGGAAAGTAATTTACATGACAGTCCATTTGAGGATAATTTATAGCAATGGTCGATTCTTTACTTTTAATATTTACCATTAGAGTTTTTTACATTGCTGGTTAAAAGCCTTAAAATATATAGTCCCTGAACTCTTTGATGGGAGATGCGTTCAAAGGAATGGGGTGTCTTGATGCTGAAGAAAGGCTCTTGATCCAAGGAATTAAAGTTTCCTCCTAGAATCAAATATGATTACTTCCCATTCCCCACTATATAACCCCGCTTCTCCGTTAATAATAATAATAAATAAAATAATTTGATATGGAATTTTGAAAAAAAAATATTTGAGAAAATGAATCCAATTTTAATCATACATATACATCGATAATTTTTGTTAGAAACCCAGGAAACCTTTCTATAGAACTGAACCCAACAGAGAACACAAACTAGTGACTGGGTCAGTGGGCCTGCTGCAGTGTTCCATCTTTCTTATGTTCTTATGATACACAGTGACATCTTAAGTCACCCCTCTCAAGATACTTTCAGAAGCGAATACAGTGAAAAATAAACTGATAACGAACTGTACTATTGTGTTAGGTGGTTGTGTGTATTCGGTTCTTTTCTATTGGTGTGGTAACTTTTATTTATAACTAGAAAATCTCTTGTACCCAGACAATCAGCAGCAATTATAACTACTGATCAAGAGTCTAGGGCCTCGTGAATATATCCTGTAAAAGAAAGGCATCATCTTAATCCATGTCTTGCGTAAAGTGTAGGTAGATAAGAGAGAGTAAGAATTATAGGGAAATAAGTGTATGGCAGAATTTTATCAAAAGAGTCTTGGGAGAAAAAGGAAATTATGACTGCAGAGGAACAAAGTGAAGAGAATATGGGAAGAAAGTGTTACCACTGAAACATGCTATAGTGTTTGTGTATGTTTTAAGTAGAGAAAGGAAAAAAGAGCCGTTTGTTTCCTTTAGGGATTTTCAAAAGGCATAGTAACACTTACAAAGCACTTGAACACTTTAATTTATTCACCTTTTCAAACATATACAATTTCTAACACTCTCAAGTTTACAGTATATTTATCAACTCGCTACTGTCACCACCAATTCACTATTACATAAAGTATAATTACAAAACAAGTATTTTTTTTCACATTCCGCAATCTAAATCCATAGCTCGCTCCGTGTACTCGTCTCTATGCACTTGTTTGTGGCTACAGGGAGTCAAGTTTCAGCTCCTGGTAAGAAACAATATCCTAACAATTTATGCCGAAAGATTATTATATATTCATGGGGGAAGTACAGCATCTGGTGGAACTGGAGGCAATCAGGCTCTATCTAAGGGAAGGGGAAGGGGAATCCAATTCAATGGATGAAAAGCCCCTCACCAGTGTCAAGTATGGGTTAGGTCGACAAAAATGCTGGTTACATAGTCAGGCTAGCACACTGTGGGGAGGGTCCCAGACAAGAAGCCTCTACCCTAAGAACCACTCAAACATCACCCAAGCGGCCCAGCGTCTAGAAGGGAAAGGGGAATGGGTAAGCGATGTCGCTGCTGTTTTAAATGTATAGATTATAGGGTAAATAGCTGAAAGCTGTAAATAGTTTTTGCGATAGAGGCTCGTGTTAGGATATATAAAAGATAAGAGGAATATTTTTCATATAAAACTGAACTTTGGACAGGGATGTGTGATTTTACCGTGGTTGTATAATGTCTTGATAGATAGGGTTGTCAAGAAGTGACTGTTCGAGTGTTAGGGAGGTGCTTCTTAAAATAACGAGTCTAGTAAAAAAGTGGGAGTTGTCACACAGATGCTGTGGTGATAACAGTGTTTGAGGGAGATTCAGAGAAGTTGAAGAAGTTAGTGGAGTGTGCAAGGAAGTGTAAAATATGTTTAGAATGAACACAAAAAAAGAGAGGTGGTGAGAATAAATAGAAATCTAGGGAATAACAAATTCGTTTCAAGAATTATGATGGAGGTGAATGTATTTAGATATTTGGCAGTGTGGCGGCACGTGGGTTTATGAAAGATGATGATAATCGTGGAACAAAGGAGAGAACATAGCAAGAGTGGTGAAGATTCTGTGGAAAGACAACCCCGTCAGGAAAGGTAGGGAGATGCCTTGATGCCGGTGAGGGATTCTTGATTCAAGGAAGTGGACCTGTCCTCCCTTGGATTGAGGCTGCAGCATGCATTTACATCTACCAAAAAAGTTTCAACTCTAGCGACTTAGACCAGCGTGAGTGAAGGACAGTGTTAGCAGGACTCGGGTTTTGGAGGCGGGATGTACAATGCCTGCACTTCAAAAAAGTTGGATGGGGATGTTGTAGTTCGGTGTGTCACTTCGATGTAATGTATGCATATTTCTAGAAAGGCAGCTATGAAAGGAGTGATGGTAAATGTGCTCTTTTTTTCTGAGTCACATTAACAAAATTAAAAAAAAAAATCACCCTATCACCCTACACTTAAAGCTCTCTTGCCTTGCTTAATAGAAGCCAGAGGAACAGCAGTAGTGACTACAGTAATAGTATGAGGCGAAGAAGCAAGAGCAATAGTAGTAGGATAAGGAGGGATCTAGCAAGAGGCGAGTGAGGGGACGGGCCGGAAATCCTGCCTCCAGTGCTCACCTTCTTGCTCACGTTATTGCTTCATGACGATTCATATCCGGCAGCCTTGTTCCGTCCGGATGCTGCTGGCTACACCAGCGCACCTTGTTAAAATTCTTCAGGAAAAATTTTATGTAGCCATAGGCATGTGATTGTGTATGAGAGAGAGAGAGAGAGAGAGAGAGAGAGAGAGAGAGAGAGAGAGAGAGAGAGAGAGAGGGAGGGGAGGAGAGGAGAAGGAAAAGGAGCAGAAAGAGACAGATTAATGTGGACAGACAGATTAAAAACAAATGTTTACAGGCATGTGGTCAGTGTCGGAGAAAGAAGAATTTCAAGTTTTCTGGAGCTCTAACTTTAGAGTTTTACTCATATTTTTGCTTAAATTGTATTTTATTATTGTAGTTTAAGTCATTAATATTCTTGTTACAGTTGTAATATTATACAACATTATTATTACTGCTGTTATTATCTTATTATTATTGTTGTTGCTGAATATAGCCTAAACAACACTAGTAAAAATTACTTTAAATTCCATAAATAAAATTAAGTAACTTCTAACTCTACAAACACTTATAGATATACACATTTCGATGTACAATTCATACCCTGTATATTATTATCATGTATGGAATAGGAAAGAGGACAGAAATGTGACACAATATAATAGAACAAAAGGAGAGACCATTTCAGGAGACATTTACTTAAAGAAGTTTTTAATTTCTGAATCGTGTGTGCTTTATTCCATCATATCCAAAATTAAGTTTATGTAGTCCCACTCCATATCTGTGTAGAGTTGAGTGTGTAAGGCGGAGACTTCTAGGGTGTTGCAGGCAGTGGCCAGGCTCCTAAAGATTAACGTTTTCTTGCCACACAGACTTAAGAGGGAAACTCTGGGTCTGAGTGAATGGGTCGCAACTTTCGTGTCATTCATCCTGATGGGGAATAATATGCCAGTCATCTGCCTATGTATTAACTCATTCAGCTTTGTGATTCACTGTCAGTGTGTGTATACCAGGGTATGTCTCTCAGTGTATGTCTTACCATACAATGTGTTTATACTCACAGTTTATAATTATCTACATTTGAGATATAAAAGTACTCGTTATATAAGTGTATAAATGAATTTCAGTTTCAATGTTGCAGTTAGCATGATGCTTAAAATTTTCTTGAAAGGCCTACTAGAGGGTCGCTATTTTTTTCAAGGAACAACCACATCTAGTATAAATAGGTTGAATAATTAGATTTTTCAGTGATTCACTGCTCATCCGGTAATTGCAATATATAATGAGTTGCACTCACTGACATAATAAAATTTATTTTTTATTATTTGATATGCTTCTCATTCAATGTCTTCAAAATTTGAAAGTGATGCGATACCAGTTAATAAAGGTCTTAGATTATTATTGTATTTCTAAGGGGAAACTTGACTCAAGTTGTGACAATATTGGCGAAGCTCGAGTGTCTATAGAGACAAAAGCAAAAATTGGCTTACAAGGATGGACATCAGTTGCAATAGACATTAATTGTTAAGAGCGTTTCTTCAGGGAGAACTTCAAGTCTTCAGCAATTCACAACTAACCTGCAAATGAGAGATGGAAACTAGACGATGTTTCTCACCGCCCTTGAACATTGTAGAGTCGCTTCTGGATACCAGTACTGGCTTAAACGTAGTCCAGTTTTTATCTCGTGTCTTTCGATTAGTGTGATTTGTCTCAGCCATGGAAATGGCTTTTACTCTTCATGTCTGGATTTAGATAGACATGATAATGAGCGTACCAAACTAAACTTCAAAATAAAAGTCGATTATCCCAAAATTATAATTCCTGACAACATGTGCTAGGCACAGAGCTGACTGGGACGATTATCTTCGAGTAACTCTTGTCTCTGGACGACATGGGATGTCTAATGTCATCTATAATATACAGATAATCCATTAAGAAGTAATTAGGTTTAAAATCTCAAACTACGTATTTTATGGCAACTTGGGTCATTATTCCAATCCACTCCCTCTTTCATCCACTCTTAGAAACAAGTTCTCCTTCTTTAGGGAAAATATTCACAGGACTGTCAACGTTCTTGTCTAAATATACCTTTGAATATGCTTTAGTTAGGACAAAACCTCTACTACTATATATTAATCACCAAAAATAATGAATAATCATAACAGTTGTGTGCCAGTTATAATTTTTCACTAGTGTGCTAGAAGGTGTTTCTTTCTGATGTTAACTTAAGGTCGTCAACACCGTTGTAACTTGAAACTTTTTCGCCCTAATGTACCTATAACTTTCTAATAATTTCAGCTTATAATTGTCTCCCTCGCGAGCTATTGTTCTCCCGTGCAAGTGGCAAGTTAAGTGTGCGAAGAGTGCGGTAAGTTGCAAGTTGCAATGTTGGCAAGACCGCCCGCGTCCCGCCTCCCACACTGGTGATAGGTTGGTGTACACCGCCCAAAGCTTGCAAGCGGCCCGCTTGAATACATTTTTTACGCAAATTGCGTGAAAATTTCCAGTGAAATAAAAAATGAGCCCTCTGTGAATGACCCTGCATAGGCCCAATCAAGCGCAAAAGGTCGTATGCATGCTAGAAGAGACCATAGAGGTATTTGTGATGATTAATGAGGAGGAAGCTGTAAGCGCCATTTTTTTGTGGTGTGTTTCGGTGGGCCGGTAAGGACCTGGGCCAGACACCTCCCGTCACCTGCAGTCACCCTCCCACCCAAGCCACGGCACCCTGCTCACCTCGGGTAACTCACATTGTGGGGGCACGACGAGTGGTGATGGTGAGGGCTGGGGGAGAGGAGGATGAGGATTGTGTGGGATACAGTGATAGGGTGGTGATGATGCAGCGGGAGGTGTTGCAGGAGCGACCAATGTTTGCAGGGGAGAGTGTAAGCTCCGCCCCCCGGCACCAGCCCGCCATTACCAGCGGCGCCCGCAGCGAAAGATCATCTGCAACAGGGTGGCGGCAGCCCCTCACGCTCCTCTCCTTCCTCCTCATACCTTTCCGGAACGGCAAACAGATCTCCGCAATTTCTCGAATGCAAATATCTAAGCAAGGTTTCACAGGGAAAATATCACCTGGTTAACTAGGGCTTGTGTCCCTTTTACGACTGTCGGCTCGACCTGAACTCCGTATGGAGATCAGAAACGACAACAGACCTTATAAGAGTATATCTCTATTAGACTTGGGTGGTAAAACTTGGTTAACAATATTTAAATATTTACAAGTCTATGAATCGACAAGATGTCTTTAAATTATAGGGGGAAAAAACTGCTCAAAGCCTGAATGCAGTACAGTCCACAGGTGGTTGTACAATCTACAGGTGGTCGTACAGTTCACAGGTGGTTTACACTCCCGGGTGGTGATGAGGCACACTCCCGGGTGGTGATGGGGCACACTCCCGGGTGGTGATGGGGCCCACTCCCGGGTGGTGATGGGGCACACTCCCGGGTGGTGATGGGGCCCACTTAAGGGTGGTGATGGGGCACACTCCCGGGTGGTGATGGGGCACACTCCCGGGTGGTGATGGGGCACACTCCCAAGTGGTGATGGAGCACACTCCCGGGTGGTGATGGAGCACACTCCCGGGTGGTGATGGGGCACACTCCCGGGTGGTGATGGGGCACACGCCCAGGTGGTGATGGGACACACTCCCAGATGGTGGTGGTTTACACCTTGGTGATGTTTCACCCCAGGTAGTGATTGCGGTGAGTCACACTCCCAGATGGTGCACAAACAGATGGTGCACAAAAAGATGGTGATGGTACACTTGAACAAAATAATACACACGAGACTCAATGTTTTAACAAGCAGTAAAACAAATACACTGAAGCACTTGACTAAATGTAATATTTTTTTGAAGACAAATGTAACAAATAAAAACGAGACAACACCGTAACTGGAACAATACACAAATAATCCTCTCACAGGAAACAAACTTATGACGACGTTTCGGTCCGACTAGTTCATGGTCCAAGTCGGACCGAAACGTCGCCGTAAGTTTGTCTCCTACTTGAGGGTTATTTATGTAATATATTTGCAAGTAATTTGTGAAATACAAAAATAATAGAGAAAACGATAATTTTCTTGTGAGAATATTATTGCTTATGCCGTTTACTTATTTTCTAATTGTATATTTCAGTAACGCCAATATTAAAATAACAAAACAATGGTGATAGTATATAAGCGAATGTTTTATATTCTATATAGATAAAGGCGGTCTATAACACTTGTGGTTTTAGCGCTTATCCGTGAAAATAATCTAAAGAAGGTAAACACGGTGTGCTGGCGGAAAAGACAATAGGGTTGTGTTGGAGAGTCAAGAGCTTCTTGAGATTCCCAAACAAACAGGAAAGAACGTAAGGAAGCAGGGATGGAGCGAGGTGGGTGCCGGGCCTCTTTCCTCTGTGTTGTGGTTCTGGTCCTGTGTTGTGGTTCTGGTTCTGTGTTTTGGTTCTGGTCCTGTGTTTTGGTTCTGGTCCTGTGTTGTGGTTCTGTGTTGTGGTTCTGTGTTGTGGTTCTGTGTTGTGGTTCTGTGTTGTGGTTCTGTGTTGTGGTTCTGGTCCTGTGTTTTGGTTCTGGTCCTGTGTTGTGGTCCTGTGTTGAGGTTCTGGTTCTGTGTTGTGGTTCTGGTCCTTTGTTGTGGTTCTGGTTCTGTGTTGCGGTTCTGGTTCTGTGTTGTGGTTCTGGTCCTTGAAGTTTGCTCTTGAGGTCTGGTTTTCTCTCCCCGTATACTTGTTTGGGGGGCAGTCTCAGTTTCTGATCCTGCCTTTATTATACAGTTGACTTAAGATATTGCATTCTACCTGTTTGGCCACAATCAATTTTATGATACTACGTATCGAGTTTAATGTCATTACTTCGTCTTCAAGCTGATATAATTTTTCACCTCCCTTGAAAAAGGAATAAGTATTTCCCAACATACCTCGTTTGGATTGTTGACTTCTACATAGATCCTCTTGTTCTTACCCCTCGCATGCCCAACCTACTCTTCCTATATCCTCTGTCAATGCCTTCGAAGATCTACTTATAATTTGTATAGATTCTTAGATGACTCTTTACTTAGGTTCTGGAGGCACTTCCAAGGCTTGTCAACCTCACATACAGTGTTGATGTGATGCGGTCTATGTATTCCGCCGGCGACATGGTCTCTGTTATAATCATCCCCGCTAGGTCATTTTCTTTGTCCGATATCTAGAACTGCTTACCTCCCATCCTGTCCCCTGTTTGTAGTCTTCTTTAACCTTTTCCATTTTAATGCTCTTATTCAGACTGAAGTCTATTAACTGCTAAATGAATCATATTCGCATTTTATACTTTCCAACAATATATCGCTATTTTTAGCCATTCGTATAATCATTTGATTTTGTATTGTTAGCAAATACTGACAAATGTATCTTCTCTGCTAGATAGATTACATATATCAGAAAGGTTACAGAGACTAATATTAATCTTCAGGGTACCTAGCTTGATGCAGTTGCCCAGTATGATAATTCTTCATATCATTATTCAACCTTCCAGTGTTTAGATATTCCTAGTCACTGAGGACATTTCATGTTATCCACGCCTTTCCAGGTAGATATAGTATCAGAATGTTATAAAACCCCAACTCTCCAGAAGTGCACTCTCTTTCTGGATACCTTTAACATAGCTTTGCATAGTATGTATGTTATTAAAATTATCCTGTAAATCAGTGCCTCTGTCTAGCTCTGTTTAAACATTGGTATTATTTTTCCAGCTGTCTGGTAGTGGTCCTGTTTCCAGTAACGCTTTATCGACCATCGCTCTTTTGCTCGTACAGGGCTTCATCTTCCTACATTACCGTCTTGTCACGTGGACTTTGTTGTATTTAGAACGCTGAAGCTCCCCCCAGAACTTCCTTGTTTAATGTTCTGAAGCTTTAAGTTCTCTTTGGTTCTCTAATTCCTACTCTGGTACTGGTCCTATTTTCATTGTGAAAGCTTCATAGAAATTAGTATTCAGCTTTTCGAATACCTCTCTGGTCTTTTCTACGAATATTTTTTTTCTTTCCATACAATTATTATCACTCCCGAGGGTGAAGTCTGGGTGTTGGGTTTTCTCTCGTTACACGAAAATAATAATAATAAAAAAAAAAATTTTGGTCATATATTCTTGTGTTGCTGAGATATACGTTTGATCTGCATAATTAATTTTTAAAGGAGAGAAAATATTATTCTCAACATTATATACACATAATGAGAATTTTCAACAAAACCTCTGATATATATTCAGTTTCCCACTGCTTATATATATATATATGTCGTGCCGATTAGGTAAAACTTGCGATTTTGGCTTAAATAGCAACGCTCACCTTGCCATATAAGACAAGTGAAAATTTGTGTATGCAATAATTTCGCCAAAATCATTCTGAACCTAACGAAATAAATATATTTCAATGTGTTTGTTTATTATTAAATTAATGTTAACGTATCTAAAATATATTTAGTTGGGTTAGGCTAAATTAAATTGCGCTTGTTGTAATAAGGTTAGGTAGGTTTTCAAAGTTTCTCTTGGTACAAAATTATAAATTTTTACATTAACATAAATGAAAAAAATATATCTTTAAACGTATAAGAGAAATTTTTAGAAAGGACTTAATTTTAGATGAGTTCTTGCTAATTGACCAGTTTTACCTAATCGGCACGACATATATATATATATATATATATATATATATATATATATATATATATATATATATATATATATATATATATATATATATATAAAAGTATATATATATATATATATATATATATATATATATATATATATATATATATATATATATTGTTTAGTGTATATATATATTGTTTAGTGTGACAGAGTATTGTTGGAGGTCGCTACTTTTTGCACTAAACCGAATATCAAATGTCTTCTACTCTGATCTTAGAATCTAATATTAGGTGAAAATCTTCGTGGAGGTCGTCATCCTCAGTACTTTCAGCAGCCGCTTAAACCTGTCATTGTGACAGTCCTTAGTTGGCTCAAACAAGATACATGGTAGTTTGATCACAGTTCAAAGTAGTTACCTGATCAGTCTTAAGATAATACAATATGGGCTGTAACGTTATCTTTGTGGTCTGGTGTTAACTACATCTGTAGAAGAATGTTAATGATAAATATGAAGTAGGCAAATTGACCTGTATTTTAATTGCTTTTATTTCGTTAATTTCAGTATATTTGTTAATGCTTCTCTTTTATATTTTACCCTATTTTTCTAAGCTTCATTGAGAAGAATATTTCTCGTCTTTTCCAAATCAATTGTCAGTGATAGATTTCTTGATCGTATCATCACCCTTTTGTTTGTATTGATTTACTAAGGTATTTTCGGATTGGACATTGAGAATTCCGCTTATCATATTACTATATTTTTCCATCTTTTCTTTTGTTGCGTAATTCAAGATGTAGAGAGAGAGAGAGAGAGAGAGAGAGAGAGAGAGAGAGAGAGAGGGGTCACTGTGTGAAGGGCCTGGAGTCTGACACTGTGATCCCAATGTCGTCTCCTCGGGTGTCCTCTTCACCTTTTTGCTGGTCCGTGGCTTGTGAAGAGTCGTGGTCCCAACCTCACGCTCTTCTCTGCCGTTTCTCCCAAGACACGGGAGTCGTAATCCCAGCCTCAAGTTACCCTCCACTGCCTCTCACTAGACACAGTAGTGGTCCCAACCACTCGCTCCTCTCTTTTGCCTCTCACAAGACGCGAGGTTTGTGGTCCAAGCCTCTCTTATCTGCTGCCTATATCATGACACTACAGTCGTCCCAGTTTCCCACGAAAATTACGACAAGCAAATTTCCTAAATTTACATGTAACAGATGAATGAACTGTGTATATAAATCCAGATGTACTCCTGTAAATCTTTTCAGAGCCTAGTTATTAGGCTCTTGTGCTACCGTCAACAGGATGCATGTGGGGTGCATAATGAACTAGCCGGCCGCTTCGGTGGCAAAATCTAAAATGTAATCATACTAGAGACACACTGCTTAGTTGTACTTAGTCCTGGTTTGGTCTCTGTTAATACTTGCCTTTCAAAGTACGATAGCAAATTCCTTAATCCTAACAACACTTCAGCCGACCTTTTGCCCTCACTAACCCTCGCATAACCTCTGCTGTGTTCCAATGTCTTCATCTGTTCAAACCTTTGGAATGTTTTCTTATTTTTTTTCTCTCTCAATCGTGACTTGACAATTATATTTTTTCTTCTCGTGTTTTTTTATTTACCTAGTTATAGCAGCTTAGAGAAAAAACTTTTCATTATTAGGCAAATTACGACGTACTGGGGGCTATTGTACTGTATGGAAGATAGTAACTTACATAAAACAACACCTAGGTAGCAGGGTTTCGAGGCTATACATCTTACTGGCAGTGATATCAGTCAAGAATATACTGAACTTCAGAACACAATTTTGTAAGCCTCTAGTTTCATACATCGCAAAATATATTTTGTACTAAAAAATTATTTTAGCATTTTTTTGTGTTCCCGATGACAATATTGAAGCCGAGTAAAGTAATTTCTGGCGTCTGTGCCCAAGAAACAACACGGATTAAATTTGGCCCCGCGGGGCGAGTTTACTGAGAACCTACACTTATGCTTTGAATGAATCTACTGCCACATAGCAATGGCCAGTGTCGCTCATTTTATGAGTGAACATACCATAAAGAGGGTAGCACCGCCACTCGTCCCGTGAATGGTGGTGCTACCCACTACAAAGACAGCACTCGGCAGTGTTACTCATCTTGAGAGAGAGAATATCGCCAGGAAGACAGCATTGGACAGCTCGACTCATCCTGAGTGAGTATACCAGTATCAGGCAACTCCTTCTCTCATCCTGAGAGAGAAAATATCACTAAGACAATTCATGCAAGTTCAAACAATTGACACGCCACTGACAACAATCCTGAGTTGTTTCAGGATTCCCGTATCGCCGCTTTTATAAACCACCATTATCACAACACGGTAACAATAGAACAATGAAATGAGAAAACACGAGAAGGCTGAAAGTGCTGCAGTCACTAAAAATAAGTAAAAAAAAAGTACGCTTGAACAAACACAGAAGATGGGTAGTTACAAAGCAAAAATGTTTCAGGTTGTGGCCACTGGTATTCAGACGAACATTTGTGAACGTGACCCTTCATGATGGTGTTTATTTCACTGCTCGTAATGCTTATTGTGGTAATGCCGACATTCGAGTTCCTGGTGTAAGTGGTGGTAGGTGTTGCAGTGGTATGTGTTGTGGGGGTGGTAGGTGTTGCAGTGGTATGTGTTGTGGGGGTGGTAGGGATGATTTGGGGGGTGGTAGGTGTGACCTCGTACAAGTAGCATGCATTTATACAGCCCGGCTACTAAGTAGTGCATTAATTTCAAGTGTGAGACTGCTGTTACTGTTCATGTGTATTATTTTTCCTATTTTTTTATGGAGTATGTCTGATACATGGGTCTACTAGGTACTTTTGAGATTTGAAAAAAATGTTGACCGAGTACATCATTTACCGCTCATGCCCATAATAAATACACTCCATACACAGGAACACCAAAGGTAAAATAAACAAGCAAATAAAAAAAACTGCCAGAATATATAAAACATAATGATACCACACACACGCAGTCTTAGGTTTCAAGAATGGGCCTGGAGTCACTACCACAAACACAATAACACAGTTATATCTGCCTCTTTTTGGACTGGATATTTGTTAACGAATAGGATAATGCAAAAAACTTGCTACGGGGAAAACATTACTGAAACTTACTTAAAACCAAGTTGAAACCAAGGTAAAAAAAGAAAGTTGAAACCAAGTTATAAACAAGTTAGTCAAGTTGATATCTACCAGTGTCTGGGCTCGTTCGTGACTGCTAGACTGTTACGCAAAGTGTCACAAGAAATACCTAAAAAAAATGAATGTACTGTTTATAGTTAAATAAGTCTTGTGGTAAATTGACTGGATACTGGCTATAACGTTATTCATTTACTACTCAAAGCAATAAATCAAAGGTCAAATTCATTAGGTTGGGTCATGTTACTGGTGGCGTTATATCAGGTAGGGATATACGAATCCCACATCAACTTATAATTTTTCTTCTTATTTTATTAGCGAAAAAAAACAAGGAAAAACTATCCAACAAAGGCCTATGATAACAAATCTGTTTCTTGAAGATATAAACTGTTTTCAGAAGCAAATGTATGTTTTATCCCACAGTGAATGTTCATGTGATCCTAAATTTAATTGTAGGTTACTAAAAGCAGTTTATTATTATTATTATTATTATTATTATTATTATTATTATTATTATTATTGCTGTTGTTTTTTAGTGGGAACTGCTAAATTCGAAGAAGGGTAGCAGTTGTTCAATAGCATGCCATAAGAGTGACAGCCTTACTTCGTCAACAAAAGTGTCGGAATTGTTTTGACATTCTCAAGCAATCTGTATTAAATCTGATTTTTTTTTTTTGAGAAGCTGGCAAGGTCCTGTTACTACGGCACTGTTGAATGATGGTTATATTTCTAGAATACTGGTATATTTTGTTGTGAAACTGGGTAGCGTTTATGGGTGAATGTAAGGGAGTGCCTTGTAATGTTTACCTAAGAAGAGCGAAAGGAAGATGCGTCCTCTAGCTTTATACGTGATTTAAGATGTTATTTGAACTATCACTTACTGTTATCGTACCTCTTTTGTCTAGAAACAATGGTTAAGGTAACTTTTTGTAAGTCTCCAGCGAGCGGTGAACGTGCGGCAATTTTCCTCGTCAACCCGTACTACGTGTGCAGCATGGGAATGCTGAGTTGCCGAAGTATGTATAAGCGGTTGTCAAACACTGTTGTGGAGAGCAAATGATCTATTGGGACTAGCAAATGTGCCCTAGCATGATGAATAATTAACTCAAACGATATCGTAAACAGCGAAGAGAAAGTTAACCACTTTCATTAAGCTTATTTCGTTATACAGTATACTGAATGAACAAGGTCCCAAGACGGAAACTTATCAATAATAAAATATCCTGTTTGAAAACGTACCTTTATCTACAATGTTCACGTCAGTAATGACCACATGATTTTTTAAGGTGGCGAAATTAGTCCTCAATGTTTACAATATGCACTTTGATTACCTCCACGTGGAGTGTATGTCGCTCACCGATGTTTACTACACTTTTGTTTTTATTTCTTCTAGATAATACCGGGTGGAATACAGTATAAGGGTTAATAAAAGGTCGACTCATACTCAGAAAACACAAAACTTGCGTTGTGCTCGATCCATCATTACCCGTCATTTTTTCGCACCGAATTCACTACCAAATCCGTGTCCACATGGCGCTGGCGGCCCGCCCACTTCCTCCACGACCCTGGGCTCCGTTTACCATTTTAGCGTAATTAATTTCTTCTTGGCTTATTATACACTTTCCCTACGACGTTTACCGAGAGCTGCAGGTGAATCTCGGGGCGCGAGGGCGAGGGTAGTGAGCTTGTGGGTTTGGTAATGGGTAACTTGGCTAGACGGGAGTTGCAAGTCTCAAGGTAAGAGGCGTTTTTTCGTCTCCTGCTTTTTACATGGATGTGAATGACCTACACAGTAGAAGCAGATGCCATCTATCGTAGATTTTGTGCTTCGAATCACAAAAGCAAAAATCAGCGTATGTTTGTTATGAGAAATATTCTCATCGGCTCATTCACGAATACATTAATACGTTAATTACTTGTTTACATCTGATTATGAAAAAAAAAAATTTCCTTACGTTCAGAGCATTTTAAAACTGTTAAAATTGGGACATGAAAATTATTTGTATTTAGCATGATTATAAGCATTAATCTAAGCCCCACTACTTTCTCTATCTCTAACTAACCTACCAGACTAGTTTAACTTTGCATATCTTTGTCAGAACTAGCGAGAAGTAGCTACTGAATGCACCAGTCACGTGCTCGACTTACCGGGTATACACAGTAGTGTCTGGGAAACCTGCACCATCACAGGAGAGCTTAGGGACTATCTGACCATGTATATTCTATAAATATATATATATATATGTCGTACCGAATAGGTAAAACTTGCTATTTTGGCTTAAATAGCAACGCTCTTCTTGCCGATTAAGGCAAGCGAAAATTTGTGCATGCAATAATTTCGCAATCTGATTATTTTTCTGCAGAAGATCGTACGTGATAAAATGTATTTAAAATCTCTGCTAAATCTTCTGTACTTCATCATTAACTATGTAGAATGTTTCTACTACTATGGAACTCACAGTTCGTGAGAAAACTCTTAATTTTTTTTTGCCTGACTATACAACTCAAAGATTCTGCTTTGACCTTCCTTAAAACTTTTCTAGCATACTTTTGATTCTCAGTATTCACCTTCCATTTGCTATTACCCTTCAGTTCGCTAGTAATATTAGGTTTAACTCCGTTAGTCTTTCGTTGTAGCTCATAATCGTCAGATTCTAGACTAGTAGAAAAACTATCTGCGCTCTCTCGACTTTCAGTATTCGCTAATTAGGTGCAATCTTTTCAGTGGTTTCATACATTCTAGGGCTGAGTAACGTACGTTATGTATAACTTTGTGAACGATTCCCTGTCTAGGTTTCTGAAATCATTTCTTGCATATGAAAGCTGTGCGATCATCGCTGATGTAAATTACTTTATGTACTGCTTTGAAGAGACCTTTGTTGCCGTGAGTTCCTTAGGTCCTTCACTTTGCAT
Source organism: Cherax destructor (assembly GCA_009830355.1). Taxonomy (NCBI): domain Eukaryota; kingdom Metazoa; phylum Arthropoda; class Malacostraca; order Decapoda; family Parastacidae; genus Cherax; species Cherax destructor. Next base: position 165,677 of record WNWK01001066.1, on the reverse strand, counting down.
GCTGCCTTGAGCGGCTTCTCTTCCACCTCCCATTCTCATTACTGTCCACCTTTTTGCTGGGGATGAAGTCCAACAGCTTCTTGTAGAACCATTCAAACAGTTTGTCCAAGTCTTCTTGCAGGTTTTTATTGTCGTCTCCTGAGCGTATCCTTACAAGTGTTGCAGAGTCATCGAATAGCCACATGCAGGGTGGTTCCTCTGGTAGGTAATTGACCTGAGTAGGGACCCAGTGTATCGTCTGTGGTGGGGTTTATGGTAGTGTGTCTGTGGTATGTCATATGTGGTGGAGTCTTTGATGGTTTACTAGTTGATCACATGCCGCCTAAATACTTAGTATGTGCATCTGGATGCATACGCAAGAGCAATATTTACGACTTGGTCCTTCTCAGTATCTTACACACACACACACACACACACACACACACACACACACACACACACACACACACACACACACACACACACAAAATCGTAAATATTGCTCTTGCGTATGCAATATATATATATATATATATATATATATATATATATATATATATATATATATATATATATATATATATATATATATATATATATATATATATATAAAGTTTTACAACTTACATAACTTAAATGCAAATCTTTCTTTGGGTAATGACATCCACTGCTAAAAGGTCGACGCCAATCGTATGAGGCATTCTTCATTTACTGCTTGGAATCCAGAGATTCCAAGTTTCATTAACTATTTTATGAAATTGGCACATTTGCATGGGTACCATGCTGTCCATAAGATGCATCAGTAATTAAAGGTTGAAGCCGTTCAGGAAAGCCATTCTCGAGTTTTTTTACCTGGAGTCAACCTGGAGGGTGTTCTGGAGGTCAACGTTTCACAGAAATTCCCACACCCCTTACAAAAATAAAGCTGGCAAATTAGCTCTTAAAAATGTCCAATGTTAATCTCAAAACTTCTTCCAAGTTGAAAGTTTGAAGCCGACCAGAAAAGGCTTTCTCAGATTATCGCTTGTTAACTAAGTCCGGGAATAGGCTACATATAATTAGCCAGAGTTCGCTTGCACATGGCAGTAGTTGCACGAACCTTTCCCCAGTTACAGCACAGCAACACTGAAAATCTAAAGCCGATTAGATGAGGCGTTCTCAAGTTACAAACCAAAATCTCTGAAGAATAGATATCTGGATACCACTTAAAGATACTCCTTCGGATATACCTAAAAAAAAGTCAGGCAAAAATTTAAAGGCACCCTTTTGGAGATACCTAATAATTCATTTATATCTCATACAATAAATTGTAAAGCCTATTGCTCAAATAACTTATAATAATAATAATTCATTAATAAGTTATTTTAACATGCTTTGCTTGGAAATTTTGTAATTAAAAACAATGAATAAAAAAAGTATTTAACCATTGCCTTTAATAATATTATAATGTCAAAGGGATTAACGTTAATCATATACTTGATCTAGCTGAAAATAATCCAAATAAACACCAGTAATTTCGTCAGCTCAATAGCCTATTAATTTAATTAGGTATAAATTTCGCACGAAACCATTAATTAAAACCTTTATCAGTACCAGATCAAAACGATAAGCTACGTAGATCTGAAACATTACGAGTAGCTTAACACTGTAAATGTTCACTGGCTTAACGTAATACGTTTAAATCCGGTATTGTTTTTTTTTAATTACGTTAAGCCTGTTTATATAGTTTTATTTTTTTAAGAGCTCACTCTTACTTCGTTGACAATAGAATAACCAGGTCACATTCCTTCCTAGTTTGAAATGCGTTCGTAAATTATGTGTGGATAGAGTAAAAAGAGGTAATAAATACGGGGTTAAAGAGGTATGGTGAAAAATGGTATGGTGATACCGACAAGACAATGTACAGTGTGATACCAACAAGACAATGTACAGTGTGATACCAACAAGACAATGTACCGAAAAGACATGTACAGTACATTAGAGGAAGTGGCGAAACGTTTCCTCTAATATCCTGAACTATACATAAGTGTCTTTATCCACAGTGTTAATGGCGTGCAGCAAAAGTTTGTAGGTATATAAGGGTGGGTGCTGCTGGGAGGAGGAGGAGCAATGAAATGAGAGAGTAAATAGGGAGTTACAGGAGAAAAGTTAATATTTAGAGAGGGTGGAATATAGATCAAGTGAGTTGTGCTTCACTTGACAGCTGTCAGTGAGCTGTGCTACGCTTGACAGCTGTCAGTGAGCTGTGCTACGCTTGACAGCTGTCCGTGAGCTGTGCTACACTTGACAGCTGTCCGTGAGCTGTGATACACTTAACAGCTGTTCGTGTGCTGTGCTACGCTTGACAGCTGTCCGTGAGCTGTGCTTCACTTGACAGCTGTCCGTGAGCTGTGGTAGACCTGATGACTGTCCTTGAGCTAGAGCTCCTGTCAAAACATTTACCTAGCCAGAAGGTTCCTAAGGCACTGGTGCCAGTAGTGACAAGCACGTTGCACAACACTTGACGCTCAGTGCCATGCACATGTGTGTCCTGTTCAACACACGACGCTCAGTGCCATGCACATGTGTGTCCTTATCAACACATGGCGCTCAGTGCCATGCACATGTGTGTCCTTATCATCACATGGCGCTTAGTGCCATGCACATATGTATCCTGTTCAACACACGGCGCTCAGTGCCATGCACATGTGTGTCCTTATCAACACACGGCGCTCAGTGCCATGCACATGCATTAATGGTTTAAAGTACTAACAAAATGGCAAATAAAACACATGAGAAACTCCTAGATATTAAGACGATTCGCCCACTCGTGGTTTTTACAACTCAATACCGAGACTACATGCTGAAGACAGTGGAAGACGACATAATCACTCCCTCTGCCTTGATAGAAGGTACTCACTCTATCAGCCTTGATCACTAACTCGGCGAATATGGCTTTCTCGCTAGTTTCCTTCGCTAGTGTAGCGAAAATCTGAGTTGTCGCTATTAACGCCAAACTAATAATAATGCTAATAATAAATAATAATCTTTATATCTACTAGTCCATGATACAACTTATACAGACCTAGGTGACATCAATAGCATACTATACAGAAAGACCCTGGATATACAGAGCATTTCGGGGAAATTAGGTTAATTTTGTCCCCAGGATGCGACCTACAGTAGTCGGCTAACACCCAGGTCTCTATTTACTGCTAGGTGAACATGGACAGCAGGTGTCTTAAGGAAACACGCCCCAATGTTTCCACCCGTATTGTGGATCGAACCACGAACCTTACTGTGTGAGCTGAGTGCGCTACCAACCGAGCTACGGGACACCTTTAAGTAACTCTCAAGACCTCACTCGCTTCCTGGACAGATGTTGTCACTAAATAATTCCAAATGCACGGAGGAGCTATTGTAATGAAGTCGTTACTCAAGGCAGCAATTTTGTTGTAATGATCACTAACCTAACATAACCTAATCTAGCGTAGCATAATCTAACCTAACCTGACTTAACCAAATCTAATCCAAGCTAACCTAAAGTAACTTAACCCATGTGAACCTACACTACCCCCATTTTAAAACAACAATGTATACACGACATTGGGAATCAAGAGTAATTTTGATTGTATCGTAACCTGAAGACGTATTATGACCAACACTAAATTTATAGCAGACATAAGTAAAGTTACAATTCTTTATGAAAAAGTTAAACTTCCGCTTTAAGTTTAGTCAAAATGTGCGTTTAAGTTCACATGTACAAAACTTAGCACTTTATGCTCAATATTAAGCCACATGGAGACAGAAACACAGAAGATTAATTGGTCTGTATAATTCGATGCCCTCTGCGATCCTCTTCAGCAGATGTACTTTATGTACGGTATTAGAAAGCTGTTGAAGGTCGCAAAATAGAATTGTTATAAGCATCATATTCACTTCAATATTTGTTATTTTACATGTTCCACAATATCAGCAATAAATTCTGGTTAGAAATATTATACCTCTGTATTTGTCCTTACCGGATACAGTATACCCGGTTATAACGGATAAGGACTATTTCTAAAAGTATTCTTCTCTACTTAAATGTGAAGATGGACTGAAAGTGGAGCATGCAAAGAAAAATTACTCTTGGTTTCCAGGACTTTTTCATTTTCTGCAGTGCTTTCACACACTTAAACGCGAAGTTTCATGGTTGTTCATGATAAAATATTTTTCCCCCTTGACGGCAGTTTCAGTTTCAACTAGTTACTGAGGTCCAGAATACATATAAAAACCTACGCCAATACCCTCGTGTAAAAACTAAACTGAACCATCAAGGAAGCAAAGTTAGTGTCTTGACACAGTGTAACATAACAATACCAGGAACTACTGTACCGCTTAGACCAGCGAAGATAAACGTTTCACTCTGCTTAGAACTTTTTCAGGGCATAGGTATGACTCGATGAGGCTTTACACAGAGCGAAACGTATTCCCCATAAAGGCTTGTTCTGCAACGTGTGTCATTTCCTCACAAGAATTACCTGTTGCTGGTGGCTAGCCGCACGTACCTATTCATTTGCTCGCTCGTCTAACCACCCACTAACCCAAGGACTGAAGGAAACAGACAAATGTTTAATATAACAAAAAAAAAAGGCACAATACCGTGACTGGAACAATACACAAATAACCTATGTGCTGGTTATTTGTGTAAATGTTAATATCTCACCGCCACTATTCCACGGAGGGGTAAAAAGGTGCCAGAAACTCTCTCAAGTACACTTAAGATAATATCTATGACTAGCCCATTATTACTGGGCCGACACAAACTGTGCCCCTGGCAAGGGCTTGATTCTCACACCCAGGGAGCTCAACACATTGTACCGGCAGCCCTAAGGTCATTCTTTTCTCTCATACTTCCCCTTCCCAATCCCCTCACACCCCCAGATTCCCAGGAGTTTCACTCTAGCACTCAGAGGAACCCGTTTTTCTGTTAGTCAAGGCCTTTCATTTACCTTTGGGCCCAGTACCACTGGTATTATATTTGGATTCTTTGCCGTTTCAACACAGTGAAACGACAGCCATTCATGAGGCGTTAAGTTCATGAGTAAATACGTACAGACTTGTACTGTACTCGCCCCCTCTGTTTTCCAGTTTGTAGTACAAAGGTTTAAAATACTTCTTTGCTTCACCTTGTTGTTAGTCTTGTTGGCAGTTCCAGGCACTATTACTGCCTGGAACGATTTTAGTGATATGAGGGGCTAATAAGGCATAACTTTTGAAACATTTCTGTTCAACTAAAACAAATTTACAGAGGTACCTTTGATTTTACAACTGTCTCAATATGTTTTTCTCTGAGCAATTTTGAAGAAACACACGTTTACTTTATTATATTTCTCTGAATTCCTAAATTTCGCATAATCATACTCGTTTGGTGATCTTAAGTCCTTACGGAAGTACTTACGGAGCATTAATAAACTTTTCATCAATGCTAAGATTATTTTAAGGACAAAATCACTAAAATTCCTATCACTGAAAAAGCCACAGTGTCATCTGGACAAATTACGTTTAGAGTCAGATATCCTGCTGCAGTGCTTTTTCATTCTTATGTTCATATATTCTTACAAGTGTCCTTTTCAATAGTTTTACAAACATTGGGTCACATAGTTAACTTTTGTTCCCACTGTTAACTATGATCTGAAACAGGGTGGCAGCAACACACCAGTATCAAGGCTCTGCCCTTTAAGGGAAAAAACCCAGAAAAGGGTGCGCAACCTTTCCCTTTTCCCGTAAGAAAAGTACCTGGATACTGAGAGGGATCTCGTGATCTGGACCTTCCTTCTCCTTTCTTGGGTTGAGTCTGATTGCCTGCCGTTTCCCAGGCTGCTGCTTGACACATACGTGTTTAGGGTTTCCCCGTGAAAACATTAATAATGAGGGAGCTCAGCGTCGTAAAGAAAGATAGGGAGTAACAGAGAAGCAGAGGTCAGATTATTATATTTACGGAGAAGCGCTGAACCCGTAGAAATCATATAGCACCTGGCGAATAGGAGGCAATCAATTTTGGACAGGGTGCGACCGGTCCCTCCCCGGCATAGAGGACCTCTCTCGAGGGATGGAAGGTCTCACAGGGAAAGGTCAACTCTCTCACAAACGTGATAGGTCTCTGAAGCAGTCTTCCCTCACCTCGAAGTCATGGTAATCGATCTTCGAGACCTGAGTCAGACTAAAGGAAGGCAACACAGTGGTTCATTATACCAACAGTATGTAAATAAAATACAATACGAGTTATAGCATTTTACTATGAAGACGTTTCACCCACCAGGGACTAATTCGAAGTCCCAAGTAGGCGAAGCGTCTTCGTAATAAAATACCATAACTTCCACTATAAGTCTTATTTTCATCCCAAAGAACGTTTCTACGTCTGCCTCTTCTGTCTACTCTTCTTCTATGCTTTCCTACCCCCCTTCGTCTCTCAGTTGCCTTGTCGTTAATAGTATCTCCTGTATTTATGCCTCTCGCTGTATCGTCTTCCTCTGCATGGTAAATCCTGAACCTCCGCATCATGATCCCTTGACTTCGGACGCAAGGAAGTACCGCTGACAGCACTGAGGAAAGGACTCGTGTGCAGCGCAAGCTTTCATTCTTTCAACGTTTCGCTCTATGTAGAGCGAAACGTTCTCAAACTGAAAGTTACTTCTGCATATAGATATAGATAGATATAGTGGTTCTTCCTGTCTCTGTGTAGTATTAGTATACGGATCCCCTTCACTTAACTGTTGTGTTCAGACACCGCTACATTATACCATATCCCAGTACGATCCTTATACATCTTTCTGAAAGTTATATATACCAAGAGGTATTTACAATTGAATATATATGCTGTTATGTCAGCATGCTTCTGACAAGGCAGTGATTGAATGAGTGACGGTGAAAGTGTTTCTTTTTTTTCGGGTTTAATTACCTCGGTGGGAGATGGCTGGTGTGCTAAAAAAAACTGAGATTAAAATAACATTGGTGGTGTACAGATTACACCCAGGATTTATAACCCTCATGTAACTGATGGGGTGCCTGATATACCAATATATCTCTCATTTAACTCATTTAAGCGCTACTCAAAAATCATTACCAGCACCCACTGCGACCCCCCGCCCAGGCTTCTCACATCATTTGATGCTTGTAAAGAGCTCTTGATCCATTCCTTGGATCAAATCTGATTACCTCTCATTTCCTGCCTTTTTAGCGCTTCCCCGTCAACTTCATGATCAACAACAAACAAGAAGAACATAAACACCAACATAATAATAGTTCTCACACTAAAGCTTCTCAGGACAGGTGCTCTCTCCTCACGCCTTGACGACAAGGGTATATACACCGAGAGGTATATATCCCTCTGTGTATATACACTGAGAGTTTGCTTTAATAATTGCCATGAAAATAAGATTTTTAACTGGAGGTATATAGGTGATATGTAGCCTTAAAATTTACTGTGTAGTCGACAAGCTGTTCTTAACCCTTCTAATCCAGCCATAGCACCCTGAAGGGTGTATATATGCTGAATGTGTATATATGTTGAGAGTTAACTTTATTCCCTATTTTAGGTATTAAAGTAATCTTGTGTGGTGATATAAAGGTTACGTGTAGCATTAATGTCGTGCAGTCAATAGGCTTTAAACCCCATTAGCCAACCAACCATAGCTGTCCAGTAAGGGTCAGTGTGTATCTGACAACACGCCGGTGCAGTCAGATTTGTATAGTTCTGGCGACAGTGTAGTGAGAAGTATACTGTAAGAGAAACTTATAGCACAGACAAAGAGTGATCGACATATACAGTGTTGAACACAGGCTTAGTGATGGGTGGAATTCATAAGTGAAAAACAGTAGAACCAGCGAGTGTTTGATGACACTGAGTAACACTGTATGGAGTTAGGTACCTCAGGTACTGCCTACCCCACTCACTAGTCAGTATACTTTGTGAAGAGCCAGATCACTTACTGTTATTGATATTCAGTATTTAGCTTCGAAGCAATTTATAACAGAGGTTGATGTTTACAATATGAACAAATTAGTGACACAAATTACTGACACAAATTACTGACACTAGCGCTAAGCTTAGAGTAACAGCCGCCCCACCCAGTGAAGTACCACCCGCAACTAGACACATAAGAACATAAGAAATAAGGAACACTGCACCAGCCTACTGGCCCATGCGAGGCAAGTCCAATTCTCCCACCGACTTAAGGCAATGCCTTGATCTGTTCAGGTCAGTCACATTCACTTAAGAGAGGAGCACGGCATCTGACCTAGTAGCACAAGTTAGTCCGGTCCAACTCACACCCACTCATGTATTTATCCAACCAATTTTTAAAACTACACAACGTCTTAGCTTCTATGATGGTACTCGGGAGTTTGTTCCACTCATCCACAACTCTATTACCAAACCAGTGCTTTCCTATATCCTTCCTGAATCGGAATTTTTCCAATTTAAAACCATTGCTGCGAGTCCTGTCAATACTAGATATTTTTAGCACGACACCAGGTTAGTTTTTTTTTAATTAACATTCATACGGCCTCACTGTGCGGCTACTATGATCTATATATTTTATATTTTATATTTGTCTATCTATCTATCTAATTTATTCCAATATTGAAATATTTATTTTGGTTCCACGTGATTATTGAGTTGAATAACCCAACATGGGCTTCGTGTTTCATAAAAAGCAAAAAAAAAAAAAAAAAATAATGAGGAGAACGGCTAACGAGGAGTTAGTAACGCAGAAATACCATTTACATGTTATTTGAGTTGCATTCACAGGTTAATTAGTGTTTCTTCCTTGTCTACACCTGTATCCTTGAAGAGGGAGGGGGAAGGGGAAGGGGAAGGGGAGGGGGAAGGGGAAGGGGAAAGGAATATCCTCGACGTCAGTGAAGGACTTTTGATCTGACATCTTGATTCTTTTCTTCCATGGGTCAAATTTCAATTTAGCTATACAGCCTTATTATTGTTATTATAAAAAAGAAGCGCTAAACCTATTAGGGTCATACAGCTATACAGCCTAAAAAGAGGTTAATTATGCATCTCCTGAATTACGATACCTGCATTATAATTATTCAGGTTTCTATGCGATAACTTTAAAACGCTTTTATTGATTGGTTTCAAATTTATACAAGTGGTGGATCTTAAAGTACGGTACTGAGGTACTAAAATTGAGCTTAAATAAGCGTGCAATGTATTTCTTGTGTTAGAACTTGACATGCAGAGCTGCATGTGACGTAATCTAAGGAACTTAAGGATCTAGCCGATTTGCATTGCAGGATTCCTGCAACAAACTTAGGATCTCAGCAATATGTGGCAGGATATATTGCCAATTTCACGGACTTAACCTTAACTTGGTAAGTTATGACATGACCTTGGCAACTTCGTGTGTGACCTTGGCAACTTCGTGTGTGACCTTGGCAACTTCGTGTGTGACCTTGGCAACTTCGTGTGTGACCTTGGCAACTAGAAGATCAAGCGGAAACGTTAATGCGCGCAGTTCGTCAACAGAACGGAAGAGTATATTACACGAGGAGGAAAAAAAAAGATGAAGGCAGCCATCGTGCAAGCTGCGCAAAACATTCATCTCCCAGTACACATATAAACATGTAATTCTGCTCGTTCTGCCGTTATGAAATACCTCTAAGACCTGGGAGATCCTGGAACCCCCTCAAGGACAGACTCATGCAACTGCAAACTGGACAAAACGTACACTATAGGATCACATGTGAAGAAAGGGAGAGAGATGCAATATTTTTTGATATATTAAGGAATACACTGAGAAGGTACTATAACATAGCTCCCGTGCATGGTGTATCATTGGAAGATCGAAGACACGTATGAGGCCACAACTCGCCAGATATTTACCTTGCAACAGGGGTTCCGAACCAGGGGTACCCGCATCCCCAGGGGGTGCGACAAAGAGTCCTAATGAAAAGCGCAATTCCGTCTAATTTCTCAATTTATATTTGCATTTTATGCATTGTATTAAAAACTTATTTTCTGATTTCAATTTGTTCACACACAGCACTGTATTCTGTTCCTAGGGTGCGGGACATAGAAAAAGGTATAGAACCCCTGCCATAGGAGGATTGAAGACGCGCTAAGTACACCTATTTTCTGTATCATCTCTTATTACGGTGCTTTGTATACACTAACCATGTGTTTAGTCTTTCACCTGACTGCACCACATTGCATTAAGCTCTTTGACGAGGATATAATTCATTACACGAGTGATAGACGAGATAAGAGCAAATTACTCGAAGAAATCGTAATAATTATGACATGTTAAAGACACCACATGTACGTCTTTTACCATATATAGACCATAATTAAGGCCCGCTCCACTAGGGCGTCTGGCAGCCTTTACTTTCTAAGAGCTCAGCAGCTGTGAGGCTACAAGGGTCACACTACCACCGAGGAAAAACAGTAAATAGACTCTCATGACTTTCTATGGGGTTTAATTTTATGCTATTAAACAGTGAAGGAATCTAGTAAATGGAAAACATTTGCAAGTTTAAACTATAATGTTTAACCACAGGCAACATATCATGGGTTAAACTACACAGTTTAAAATTAATTAAACTTTTCATAAGGGATACTGGTTGCAATTAGCTTGTATTTTTTTCGTAATTATGAAGGAAACTTGTTTCTATTAAACGAGGATCTTATCGTCGGAAAATGAGAGTTATAGTGATTTCTCATGACGGATATCCTTAGGAACCCGTCCTATCTAGCTATATATATAGTGTGTGTTCTATCTAGCTATATATATAGTGTGTGTTCTATCTAGCTATATATATAGTGTGTGTTCTATCTAGCTATATATATAGTGTGTGTTCTATCTAGCTATATATATAGTGTGTGTTCTATCTAGCTTATATATAGTAGTGTGTGCTATCTAGCTATATATATAGTGTGTGTTCTATCTAGCTATATATATAGTGTGTGTTCTATCTAGCTATATATATAGTGTGTGTTCTATCTAGCTATATATATAGTGTGTGTTCTATCTAGCTATATATATAGTGTGTGTTCTATCTAGCTATATATATAGTGTGTGTTCTATCTAGCTATATATATAGTGTGTGTTCTATCTAGCTATATATATAGTGTGTGTTCTATCTAGCTATATATATAGTGTGTGTTCTATCTAGCTATATATATAGTGTGTGTTCTATCTAGCTATATATAGTATGTGTGTTCTATCTAGCTATATATATAGTGTGTGTTCTATCTAGCTATATATATAGTGTGTGTTCTATCTAGCTATATATATATAGTGTGTGTGTCGTGCCGAATAGGTAAACCTGGTCAATTAGCAAGAAGTCATTTACAATTAAGTCCTTTCTAAAATTTTCTTTTATACATTTAAAGATGTATTTTTTCATTTATGATAATATAAAAATTAATGATTTTGAACCAAAAGAACCTTAGGAAACTTACCTAACCTTATTATAACAAGCGCAATATATTTTATACAAGTTTATAATTTAATAATAAACAATGAAATATATTTTATTCGTGTATGCAATAATTTCGCAAAAATCATTCTGAATCTAACGAAAAAAAATATTTCATTGTAAACTTATATAAAATATATTTTATTGTAAATTTCTATAAAATATATTTAGTTGGATTAGGTTAAATTAAATTGCACTTGTTATAATAAGGTTGGGTAAGTTTTGCAAGGTTCTTTTGGTACAAAATTATTAATTTTTGCATCAGCATAAATGAAAAAAATATTTCTTTAAACGTATAAGAGAAAATTTTAGAAAGGATTTAATTTGAAACGAGTTCTTGCTAATTGACCAATTTTACCTATTCGGCACGACATATATATGAATAAATAAAATGTAATGAATACTTGTCATTGCTCAATAATATAAATACAAGAGGGTGATTCATCTGCATATATCTACCCTCTTCTGGGATCCTCTTTCACTTGTGTATCTGCTGAAGAGGATCCCAGAAAGGGGTCGAAATATACAGATTAATCAATATCGTGTTTTTTTTTTCCATGCGGGTTATTAATGAGTATATATGCTTCATATGAGGCTGCAATTCTGCCACATGAAAGACCCTGGGGTCAGCATAGTGCCGATCAAATCGTCAATGCCACTTATCTACTGAATAACCTCTGTGGCGAATACTCGTTTGTTAGGAAAGACACATATGCAACACAGTTAGGTATCTTTATTTCGAAACGTTTCGCCTACACAGTAGGCTTCTTCAGTCGAGTTCAGAAAAGTTGGTAGAAGCAGAAGAGATGTGAAGACGATGTAATCAGTCCATCACCCTTGAAGACGTAGTTTTGAGGTGGTCAGTCCCTCACCCTGGAGAAGAGTATTTGTTTCATAGTCTGAAACAACGTGTAAAGAATACTCGTTTGGCAGATCTGAGAGTAACGTTCAGGAATGTTAAAGAATAATCCACAGATCCATACACGACACACGTCAGGATTATCTTGCAGTAAGCATGGCACTCACGTCATTAAGCGTGTTAAGAATTGCAGTACGTGGGGAAGTATGCAACGAGACTGACCCCAGAGTTAAGTTAAATGATCTATGAGAAGAGACTAAAGAACATTAATCTGAAGACAGGGGATAAATCAGGAGAGATATGATAACGACATATAAAATACTCAGGAGACTTTATAGGGTGGACATGAATGAACTGCTTGAGAGGCAGGGAACGGGTACACGAGGGAACAGTTGGAAATTTAATTAAGACATATGAGTCACAGGGATGTCAGGTAGTATTTCTTTAGCATCAGAGTGGTCAGGGAGAGAAATGACCTTGACGGAGAAGCAGAGGCAGGTACATACATAGTTATAGGAATGGGTATGGCAGGGCCTACGAGACTTGGAGGGTGTCAAGACGCAAGTTAGAGGGCAGGAACAGCACCTGAGATTCAACCCTTGCAACTACAAATAGGTAAGTACAAGCAGATAAGTATACACACACACACACACACAGGGGCCAGGAGCTGAGTCTCGACCCCTGCAACCACAAATAGGTGAGTACACACACAGGAGGGTTAGGGAAGACATGATCACGACATCCAAAATACTGCGAGGAATTGACAAGGTGGACAGACAGGATGTTCCAGAGATGGGACACAGAAACAAGGGTCACAATTGGAAGTTGAAGACTCAGATGAGTCAAAGGGATGTTAGGAAGTATTTCTTAAGTCATAGAGTTGTCAGGAAGTGGAATAGTGTGTGACGTAGACGTAGTGACGTGACGTAGTGGAGGCAGGAACCATACATAGTTTTAAGACGAGGTATGATAATGCTCAGGGAGCAGGGAGAGAGAGGACCTAGTAACGATCAGTGAAGAGGCGGGGCCAGGAGCTATGAATCGACCCATGCAACCACAACTAGGTGAGTACACACACACACGTTCAAGTTACTATAACGGATTTATCATTGTGGTAAGCAATGAGGCAGAAAAAACAGAGGAGGAGGTGGACGAGGAGAGACGGAGGAAGAAGAGATGGATGAGGAGGTGGAGGAGGAGGCTGGCGTTCCCGACATAGCCGCCTCTGTCTTATTACCACCGCTGACACAAGTCGTAATTAATCGATTTTATTCACGTCCCTCCGCAAGTATTCCAGGTTTTGTTTTCATTATATATATTTTTTTTTTGCTTTCCGTATGTGAGCTAATGTTGGTTAGAGTTCCCCCAACCCCCATCCTAACCCCCACCCCAACTCCCAACCCCACTTCAACCTCTAACTCCCACCCCAACCCCCACCCCAACCCCAACCCCCACCCCAACCCCCACCCCAACCCCCACCCCAACCCCCACCCCAACCCCCACCCCAACCCCCACCCCAACTCCCCTATCTTCAGTGCTTCCTGGTTTGGAAGGAGGGAAGGAGAGGGGTAGATGGAGAGAAGGAAAAAGGGGGTTGGGAAGAGGAGAGGAAACGGGATAGGAGAGTGGTTGGGGAGGAGAGATGGGGGAGGGGGAAAGAGGAGAAGGGGGAGAGGAAGTGGACAAAGGTTGTCATTCGCGAAAGATATTAAAGGGACTGTTGGGGGTGCTCGCGGTAATCACCCACGGTGGGGGTGCTCGCGGTAATCACCCACGGTGGGGTGCTCGCGGTAATCACCCACGGTGGGGGATGCTCGCGGTAATCACCCACGGTGGGGGATGCTCGCGGTAATCACCCACGGGAGGGTGGTGGTGCTCGCGGTAATCACCCACGGGAGGGTGGTGGTGCTCACGGTAATCACCCACGGGAGGGTGGGGGTGCTCGCGGTAATCACCCACGGGAGGGTGGTGGTGCTCGCGGTAATCACCCACGGGAGGGTGGTGGTGCTCGCGGTAATCACCCACGGGAGGGTGGTGGTGCTCGTGGTAATCACCCAGGGGGGTAAAAGATAATCTTAAATTACCTGAGAATGCATTTTCCGAATGGCTTCAAACGTTTAGTCCTGGTATGTTTATTTTTCAAATGAAGCTTTGCATTGATTCAGGGTTTTGTAAGTTTTTATTTACCATTTTTATTAATAATTTTTCCTGTGCAATAACTGATGAATACATCTTCTAATCGGGTTGAAACCTTCAACTCTGGTATAGGCTACTTAGAGAAAAGTTTCGATGGATTTTGTGCCGATCGGTTTCAAACCTTCAGTTCCATTAACTTGAGAATTTAACTGACTCACGAAATCGTAATGACACGATTGCAAACAAACCATACCACGGGCGGGGATAGAACCCGCGGTAAGAGAGTCATAAAACTCCAGACTGACGAGGGTTCTATCCCTGTCCGTTTTATGGTTTGAGAATTTAATTTCTGAGACTTCAAGTGACGGTATAATTTGGGATATTGGTCACTATGTGATAGCTAAAAAATTGCTATTCTGAATGGCTTGAAACTTCCAAATCCGGTGCATCTTACTTACTCGAGGGTTCGAATTGGTACTGGGCTGTGTAGGTGCTAATTTGTCATGTTTGCTGAAGAAATTGGGATTGCCTCTTCTGATTTGCTTCCGATTTTTGACGCTGATCCCTAACTGCAAGAGAAACTTATTCCCCACTCTGTACTATTCCTTTTACATGCATTCAGGTAGAGGAGGCTGGGCGTATGGAATACCGGGATACTTTTCATGGGTGAAACATCAGTTGTTGTTTTCAGTGATATTCAGTAATTCAATTAACTCTTCACCTAGGTACCTATTTACTATTATTTGAACAGGAGCAGCATGCGTAAAGAGACAAACACTAGGCACCTATTTACTATGAGGTGAACAGAAGCGGCGGGTGTGAACAGATTTGTCCGTATGTTTAGTTTTTCCGGGGATCGAACGTGGGTCCTTTCTGTTGTGCGCCCCATGCTCTAATAAGTGCAAGGGAGTGTATAGAGAATTGCTTGGGAGAGTACTGAGAGAGATACATAATAGGTGAGAAGGTGAATAAAGGTACATGCAAGGGCTGATATAAACAAATGTGGATGTGGGAGGGTGAAAATAATGAGAAGAGCATGTGGGAGGGTGAAAATAATGAGAAGAGCGTGTGGGAGGGTGAAAATAATGAGAAGAGCATGTGGGAGGGTGAAAATAATGAGAAGAGCGTGTGGGAGGGTGAAAATAATGAGAAGAGCATGTGGGAGGGTGAAAATAATGAGAAGAGTGTGTGGGAGGGTGAAAATAATGAGAAGAGTATGTGGGCGGGTGAAAATAATGAGAAGAGCATGTGGGAGGGTGAAAATAATGAGAAGAGCATGTGGGAGGGTGAAAATACTGAGAATTACACGGTTGAGTGCAAAAATTGTGAAAATAGCGTGGAGGACTGTTGAGAATGTGGAGTGCAGAATGTCTGTGATTTATGTGGAAGACTGAGGAACGTGGCTACTCCTACTGGATAGTTATTAATTGAATGAGTTGACAGAACGTTTGAGTTTCTAGTTTCCCCCAACCCCCCACTGTATACATTCCTCCTCCACACCCCTTACAACTTTCACCCCTACACCCCCTGCACAACCACTACACCCCATATATCCCCTCTACAACCTTTGTACACTACGTACAACTCCCTAGTCCCCCTCCACACCCCATTTAAAAAAGTACAATTTATGGGCCATGGTAAAGTCGAAAGCGTTGGGCTCATCATGATTTACAGAAATTAGAAGCAACACCTCGGCATCTTTTTCCCCCTATGCACATACAAATACGCATTCCTTGTTTGCACTGTCTCGAACGTCACATGCTTACGCAGATGAATAAGGCGAATATACAAGGGCATCTTTATTATGAAGACGTTTTGCCAACCAGTGTTTTTTTTTTAATTGCAAAGGTCACTGGTTGGTGTTGCTCATGTGTTTCAACCATCATTTTGTTGGTACTGTATTCCGTTGATGTAAGGACGTATTTACCTACACCTGTTTTTGCCTTTTCAAAACCCGTCCTTTTTTTTACTGTTTTCGACTTTAAGTTTTTTGCTATGAAATAGATTTGCTCTATGCGTCAGATTTTTTAACGCTAATTATCAACGAAGTGATTCGGATCTATTACGATGGATAGAAATGTTAATGACCTTATTTTTTCGCAGCGGTATTCCACGAATTTTATTATGAGTATCTACGCAAGACGTGCAACAGTTCGAGGCTTACTGAACAGGACTGTACGCTGTTCAGTAAGGTACGGTACGGTTCATTTATTTGTTACACAATACAATGTTAAATTTTGGCCTGGTATTTCTGACAGGTGCGAATAACGATAATGGAACCGTGCCGTGCCGTACCGCGCCGTACCGCTAGTCTTGCTGTGTACCAATGGCTTTTGTTAGCGTAACCGAAGATTGGCGTAGAGGGATAGCCTCTGCATTCTCTTGTAGAATATTGTTTGTATGTCAGCTGTGTAGTGTTGCAGGTGTTGTTTCAGGCGTATAGTGTTACAGGTGTTGTCTCCAGTGTGCAGTGTTGTAGGTGTTGTTTTTCAAGTGTGTTGTGTTGCAAGTGTTGTGTAGATAACGTATCTTTGGTGTACTTTGTTGCTGTAGTGTGTATATATGTATGTGTGTGTATGTGTGTATTGCATTTATTTAATCTTAGGTATTATCTACGATCCAGTTTTGCTTTGTGCGTGTATTATATCAGGTGTTGTGTGTAGCTGGTGTACTAACATGTAGCATACTGCAGGTGTTGTATACTGTTGATGTGTTGCTGATGTACTGAAATACTGAATATCAGGTGTTGTCTGTTGTTGGTGTATTAATAGATAGTTTATTACAGGTGTTGTGTTACTCGTCAGCTAAAATATAGTGAGTTTCAGGTGTTGCGTGATATCTGAGACTAAAATATTCTGAATTTCATAAATTGTGCATTGGAATTACATAAAAAATGCATTTTCAGGTGCTATGTATTGCTTCTTTCTTTCAACGCGTTGGCCTTTTCCCACCGAGGCAGGGTGGCCCAAAAGGAAAAAAACGAAAGTTTCTCCTTTTACATTTAGTAATATATACAGGAGAAAGGGTTACTAGCCCCTTGCTCCAGGCATTTTAGTCGCCTCTTACGACACGCATGGCTTACGGAGGAAGAATTCTGTTCCACTTCCCCATGTATTGCTATCATAATGTATTGCTATCATGTATTGCTATCATAATGAAATATAGTGTATTTCAGATGTTTCATCCCCCCCTTCCGAGAGAGAGAGAGAGAGAGAGAGAGAGAGAGAGAGAGAGACGTACTGCGTAACTGAAGTAATTTAAATGATGCGTAAAATATTTATCAAAATAAAGAAATTAAATACTTTGCATTTGATGTTCAGAGGGCAGTATGAGGCGTTGCAACACTGGTGTGGTGTGAGGGAGGTGTTGCAACACTGGTGTGGTGTGAGGGAGGCGTTGCAACACTGGTGTGATGTGAGGGAGGTGTTGCAACACTGGTGTAATGTGAGGGAGGTGTTGCAACACTGGTGTGGTGTGAGGGAGGCGTTGCAACACTGGTGTGATGTGAGGGAGGTGTTGCAACACTGGTGTGATGTGAGGGAGGTGTTGCAACACTGGTGTGGTGTGAGGGAGGTGTTGCAACACTGGTGTGGTGTGAGGGAGATGTTGCAACACTGGTGTGGTGTGAGGGAGGTGTTGCAACACTGGTGTGGTGTGAGGGAGGTGTTGCAACACTGGTGTGGTGTGAGGGAGGTGTTGCAACACTGGTGTGGTGTGAGGGAGGTGTTGCAACACTGGTGTGGTGTGAGGGAGGTGTTGCAACACTGGTGTGGTGTGAGGGAGGTATTGCAACACTGGTGTGGTGTGAGGGAGGTGTTGCAACACTGGTGTGGTGTGAGGGAGGTGTTGCAACACTGGTGTTGTGTGAGGGAGGTGTTGCAGCGCTGGTGTGGTGTGAGGGAGGTGTTGCAACACTGGTGTGGTGTGAGGGAGGTGTTGCAACAAATGTACACTGTTGGAGAGGACTACAAAACATGTGTATCGGTATGTGTCAGTAACATGTTTATTAGTGTTCTATCGTTGGTGTAAAGTTAATGAGGTGTTCCATGGCAGGTGTGCTTTGCCTTCTTATGGTGTTCCATAACAGGTTAAATATTAAGGTGTTCCAAGACAGGTGTAGCGTTGTTAATGTGATGATTTACAGGTGTTGTGTTATTATGGTGTTCCATCACAGGTGTTGTGTTATGGTGTTCCATCACAGGTGTATTATTATGGTGTTCTATCACAGGTTGAGTGTTATTACGGTGTTCCATCACAGGTGTTGTTATTATGGTGTTCCATCACAGGTGTTGTGTTATGGTGTTCCATCACAGGTGTATTATTATGGTGTTCCATAACAGGTGTTGTGTTATTACGGTGTTCCATCACAGGTGTTGTGTTATTATGGTGTTCCATCACAGGTGTTGTGTTATGGTGTTCCATCACAGGTGTATTATTATGGTATTCCATCACAGGTATTGTTATTATGGTGTTCCAGTATTGGTGTAGTGTTATTACTGTTCCAACACAGGTGTAGTGTTATTAATTTGTTGCATCAGAGGTGTAGTGTGAGTTAAGTGTTGCATAGTGTTGCAGGGCGTCGTGGCGGGGAGTGTGCGGGGTGACGGGGTAATTGATTAGCGTGGCTGGCGGCCAGGGATGGCGGGGGCAGCAACTCACTCTCGCCTCGGCGGCCTCACTGTCAACACGCAGCTCCTGACTCCCTCCGACTCTCCTACCGCGCCCTCAGCCCCTCCCGCGCCGTCCCCCGGCACACCCACGCCACGGCTCCTCCCGATCCCGAAGTTACCAGGTCTTAGTGGCTCTCCGCACGCGCGTTGGCTTCAGACTGTGCCAACGTCACGGCACCAGGATCTGCTTTTCCTCCCGGTCTCTCCCTCACCTTCACCTCCTCACAGGTGCCCATGTATTGCACAAACCTGTGCCCTGACAATTGTAGTTTTTTTGTCCTTCGCTCGAAAATAAGAGCGTTCCGTCTGTGGTGATAGTGACAAGCAACATCCTCACACAGGAACTTGGTTCGCATCGACGATATACTCGGCTCTCGTTGCCGATTTCGTGGAAACTGGTTGTCAGGTTACCAAACTTCGTGACCCCACGAGACCAGAAAGTGTGCGACGGGTTGAGAAATAGATAAGTCGTCCCTGTAATACCACGTGAGCAAGGAAAACAGGCCTGGTGCCTCTGTCCTGACAGCGCGCTCGACCCCTCGTCTATCCCAAGTAAGTTCTAGGAGCTCTTAATTTCCTCGCTATCCCTATATTGCTTGTCTTACTCTGGTGTGGCTGGTGCTGGTGAGGAGATGGTGGGTGCGCGTACCAAATTACAGGCGTCATAATGAGTAAATTAGGGATACCCAAGGAGGGAGTTCTCGTTTCCGCTATTGTTATCTTCCACCCTTCTTCGTAAATGGGAGGAACTGGACGCTAATAGCCTGGAAGTAACATTTTCCAGAGACAAGTACTGTTATTAGTAGCAAGGGCAGTGTGAGGGGAGGGCGCTAGCGGGGGACGTGTGACACTAACTCAACAACTACACCTGGTGGTTTTATCACTGTGCAGGTGTTTGTTGAGATCCCCTCAACAAGACACAGAGCCGAAATCTGTTACCTCGTTTCCACCTCTCTCTTAATACAGCAGCAGGAGGCCTGAGAGGAAGTACCTCCATTCACAGAGAATGCATTCGCCTTCAATGACGTAACATTAAATGTCAAACATGTTTATCCAGGTTTAGAGTTTTATCACTATTTTGTGGAGACTCGTAGAGTAACATTCTAAATACCTTTGTAAATAAGATTTTTTTTGTATTGGAGTTGTGGCCTTGGAATACGTGTTATTCTAAATTAATTTTATCGGAGGTAATAAGTTCAGATGTTTCAGTGCTTTGAATTTGATTAGGTCATTGATGGGCTCATTTGTAAATAAACAGTCCACCTTCATAATAATTTTATCTGCTGTTTTACTTTCTTATTCGGGGAAGGTGGTGAGAGACAGAGAAAGTGTGTGTGTGTGTGTGTGTGTGTGTGTGTGTGTGGTGTGTGTGTGTGTGTGTGTGTGTGTGAAGGGAGCGTGGGAGGCATAGGCCTTACGGTACCAGAATAAAAAAAAAACCCTGAGGGTGAACAATATTGGAAAAGTGGAGAGCGGTGCCGTCCCCGTGGAGAGTGCCAATTGCATGCCTGACGCCGCTTGACCCTCGTCTCAGTAGGAAATGAAAATCACTGAAGTCCCCCGAGAGAAATGGTATCGGGGAGGGTGGGTGTTAGAGTGGTGTTTCACCAGTAGCGCTAGTAGTAATATTCATCCCAGAACGACTCTACCAGACACACGACCTGCCCCCTGGTCACTTCTTGATAACAGTATCACACTCTCAGATCATTCTCTCGAGGCTTAGCGTAAAACTTTACCCCCTTCACCTGTGCCCTGAGCTTGTTGCAGCAGCTGGCGACAGCTTATCTTCGGAAGGAAGAGGGATACTGAGGGCATAATTCCATTATGGTGGTGATGATTGAAGCTGCAGGTGAGACCTCAGAAGGCAGCCTAAGTAAAGACCTCAAATAGAAAACCATATAGTCAAAACAAGAAGAGGATACATAATACAGGAACGCCATCTCAAAACGAAAGGCGCATGTAAAAGACTTGACAATAATATAGTGGGATGATTTAACAAAATAAGGTAAATACAGTGAAGGCCAGAAAAATATCAGGATTAATTATGAGAGCTTATAAAGAGATATAATGCCAGTGAAAGTGCTGTTGAAATCACTTGTGCCCCCATAGCTAAAATATTAATAGTCCTGTGTCTGCAGCTCCGCTCGAGGCAGAACTGGCAAATGTACAGAGATCGTTTACCTTCCACACACTGTCAATAAGACATTTAAACGATTAACGTCTAAAAGTATTTGGAATGTACCCTCTTCAGCAGGGAAAAAATATACCCGATAATCTATACATAGAAGATGAATGAAGAACTCAATTGGTGAGGACACTGCTGGAGACCTCAAGTGATGATTCCGCTCTTCTGGAGACCTCAAGTGATGATTCCGCTCTTCTGGAGACCTCAAGTGATGATTCCGCTCTTCTGGAGACCTCAAGTGATGATTCCGCTCTTCTGGAGACCTCAAGTGATGATTCCGCTCTTCTGGAGACCTCAAGTGATGATTCCGCTCTTCTGGAGACCTCAAGTGATGATTCCGCTCTTCTGGAGACCTCAAGTGATGATTCCGCTCTTCTGGAGACCTCAAGTGATGATTCCGCTCTTCTGGAGACCTCAAGTGATGATTCCGCTCTTCTGGAGACCTCAAGTGATGATTCCGCTCTTCTGGAGACCTCAAGTGATGATTCCGCTCTTCTGGAGACCTCAAGTGATGATTCCGCTCTTCTGGAGACCTCAAGTGATGATTATGCTCTTCTGGAGACCTCAAGTGATGATTCTGCTCTTCTGGAGACCTCAAGTGATGATTCTGCTCTTCTGGAGACCTCAAATGATGATTCTGCTCTTCTGGAGACCTCAAGTGATGATTCCGCTCTGCTGGAGACCTCAAGTGATGATTCCGCTTTGCTGGAGACCTCAAGTGGAAACTCTGCTAAAAACGTCAACTTTTAATTTTACCGAAGACCTAAATTGGTAACTCTGCCGAATACCTCAACGGCTAATTCCACCGAAGACATCAACTGGTAATGCCACTGAAGCTCTCAAATGGTAACTCCACTGAAGACTTCATCTAGCAACTACGTATATTGAAGGCTTCAACTGGTAAAGGGACCCTAATTGTTAACTCCGCTTAAGACCTCAACTAGCAACGCCACTGAAGATCTAAAAAGGTTAAAATATTAAGAACCTTAAGTATTAGGGAATAACCCAAAAATTAATAAAGATAATAACTTTACGCAAGGACCTTGTTTAACTGCATGAGCTTTATATCAAAATTCACTTTAGGTAATAGCTGTGGACTTCAAATGGTGTACACAAGCTACAGGTCTCAAGTTGTCGTCAGTCAGTGATCCTTAGTGGTAACCTCAACCTATGACTTCCTTTATCACCCCTCAGGTGTTTATCCAAGCCGGTCTGTGCCAGGTACAGGCCAGATTTGATGAACATACGAGCTGACGTTCACGAGTCACAGTCACAGTATTGTGCCTTTTTTTTGTTATTTAAGGAGAGAAACCTCATGATGACGTTTCGGGTCACCCTGGAATAGTCCAGGACGACCCGAAATTGTCCAGGACGACCCGAAACTGTGAATTTTTATCCAGACTCTGACCATGTTTGTAGGGCAAAGTATTGGCCAAGTATTCCTGCAGTCAGGTCTAAGTTTATTATTATTATTATATTCATGGGGAGGCCCTAAAGTAGTAGGATCATACAGCCTAACTCCTATTCCCCAGACGCTGTATGACCCATACGGATTTAGTGCTTATCTATGAACATAATAATATACTAATGAAACTAACAGGAAAAAAAGAATCCGTTGTGAGCCAGTACAATGACCAAATCTGAAATTATTTACTAAATTATGCAGTGCCATCTAATTACGCATCCAATCAGCAGGAATAGCGCATCCAGTCACCAGGAATAGCGCATCCAGTCACCAGGAATAGCGCATCCAGTCACCAGGAATAGCGCATCCAAATCCAACAATTCACTCTTCATGTTTAGCGCTGACTTTCCTTGGTTTAAAAGAGTTATGGATGGAGAGGTGTAATGCCTTCACAGGAGTGGACATCGAGATATCATCCAGAGTTAGTTGTTATTAGAGAAACGTTTCGCTCGGGGTAGGGCTTAATCAAGCTTTAGAAAGGTCATTTCTGAGCGAAATGTAACCCAAATTAATGTTTCGTTTTACGTATTGTGTCGACATACCTGTAAAAAACGTTTCAGATATACCTTGTGTATATCTGTGTATTAAGAAGAGCTAAACGTGTAGGGGTCATACAGCGCCTGGGAATGGGAAGCAGTCGGTTTCGAGTCAAAGGGGAAGACAGGAACAATTCCTTGTATTAAGAACCCTCCCTTGAAGAGGGGAAGGGGAGAATTTTGTTAGTCTTTTTCGAGAACATGTCGTTCATGTTACCCCTTCCCTTACATATACTTTTTTTCCAATAAATGCATTCCTTTTCCCAATTTAAAAGTGCCAGCTCACAAATGAATAAAAAAAAACGTATTTACACCTATATTAAATAAACAAAGTGATGGTAGACTGTTTGATGGTAATTTTAGCCTGTGGAAAGATGGATTTAGTGTGTGGAAAGGTGGATTTAGACTTTGGAAAGGTGGATTTAGACTGTGGAAAGGTGGATTTAGACTGTGGAAAGGTGGATTTAGACTTTGGAAAGGTGGATTTAGACTTTGGAAAGGTGGATTTAAACTTTGGAAAGGTGGATTTAGACTTTGGAAAGGTGGATTTAAACTTTGGAAAGGTGGATTTAGACTGTGGAAAGGTGGATTTAGACTGTGGAAAGGTGGATTTAGACTATGGAAAGATGGATTTAGATTGTGAATGTGACTATAGACTGCGTGAAAGTGGCCTTAATTGTGAAGGTGGGTTTAGAGTTTAGATTGTTGTAAGGTGACCTTGTACTGTTGGAAGGGGATCTTGTATTGTGGGAAGATGACCTTGGACAGTGGGAGGGAGACCTTAGACTGTGGAAAGGTGACTTTGGGCTATGGGAAGGCGACCTTGGACTATAAGAATGTGACATTCATCCTTGTTTTTGAAACATCATCCCCTTCGACCAGTTGGCTGAATGACCCAAGAATTAGTTGGGTAGCGAGCAGTGAAGGAGTGTTTATAAAAGACGTGTGGTACGGGTGGGCAGTACGGCTCCCCGGCACTATGTTAGCACCGGTAATAAACCATGTTTGCGAAGCTTTTGTGATGGGTTGAAGCGATGTTGCTCTAGCAGTTGAGGGTTAAAGTGATGCGACCACCAGGCTTGCTGGACTCTTTGAGGTCGAAGTCTTGCGACTGTAAATAGAACGACTCTTCGTAAAGTCGAAGTGTTGCGGCTATCAGCTGAGCTTCTCTTCTTGAGATGGAAGTGTGAGGACTATCCAGTGTGATGACTTCACTTCGCTGGCCTTCCAGCTGACCCAGTGGTGGGCTTTCCCCTCATTACTGTGGGAACTAAAGGAATTCTTTGAGACTTGCAATTTATTTAACATACCACTACCATTGTCACTAGTAAATTTCCTCACACCGCACTCTTGTCTCTCTTGCAGTCAACATCCTCTAACACGTCACTCTCTACACTTAACACGCCACTTTCTACACTTAACACGCCACTTTCTACACTTAACACGTCACTCTCTTCACTTAACCCTTTATTGTCGTTCCAATTCAACCTCATTACTTAGATAATTTGGCTTATCTTACCCTGAGCAATAAAAAAAATATTACTTGAACTTCATTAACCCTCTGTTTTTATTTCTATATAATCAATCACAAAGGAACAGCTTCGAACATCACCAGAAAATACATTAAGTACAGTGCATTACCAAGCGTGCCTTCCTGCTATGTATGATACATGTAATGGGAGTTTTATACTGAGTATTAAAGGGAATAACATTACCTTTTCATGTTTTTAAATACGATTGTATGAAGCTGTTGTGAACATTCAATCAGTATTACTATAAAAACTATGCTTTGATAAATGTAAGGGGAATGTGAGCTGTCAGTTGAATAGCATCACACTATATCAGCTGTGATTTAAGCTTGTGATTT
Source organism: Cherax destructor (assembly GCA_009830355.1). Lineage (NCBI taxonomy): Eukaryota > Metazoa > Arthropoda > Malacostraca > Decapoda > Parastacidae > Cherax > Cherax destructor. Next base: position 140,523 of record WNWK01001066.1, on the reverse strand, counting down.
TAAAGCTGTTGGTTTAAGCCTGCTGTAAAGCTGTGCTTTAAACTTATGTTTTAGACATTTTTTTTAAACCTGTTTTATACGTATGCTTTCAACCTATGCTTTAAATTTGGGCTTAAAACGTGCGCTTTAAACCTGTGCTCTAAGCTCGAGCTTTAAACCTGGACTTTAAATTTATATTTTAAACATCAGTCCTTATCCCTTAACAATCTATAAACAAATAATCAGCACATAAAAGACCGAAATTCATGACATTTCGGTCCATTAGCTGGTCACACCAAACCGGACCGAAACGTCGTCATAAGTTTTGGTCACGGTATTGTGCCTTTTCGTTCTATTTTTTATCAAGTCAGGACACGGTTAAAAATTGCAAGATAAAGCCACTCTCATAAAGCCACTCTCATAAAGTGTATAGACAAAAACGGGTTCACACAGTGTTGACATAGATTAAACTGGCAAAAAACTTAATCCTTTAGAAGTTTAGAGATTGTGTAAGTTCAGTTACACCTCTGGAAAGATGGCAGTTCCCAAGTGATGGTAAGTGCAGGTGTGCTGGAAGGAAAAGTGTGAAGCTTCTGAAGCTAATGGATCGTTGATGGAATACTTGATACCCTCATTGCCCTACTGAAGTGTCCCAGCTCAGGATGGCACTACCGAAGTCTCCCAGCTCAGGATGGCACTTATCGACCACTCTATTTCCAAACAGTATTTTCCTAAACCCTTTCTAAATCTAAACTAATCCAATTTGAATCCATTATTTGGAATTCGAATAGTTTCGACGTTTCGTTCCAATCTGGACCGTCCTGGAATTGCTCCATCAACAGTATTGTGAATTTCATGCTTCAAATTCTTTAATTTCTTCGGAATCACTGAATTAAACTTTTGTCTTATTCAGGCGTAAAATACATTGATATTATGACTCACGAAATCATAATAACACAATTGTAAACAAACCACGGAACGGGTGGAGTTCAAACTGAACTGTGTAGAAAATTATACACAGCTAGATTCTAAGAGGCAGAAAAGTTTTGAAGTTAGGTGTTATTATGGTTTAATAACAATATCTAATATAATCTCTGACCTTCACGGACATATTTGGAAACCGGAATTTCTTCTTCCATTATTTTGATCTCTTGCGCATATCTGAATGACGCGTGTGAATGTTTTTATATAAAAAGTTAATACATTATCAAGGTGCTGTCACCAAATGTTGTATGAGACTTGTATTGTTGTAGTCAATCATTCAGGTGTATTTTGTACGTAAGGTTTTGGTCAGGTGGCTAGCAACAATTATTTTTTATATATGTTAAGTGATTAGGGAAGGTTATTATATTAAATTTCTATGGGTGGAATCATTTCTTTCTATAACTGACCTCAAAACAAAGTAGATCAGTCTTTTTAGTCTTTTTTTTTTGACACGTTATCATGGTGTGCCAGTTATTATTCGCGCAGAAACGGATATTTGAGATGTTATGTTTGGCAGGGGATAATTGTCCTCTGTGCCAAGTTTACTAGTGTAAAGTTCATATTCTCTTAGCTTCAAGCTCAAATCTTTTTTCGGGGGCCATAAGTTAACCTTCTTGTGGGTTAAGTTCATAATTTTTTTTTAATTCACCATCTCGTGTGTTGTCTCACGCACCCGTGTGCTTCCCATCACTGAAGTTCCCCTGGCAAGTCACGTAATGTTATTCCTTCGTTTATTTTGTTATTAACCTGTGCTGCTGTGTACCACAGGACGAACTGAAGTTTAACAGTCTTATTATGCATCCATACCCATCCTGTAGACTGTAGGTTGTTTCTAAATTATGGACCCGATTTGAAATCATACTGCTTTGAAATTGGGTCCATCTCTTTGGAACACCCCTGTATATAGAAGATTACAGGTGGTACATTGTTGGGTCCAGAGACTTGTCCCCCTTAGTTTTAATAGATAAGCAAGTTACAGTGGTAATAAACTATTTACAAATTAATGTTTTTTTGCTAACAATCACAGCGACTTGATTATAAAGACATGAAGTCAGTCTCGCCAAAAAAAATTTGATCCCTGATGTTTTAGAAATGCATCGCTGAATTTAGGCAAACTTAACTGGTTATGAGTTATTTACATTTGGCAAAATCAGGACATTTTTTGCAGAGTGGCTGGCGATATGCCACTGTGGATAAAATGCATTAATATTTCTTGACCATTTGTGACATAATGACGCAGGGTGTGACAAAAGTTCCACTGGTAAAGTTTACATTTAGTAATGTCTATCTCAGTTAGCGGTGCAAACTCGTGTAGCGGTGACATCCAAGAATATGATGATTTTGTTGAACGCCTTATTGGCATGTGGCTTCTCCTGCATGATAGAAAAATGATAGATGGACTGACTGGTGTCAGTCCTCCTCAATCTCGAGCCATTTAAGTACAGTTGAAAATCATTTTGTATCACTGTCCTCAGAGTACTAGTGGACAGCTCAAAGATGCAATTTACTCCCTTCTAGGAGGCAAATGCCTTTCCTAATTCATTATTTCTAGCATGTACTGGTAGACTGATGATGAGAGGAAAATCCACATGTGTACTCTCCACTGTCTACAAATCTACCATATCTGGCTTCTTACATAAACATTTCTCTGTTGATTTTTATTTAGTTAAAGGCATCTATAAATGACAGAGAATAAGTTTCAAATAAAGTGTCAATTTCTGACATATGGAAACATTTGAGTGAAACAAGTATACTAAACACTGCCGTTTAAATAAGAGAAACCCAATTGTAAATACGTGGCTCTATACAGGAGCCGTCGCTCTGCATGACAACACCGGCACTACCAGTTACACTAGTGGGTTCGTGAACAGAACCATCAATATGGGTGAGTTGTGGAAGAGACTGTTGTGTGGCTAAGGCATCACTACAACTTAAGGCATCGTGCGTGCATTCAAGACGAACGCTGTGATCTAATAAGGTTCTTTGGGGGAAAGTGAGGGATGGTGATTTGGAAAGAAGTAATTTCCAATAATGCAGCCAAGTATTGCTGTTGTCTTGGCGTGGATCGAGTATTTAATTCATTTGGAAACCAGTTCGTTTTTTTATGATCCATTTGGAGTAGTGCTCACACGCGGAGAGGAAAGTTTAAAGGGCTTAGGTGCAAAGGTTTAAATGAATCTGTAAAATCATATTAACACCAAAGAGGACATTTCTTTCAGTGACATGATCTAAGATGCTTGGAATATCAAGATTTTCCGTATGCTGACAATTTTGGTGGTACTTAAAAATCATAGTTTTCTTCTGTAATTTTTAAAGCCTTTGAAGCTTTCTATCTGACACAAGAGAAAGTAGGGGTGAAACATAATCAACCAGTGATCTGACCTAAGATAAATACAACGTTTTTTTTTTATATTAGCTTCCCATCTAGGATGAAACTCTGTCACAGCTCTAAGTTAAAACAGTGGGACTTTGAATTCCAGATACAATTATCTGGTCACATTATCGATGCGAGACTCCTCATGCAGGGAGGTGATATACTCTAAGCCCTCACATAAATCTAGCACATGATTGTGTTAGATAATCCGGTGGTGTAAATCAATATATCATTAGCAAAACTAATCATAAAATAACTGGGCTGGTTATTAATTAGAATATTAAATAATGTCCGACTGACAACACCTTCCAATGGAATTCGTAATTCAGTCTTTAGTTAGATTTTTATGACCCATCAGAGAAGCCATCTACCTACATCCATTCTGACAAATTCACTGATGATTACTTGTAGGTTAACTGTATCAAATGCTGCCTTGAGATCGAGGAAGGTGGTGCAGAAGCTGTCATGTGCAGGGTGAGACAGGTGGTTATGCATGAATCACACTCCTCTCATGCATGAAACCATGTAGCTGGGGACACAGAAATGGCTTGATTCATTGCATGAGACGATGCAGGACTATTCTCTCCAACGTTTTACACATGCAGCTAGAGAGAGATGTTTGGAAAAACTGCATTTTGTTAATTGGATTTTGGATTGGGCATTATAAGACAATTGGCTCATGAATATTCATCTTCCAGCTGCACAGCTCACAGCTCAGTTAAAGAATTTCCTGGTACTCTAGAATGTTATGATACCAACCTTTCCACGCGAGTGAATTTGCTTTTAGTGCAACGTTAAGCTCAAACTTATTGAAAGGAATTAAAATAATCTTCCTTGCTGAATATATAACGAACCATGATATCATATTTAGCTATTTCGATTGTGTGGTAATTGGTAGAATGCCATTATTAGATATAGCAGCACAAACACTTAGTAACTGTTAGGATGAGAGTGCGAGACTTGGCCAGTCATGTCACCCTTCATCCTTTATATTTCTACGTGCCCGGCTAAGTGAAATATGGGCAATCAGACTATTGATAAACGTTTTTTTTTTTCAATTCCACCAAAGCTGTCATAGGCTCCAGTCACCAAGAGGTGTGAAGAAACTTCAGCATTTCAGTGGGTTCAATTTTTACTATACGTTAGGTCTTTTCTTCTAGCAGTACGTTTCAATACTGGAATTTTATGATCAGGCTATCAACATATTTGTATGTTTCTGCTGATATATTTAATTATATGAACTTATCACCTTGTACGCAATCAGAATCCATTATCATTGTTGACGATCGCAATACCAGACTCAAAAAAAATTATTTGGATACTCACAATTTAGTAATGGTAAGTAACTTTTGTCACTCTAAAATAGTCATGATACACAGAATGTAGATGATCTTGAACCCACACATATCTATAGAAGCGTCATGGGTACTAGGCTCAAGTTTCATGGGGGGTTTCATCAGGTGTGTGTTTCATGGGGGGTTTCATCAGGTGTGTGTTTCATGGGGGGTTTCATCAGGTGTGTGTTTCATGCTGCTGCTACTAAGAAACTACGTAGATTTTCAATGGGAGATATAGGCCATTATCTTGGTAATAAGTTTGTGGAATACTTCGAGGCTTAATTATTGCCATATATATTACATCCTGGTCAAATTTAGTAGAGATATGTAGAAGATATCTTCTCAGTGTGGCTAGGAGGGCAACATTATGACACCTGGGATAAATTAATGGAGTTTCTTCCTTGTATATCAATGGGAAACCGACGGTAAATCCCCTTCCTTTAATATTCCGATCAACAAAGTCGATGGAAATGTTAAAACTCGAGGTCATAAATGCACTTTTCTCTTGACGAATCATCTGGTTTAAAATTGGGCAATATCGTCGATGTTCCTGAGAGCTTCTCCACCAAGCTATATACTTGATTAAATATCCAAAATACGTAACATTTTCAAGAATCTACATTACCAAAATTCATTTGTTTCGCAAGTTCATCCGGCTACCAGAAAATATTGTATAAAATTCAGAATCTCGCATCGAAAGACGTTATTAAATGTTGGGTGATATTTTGCAACATAGGTATAATAACTAAATGATTTGTGTCATCGAGCAGTCATTACTGCGACAGAAACCATAACACCATTACCAGATTAGTAATCAAAACTAAACATATTGACAACGTGAACGAAATTATGTATCATACTAATTATTTAACTAACTAATGGATTTTATTATTAAATATATATATATATATATATATATATATATATATATATATATATATATATATATATATATATATATATATATATATATATATATATATATATATATATATATATCAATAACAGGAGGAGAATGAAGTTGCTCTAAGCTTGTTGTGATGTGAACGGATTCTCAGGAGCAATGCATAGACAATAAAAATCTCATTAATAGTCGAGACACAAGTGAGAGTCCAGGAACGCAGTCTCTTCCAGAAAGACTGGCGTGGAGCTGGATCGACCCTTCCACTCTGCATAGAAATGTTATCAATGAATGTTTTGAGAAAAACTGGAAATGACAGTAACGTTCATACGCCTCCCAATAACTATGCTAATCGAGCGTATAAAAACACACGTTACGTGACATTAATCGTCGTAATTATACGTCTGACAACCTATTAGAAATACTGTAATGTATGGGGAAATTTCCATAATGTTATATATGAAAGATTACAATATTAGTCCTGGCAGAATGGCTCAAGAGTGTACTATCGATCATATTCCCCTGTGGTTTAGCGCTTCTATTTGATTATATTAATAATATCGATCATATTTCGATGTTGTGCCGAATAGGTAAAACTAGTCAATTAGCAAGAACTCATTTAAAATTAAGTCCTTTCTAAAATTTTCTCTTATGCGTTTAAAGATATATTTTTTTTTGCATATATGTTAATGTAAAAATTAATAATTTTATACCAAAAGCACCTTAGAAAACTTACCTAACTTTATTATAACAAGCGCAATTTAATTTACCCTAATCCAACTAAATATATTTTAGAAAAGTTTACAAAAATATAATAAACAAGCACACTGAAATATATTTTTTTCGTTAGGTTCAGAATGATATTTGCGAAATTATTGCATACACAAATTTTTGCTTGCCTTATTCGGCAAGAAGAGCGTTGCTATTTAAGCCAAAATCGCAAGTTTTACGTATTCGACACGACATATATAGTATATATATATATTTATATACTATATATAATGCAGGATTTGGCAATATCACAAAGTTGGGAAGTGTAGAGTGGGAACATGGCAATTCTTGGGACACACCGAAGAGAAAAACAGGCAACCTTGGAGGTGAAAATCTGTTCTTACAGTGTACATTGTTACGTGGTGGTGGTGGTGATGATGTCCCCAGAGAACGGACGTGCTCTTAGTGACAACTACATTAGTACCAGCAACACCAGTAGCATCAACACAGCCACCAACAATGACACCACCGCTAGCACAATCAACAATAACACTAGCGACAAGACAGCCAGCAATAAACACTAGCGACGATACCACCAACACTATCACAACCACAAACAACAAAAACATCACTTCGATGGCAACAAAACCACCATCTCCAGAACCACTGCTACCTGGTGATAGTGGTTATGGTGGTAGTAGTAGTGTTATGGGTGTCGTCGCTCTCGTTAATGGCTTTGGTAGTTGCGGTAGTGGAAGTGGTGATAGTTTTTGTGATGGCAGTGGTGGGGGTAGGGGTTGTGGAGGGATGGGAAGGCAGTTAGCGATAGTGGTGTAAGTGTATATGCTGTCGGAGGTTCTACAGTAGGTGAGATTGGGTTAATAAGCACCTGCCTCACTGCCCACACTTCAGAAGGAGCAGCGGACAAGTTCCGCATCACCGGCTCTTGAAACTCAAGCAAATTGTTCACGTAAAGTCAGAGATCTTTTTTGTTGTTGTTAAGTGGCGTCTTCCTGCTACCTGTCCTCTTGCCCTGCTGCTTCGTGGCCAGCCCCAGGGCCACTGTTTCTGCTGCTGTTGTTACTGCTGCTGCCGCTGTTGTTGTTACTGCTGCTGCTACTGCTGCTGCTGCTGTTTTTACTGTCATTGTTGTTGTTGTTCCTGATTCTGTTTAGCTACTGCTGCTTTTTCTACTGCTCTAGGCAAAAGCACAAGTAATCAGATCAAACCTTTATTTAGACAAGATTTCTCTCTAAACAGAGAATTTCAAATCTCACAGGGCTTTACATTCAACGCGTTTTAACACTCTTTGAAATTGGTAGTTGTCAGACCCACAATCAAGGCCCAGGTGTCGTCTGATCAATGACACCTGGGAATGGAAATCGAGTCAGGTTCCTGGGTCGTTAATGAGGTTCGAGCCAATGGCGATGAGTTAGCATGTTACTCGGCCATGTAAAATGATATGTGCTAAGAGCTTTACTATTCTGAGAGCTCTTTGACTTTGTTCTTCTACTTCTAAGCATCTCCTTCTAGTGTCCTCCTCTTTGATGGTAAGTTTGGTGTCGCTCGATACTGTGTTTCGAATGTTTGAGCGGATGACACAAGTAATGTTGGTAGATTCTGTGAGCATATTGGTGACCTTATATCCTAGTGCTGAAGCTGTGTTATGTTTCTCAAGTAGAGCGAGTGGCATAGACTCTGGCAGCGGTGTTATTTTGTTCGCTAATTTCTGTTATGTCTGTCTCATATGACTTCGGATGCGAACTACAGCTAGATGAGTAAAGACACACACACACAGTTTTAAGAAGAGATATGATAAAGCTTATGGAGCTGGAAGAGTGACCCAGTAGCGACCAGTGAAGAGGCGGGGCCAGGAGCTATGACTCGCCCCCTGCAACCACAACTAGGTGAGTACAACTAGGTGAGTACACACACGCACCATAACATATCCTAGCAACCATTTTTCAGAGTAGGATTGCATGAAGGAGAATGACAATTCATAGGAATATTGATGTTTATATTAGCAATATTGCGGAATCAGGTACTACGCATGAAATCGAACCTTGGTGGACCAGATTGGTAGGAGTGGATGTCTCTACGCCAGGAACGAATGTGCTAAAATGAAAAGCATCATAGCTAAGGTGGGAGCAGCGGTAAACGTAGAGGCAACTACAAAATTACGGAGAGATGGGCAAGATACGAATCATCCAGAAAGGTTAAACTTAATAACCAAACCCTTGAATAACAACCAGCAACCCCCTCCCTTTTCCTTGTCTCCCTAACCCTCCACCCAAGCACTATATTCCACTATATATATATATGTGTGTGTGTGTGTGTGTGACACTCCGCCGTGACATATATTCTATAGCACTAAAGGCTATAGAATATAGGGGAATCGCGATATATTGCATTTGTGTTTATTGTTTCCATCGTGTCGGTATTTTATACCTTTTATTTAAGGGGTCAGAGATTGACTATTAAAATTTATGTGTAATCGAAGAAATAATATTACTTAGCTTTGGTCTCTAATAACAATAGTAAAGTGATCGTCAGAGGTTGAGAAACGGCCTGGTGCAACTGGTGCAACATTGCTAATGGAATGAGTTATGTAACATTATGGCACACTAATCTATCACGACAAACTGTTCTATTACACAAAGTGTTTTGCCATGGCAGATAGTTCTGTTATGGAAAACTGTTCTTTCTTGGAACTGAAAAATACAGACGTAAAGACTTATATAATTTTTTAGGCTTAAAGATAAACGAAGAGAAAGAAACAAGTCACAGGCTGGGAACAGGTAAATAAAATTTAATAGTGAGAGCAGTCTAGTCAAAAGGTAACTAGAAAAACAATTACTGCATCCCTGAATACTTACAACAGCCACCCCCAGCACGAGTGTTGGCTGACCCGGTCTCTCCACCAGTATTAAATCAGCCAACAAAATCATGGTTTCAAAACAACCCAGGTACACATCTTTCTTTGTTTTGGTCAGTATTCTAGGCCTAAAAACAATAACGAAAAATTGGGTTTTTACAAATCACCTCAACACATAAAACAAATGCATTAGTTGGAACTTTTTGTAGAAACTCACGTTAGTTGGTGAATTAAAACTATATGCCAGAAGTATTATTTATGTAGATGTGATAGGGGTTTAGAGTTAGATGAGGTTTGTCATATGATGACCCGCACCTGGAGTTTTTGGTCATCTGACCGAGGCCTTCCACTGGCTTACCAGTCCACCCCTTTAAAAATATGGTTATAATATCACCTATATCTGAACTGTTCAAGGTGAATACGAGGTCCAGCCTTGCTGGTACATCCTCTTCTCTCTCTCTGGTTGTGTCCCTAACATGTTGGTGCAAGAAGTTTTCCAATATTGTCTCCTGCATCTTAGGCTTCCACGATTCAGGTCCACCATAAGACACAAGATTTTCCCAGTCAGTCTCCATAACCATTTGATTGTTTTTTTCTTATTGATGTGATAGAATAAATGAGTAAATATGTTGCAGGGAGGAGTACGTCTTGATGTGAAAGACTCGGTTGCATAAACACGATAAAATCAAATGATAGTTAAGAAGCGCTTGGAATTAAGGTGGAGACCAAAAACCTGGTCATTATTCTAGTATGCAAGCCACCAACAACACAGCAGAGAAATTCAATGCAGAGACTGGTAAGATTGATAGCTGCCCTGAAAATCCTACACCAAATATTATTCTATTGTAGATTTTAACTTCCCTGATGTCCTAGTTGGGCTAGAGTACTGGGAAGTACTCTAACCCAATTAGGACATACCAGGGAACTGTTAAGACTCTACTAGAAACTTGCGTTGAGTCAATAGATTAAAAGACCTACTACATATGAAAATAAGCTAGATTTGATCTTCACAAACAATAAGAAACTAATCATCGACATAATATCGAATATAATAAACTATGATCCCAACCTCATTGAAAAGCAAGCAAGTATTTATAATTCATTTATCGATATCCTAAGAGAGAGCCGACGCGAGGGGATGTTTAATCAATATCATCTCTCCATGGAATGACTGGGACGAAGTAAACATCGAAGCATTCCATGGAAAACCATTCTGAGAAAACACAGATCAGTGTATAAAAAGCTAAATAGACAATCGTTTAATGTCTGTTAAAATGCGTCTGAAAAAGCCTAAAATGAGGATAAACACTGAATGAAAAAGTGGAAGAGAACGTTGGGGGTTATGGTCGTGGGAGGGAATGTACGGGACAGTGGTGGGGACAACGTGGGAGGGTGATGCGAGGGGTATCTTGTGCTCCAAGCCAGCCGTTTCAGTATCATTCTTGTGCCATTAAAACTTTGGGGAGTGGGGCATCTAATTCTCCGCACACCACATCTCACAATCCAAAACTCCCCGGCCGACGAAGCGATTCCAGTGCGATAAAACCTTGGAGTTGGGGAAGCTAGGGTGCTGATTTCAGGGAGGAAAAAGGGAGGGAGGGAGGGAGAGAGGGGGAAAAGTAGGGAGAGAGGAAAGGAAGATAGAGTCAATCAGTGAGTATCAGAATAACCAGGAATTTAGAGAATCTGAACAGAAGAATGGAAGACACAAACTAACAGATTATAAATCAGTCCAGGGCATGTAAGGTGCTGGTGAAGGCCTCTTGATCCAAGAAATGGAGCTACCTGATACTTGAATCAGACTTGATTACCTTCCATTACCTAGACTCTGTACGAGTCGGGAGTCGATTTACAACATCCTCTAAAATATATAATAAAATAATAACCGGACGTTCAAGACCAGTGGGACGAAGACGAGACCAATTATATAGATTTGCTACGGACTTATTGGGATTAACGAAGATAAAAGAGGAGAACAAGTGTTGGAGGTAAGAGGATATATATATATGTCGTGCCGAATAGGTAAAACTTACGATTTTGGCTTAAATAGCGACGCTCTTCTTGCCGAATAAGGCAAGCGAAAATTTGTGCATGTAATAATTTCGCAAAAATCATTCTGAACCTAACGGAAAAAAATATATTTCATTGTGTTTGTTAATTATAATTTTTTTGTAAAATTATCTAAAATACATTTAGTTGGATTAGGCTAAATTAAATTGCGCTTGTTATAATAAGGTTAGGTAAGTTTTCCAAGGTTCTTTTGGTACAAAATTATTAATTTTTACATTAACATAAATTAAAAAAATATGTCTTTAAAAGTATAAGAGAAAATTTTAAAAAGGACTTAATTTTAAATGAGTTCTTGCTAATTGACCAGTTTTACCTATTCGGCATTACACACACACACACACACACACACACACACTGGAGGAGAGAAGGGTCAGAGGAGACATGATAACGACATACAAAATACTGCGGGGAATCGACAAGGTAGACAGGGACAGGATGTTCCAGAGAGGGAACACAGAAACAAGGGGACACAACTGGAAGCTGAAGACTCAGATGAGTCAAAGGGATGTTAGGAAGCATTTCTTCAGCCACAGAGTAGTCAGGAAGTGGAATAGTCTAGAGAAAGATATAGTGGAGGAAGGAACCATACATAGTTTTAAGACGAGGTATGATAAAGCTCATGGAGCAGGGAGAGCAGAGACCCAGTAGCGGACAGCGAAGAGGCGGGGCCAGGAGCTGAGTCTCGACCCTGCAACCACAATTAGGTGAGTACAATTAGGTGAGTACACACACACACAATACATATATATATATATATATATATATATATATATATATATATATATATATATATATATATATATATATATATATATATATATATGATAGAGGCATGTAGAAGCATGCCGCACAAGAGCACTTTCCTAATTGGTTTCTGATCTGGAGTGATATTAATTTCATTCAAGCTTCTGCGAAAAGGTGTTATAATAGAAAATGGATAGAGGACAACAGTGGATGGGGATGGTAGAGAGAGAGAGAGAGAGAGAGAGAGAGAGAGAGAGAGAGAGAGTGATAAATTTATCCTCCTACATATAACAGATAAAGTAATTGCATGTATAATGGATGTATAGACGATATTATTAAACTCTGGGATGAGTTTGCGTACTATCTGCCTGCCTATTCTACAGCGCTAGACTTCACTCGCTGGTGAGTCAATCATCTAAGGGGAAGAACCAGACTCTTCGACCTCCAACCTTGGTACCCAAACTAAACTTGTTTTTAAATTAACATCACTAAATACATTGATACCTCTTACCCAGCGATTAAATGCTTCCAGCTGGTACTGGAGTCTCTTATACACAGGACCTGAATATTTTCTTACACAGGATATGTATGACATTCCAGCTGGACTGGAGTGACTTCCTTCATGGTTGGGGAGGGTTGGGAAAAGAAGCATCTTCATGCTTATGGATGGCTCTACGTCCAAGGAATTGAAGCTACCCTCCCCTTTCTTGAATCAAAACTGATTGCCTCCCATTGTCCAGGCGCTTACCTCGTCCCTGTGAATACACCATCAATAATAACAATAACAATAATAGCTAACACTAGACCTTCATGTTAACCACATACCACGGTTCTGAGACTCTCTGACCGCGAGTTCGAACCCCACCCGTGGTATGTGGTTTGTTTGCAATCGTGTCATTACGATTTCGTGAGATCTTCATGTTAGTTAGTTAGTTACCATTTTGTCCTAGGCACATGTCAATTAGACACTAGGCCTGTTGTATGTATGTGTTGTTGTATCCTACTTCCTGCTCTTACGATCGTACACACACAGCTGCCGCCGCCTCAGACCCACTAATGCATGTGTCCGTCTTGTTTGTATAGCGTTTTTTTCTCTTGGAAAAAGATTTCTTCCATTTCACTCTGGATTACTGACAGGAATTTGATAACAGTTTGAGATCAAACCACATTGAAGCCAAAACAGTCTTTGCGTTATTAGGAAAATTGGAGGTTTGGAGAATATGAAGAAGCTTAATCTGCTAAGTTCTTGATATTTTTCACGAAGGTAGAGGCACGCCCACCTCTTCCAGTCTCCAGCGTAACATACGTTTTCTGGGGCCAACACCTCCACCAGTCACGAAAAACAGCGATCAGCATCTTCGTATTGATCGCTCGTAATGAATAACCAACACGCCTGTGCATTTAGCACTGACCATCCCGGGTAAATACATGCCATTGTCGGTCTTAGGGAGCATGTGAGTTATTCTCCCTCCAGAGTCTTCCCCCTTCCTCCTCCTCCTCCTCACGACCAGCGAGCAGATGGAACTCATCCCGCGGGGAGTAGTGGGAGGATTTTCTGGTGTGTTGCTGACTTGGGTTTCCACTAATCTTAAGATAAGGATGTTTGGTACTAATGAAACACTCACGAACGCAACACACAGGACTACTTTACAATCACTATCAGTGATTGTAACAAGTATAGATATGGGGTCCTGGAGCCTCGGAAAAGCAAATAAAATGACTTCGAGGAGAAATAGAGTTATCTCCTAAAGACCATTTAAATATTCCACTCTTCATTCCACATTAACATAAAAGGTGCGAAAAATATACCGCTGCAACAAGGTTACGATTAGTACACAATACAAAAATAAGTTAGTTCAAGAGATGTACTAGAAATACATGATGTATTGAGAATATACATCTTAGAATACTGATACTTTTCACCTTTTTTTATCTATTGTTTACTTTTCTGGAGCGTCATCTGTTGTCTCTTTTTTTTGTCATCAACTGCCACGTTTCTGTCCTTCATATGTAACGTCCGTCGCCTCCTGTCACTTTCTTCACCTATTGTCACGTTTCAAAATCTACTGTCCCTTTTCCCTTCATCTACTGTCGCTTCTCTGTTATCTCCTGCGACTTTCCTCGTGTTCATCTACTGTCAGTGTTCCCCACCAACTATTGTCACTTTTCTCTCCTTAAATCCGATAATTTTTCTCTTTTTGCATCTGTCATTTTATCCGCTTTTACATCTGTCATGTTTCAGCTCTACATCTACCACGTTCCACCTCTACATCTATCACTCTTCACTTTCATCTCTACTTCTACGACTCCTCGACATGTTAGACACCTGCGCCTGCCGGCAGTGTTACGATTTAATAATATTAATGGAAGTAGCGTTCCACGTGCTATTGATCTGGCGTCACCGGAGAGCTTGGAGTGTCAGGACTCGGTCACTTTATCATTCAGCTCGCGGGGAGTAGCTAAACCCGAGAGGGGGTCATGCAGCGCCTGTGGGGATGTCAAGTTCTCCCGGTTAGATCTGAGGAAGGAGAGGAGTGGCTCCAGTCTGTCAGATCAAGAGGAACAGCATAGAAGCGCTGATCTGACAGCAGACATAACATCCGCACTGATCAAAAATTGAACAAGTAGAATGAAAATTTATGCAGGCTCGAACCGCCGACCCAGTACCTTATTGACCCATGAGCCACGTAACCTTACAAGTCCTTTAGTTTTTGTTAGGTTAGATAAGATATATTTAACCACAAAAATATTAATTAAAAATCGACTGAGAAATTCCTGGCAACCCGAATGTACATTATTATTAGTATTATTATAATCAAAAGTAAGACGCTTTTTTGTGTGTTTAAAAAATTGGATACGTCAGCAGTGTGCTACTACCCGATTCTACAAGAGAGGTATAGGACACTGTTCGATCCCAAACGAAGAGGAGGGGCGGAGGGTGGAGGAGTGGGGGTGGTAGGGGGATTGGGAGGGTAAGTGGGTAGGAGAGTGGGGTATGAGAACGAGAGAGACTTAAGGGTCACTGCTACCCACAACTCATCTGTTGAGTTTTTCTGGTTGAAGGTAAAAGTTGAGCACTTGTTTGAAAGGCTTCGGCAGGTAGAGTGTTACTCAGGCTTATTACTTTCTGGGAGAAGCGTTTACTGCTGTCAAGTTTATATTGCCAGGCTTGTAGTTGTGTGTCGCTTGTATTGTCAAGCTTATAGCTGAGCCTGTACCTGTGGTCTTCGTGTTATGAAGCTTTCAGCAGGATTTTTTTATTCGTATTTCCAAACTTGTAACTATAATCTTTTCTTCGTGTTGTCAAGCTTGTAGCTGTGGCCTCGTGTTTGCATTGTCATGCTTTAAGCTGTGCTCTGTTGAGTAAAAGGACTCAAATGCAACTAATGTGACATTTCATTGTGGCAATGTTTCGCTCTCCAGGAATTTTGTCAAAGCTCCTGGAGAGCGAAACGTTGCCACAATGAAATGTCACATTAGTTGCATTTATGTCCTTTTACTTAACAAAGTGTCGGTAATTCTAGCAATATTAATGCAAGCTGTGCTCTCTTTTAGTTTAGGTAAATATATCCTTAAGAAATGGTCTTTATTTCTTCCTATAGTAAAAGAAGTCCCGGTGAAAGGAGGGTTAAACTAGTCATCGTGTTGAGTTTTATCAAATTTTGATGAAGAAATGATTCAGTAACAAGCATTTCCTGGCATCGCTGTGTGTATTGCTTCAGAGTACACATAAAAAAAGTAACTGCAGTAAATTTTTAGCTTTTCTGATAAACTAGAATTTAATCTGATGAGTGAATGTGTAGAAGCTTCAGAGAAGGATGCTATATAGTCTCGTTATATTTTCTTTATCTTACGGACACATGTGACTAAACTAGACAGAGGGATGTTACAAGGCCTCGTAGTATTTACTTTGCATTGGGTAATTTACGAGTTGTCTTCACAGTCTTGGCTTGCAGTTGCAAGAGGAATTGTTGCTTCCTGTTTCTTGAAGTGCAATCTCAACTAAATGATACATTATTGCATTGTGGACATAAGTTATGATAATGGTACTGGGCGCTGTGATACCGGGATCTCTGAAACTATGATGATGGTACCGAGTTGCCATGATAATGAAACTCAGGCACCAAGTTTTGAACCCAGGTACCATGACAAGGGAACCCTGATACCATGATAACAGAATTCAGGTACCATGACAATAAAATCCAAGCACCGTGATAATAATAATAACGATATTTTTTTAATTAGGTAACTTGATTCAGAACTTATAGACTGAACGTGTGCTAATGTGCCGTGACAGAAGCATCCAGGTGTCTACCTGCACCCACGTGTCTACCTGTACCCACGTGTCTACCTGCACCCACGTGTCTACCTGCATCCACGTGTCTACCTGCACCCACGTGTCCACCTGCATCCACGTGTCTACCTGCACCCACGTGTCCTTCCATGGATTAAATTTGATTACACCTTACAATCTCCTGGCCTACGGGTTTAGCCCTTCCTCACAATAATAAATATAATAATAATAAATTATAGGTGGCTAGCATTATATTTAATCTTCCAATTACAGCTAATATATATATTTTTTCATTTCAGAACTGATGAGTTGTAGCAGTAGGGGGTAGAGCCCACAGCAAGCAGGGTTCTTTCAGAGCAAGCAGAGAACCCGCAGCAACTGGCGATTCCTATTAACGAGGGTCCTACGGCAGACGAGAATCCTTCACTAGGTTATACCGCTACACCAAGCGTGGATCCTATATCTGCAGGAAGAAAGAGCTGAAAGCCTAGTTATTAACAGCAGGTAACGCAAGGAAGCGGTGACTATAGCAAGTGAAAGTCTAAAGAAAACGGGTAGGGCCAAAAACAGCTTGCAACCAGCCTGCAACAGCAAGAACTCAATGGCAACTTGAGGTTCCACAACAAACGGGAATCCTGCCAACGGGAACCTCAGAGTTACCCGGAGTTTACCTGGAGAGTACGCAGAGATCCTGCAACAATCAGAAATCCTGCAAGCAGAAATCCTACAAGTAGGATATCTGTAACAGAGTGGTACTCTTCCTGAAGGTGAAGACCCCAACAGCAGATAGTTCAGTACGTGGTACTCCAGCTTGAAAAGCTCTTCGTGGTGACGCGCCTCCAGGAGCGTCGTCTCCTTGGATAACTTGTTAGCCCGAAACTCATTTTTGTGATTAGTGTTTTTTTTTTTTTAGATTGTGTTAAATGGTGAAAAAGAGAACTAGAAGTACGTAAATTTATATATGTGTGTTACTATGAATATTAGTGTTTGTTAGATATAGAAACGTAATTCGATTGTGTGTGACGTTTGTAGTGAGTGTTCGTTTGTGGATTGTGTTATTGTGAACCGTAAACAGTAAGCTCCGTAAATTGGATACCTCGTGAACCACCATAATGTATCCGTGGTACCGCGAGAACATCGGCAACATCGGCAACATCGGTAACATCGGTAATATCGGTCAGTTCTGCGGTCAACCTGGGTCAGGGATCAAGACCGAGAATGGATACTCGGACTGCATGCTGGGCTTTGACCAGTACACCAACACCCAAAACATCAACAACATCAATAAGGTAAGTACCAATTCCAGGACGTTCTTCGTGTCCTTACCCAACGTCTGGCCATTTCAGTGTATGACTCTTCTGAAAAGATGTTTGTTCTACCAGGAGCTCAAATGAATTTATTAAAAAAAATGGCCACAATTCGCATACTTTACCTTATTAACACACACATTATATTCTACCAATGACATATATCATGCCGATGTCTGAAAAAACGAAAAATAATAAAAAAAACGAGTAATAAAATGTGCCTAATAATAAAAACGAGTGTTGAAAATAGGAGACTCTGAAATATGGTACACCCCATAATTCAGTCTCCATAAAAGTCTTGTCACACGATAACTATCTGCTAAAATATTTACTGATCTTAGCGTTGTATTAAACTGATGAGGCCTTTGTGGGTAAATATTTTCGCTTCTTCGGGGTTTGAGGGAAAGTCTACCTACCTGGAGTCTACCTAGAGGGTGTTCCGGGGGTCAACGCCCCCGCGGCCCATTCCTCGATCAGGGTAATAAACATCCAACTTTCTAGAGAAAACGCACGTTCCAGAATAGGTTTTTCTTGCGACAACATTTCACTCTGTGGCAGCTTTAGCAAGTGTCGAACAGAGCGAAACGTCGTCGTGATGATTGCCTGTTTTGCAATGTGTGTATTGAAAATTGTCGGCAGTACGACTCTCAGATCCATCCATTTGTTGGGAGAGAGCTGAATACTTGATCGCTAATCTCCTTACTTTGCCTCACCATCAGTGTTGACTCGAGGGCGAGTGACTCGAGGGCGAGTGACTCGAGGGCGAGTGACTCGAGGGCGAGTGACTCGAGGGCGAGTGACTCGAGGGCGAGTGACTCGAGGACGAGTAACTTCTATTATCCTCATACTCACCAAATTTGATAAAAATATCAGAGACTGAAGCATCTCTGGTTGTTGTCACCTCTACAGTGAACCATCTATAGATGCTGTCGCCGCTACGGTGATGCATCACCGGACACTCGCCGCTACGGTGATGCATCACCGGACACTCGCCGCTCCAGTGACGCATCACTGGACACTCGCCGCTCCAGTGACGCATCACCGAGCATTGTCAACACTACAGTGACGAATCTCAAGACAGTGACGAATCACTGGCCACTATCACCGCTACAGTGACGCTAGTCACCGTAACAGTGACCCGCCAAGTAAAATTCTCTAATACAAACTGTGACATGGACACTATTACATTTATGGGAGCGCTAAACCCGTAGGAAAGACATACACAGTGCCTTGGACGGGGGGGGGGGGAGAGGGAGGAGAAATCAGAGGCAATAAAATTCGATCCAAGGAAGGGGAGGGGGTTTGCTCCAAGTTCCCAGGATAGAGAGCCCATTACTTGCGTCGAGGGAGAATAGTGGTACAGCCCGTACGGTTTTAGCGCTTGTTTTCAAATAATAATAATAGTAATAATCATGAAAATATAATTAGTAATAATAATAATAATAATGAAAACAATAATAATAATTGTATGCGGAACAAGTGTAGAAGAGGAAACTAGATCACTACCGCCACTAAGTGCCTGATCGGCCAGGCTGTGATGGCTGTGTGGGTCAGCGAGCTGCCAACAGCAACAACCTGACTGAACACTTGGTTAATTTGAAGAACTGCTTTCACCCCTCCCCGCAGGCCGGGCTGCGAGGGGAGGCAAAACTCTCGAAACCAGTGACAGGTATACCGGCCACACATGTATACCGGGCACAAAGGTATACCGCTCACACAGGTATACCGGCCACACAGGTATACCAGCCATACAGGTATACCGGCCATACAGGTATACCGGCCACACAGGTATACCGTCCACACAGGTATACCGGCCATACAGGTATACCGGTCACACAGGTATACCAGCCAAACAGGTATTTATGTGATTTTGGGAAATATTTTTTGCCTCATGCTCATCGTATATTAGTGTTCTTGGTTGGATATATGCGTTGCTTCTTACTGTGAACTGTATATATATGCGATACCTCTCGCTGTGAAATATTTATATACAATATTTCTCACTGAATTTGGCTATGTGTAATACTTCTCAGTATGATGGTGATTATATACAATACCTCTCGCTATGTAACTTCTGATCTACGATCTCCCTCCCTACTTAGTAAATCTGAGTTAAATAAGCTTTGTTATATTGTGGACAATTTCGATCATGTATCGTAGAAGAGTAAACAAAGATGCGGTGTTTCAACGGTAGCTGGTGTATCGTAGATGAAAATATGTGTATACCAGTCTAAGAATTTTTGAAAACGACATTTCGCCTCCGGAGGCACACATCAACCAGATAACTGCGGCAGCATATGGGCGACTGGCAAACCTAAGATTAGCGTTCCGTTACCTTAACAAGGAATCGTTCAAGACACTGTACACCGTGTACGTCAGGCCCGGTTGGTTTAACGAGGGCCATTAAGGCTGCATGTAACCTGTTCACCACCAGTTGAGAATACTTTAATGCCTAAAATAGGGATGAAAGTCAACTTTCAGTGTATACATACTGAGACACATTTCTCACGGTGTGCAAAATAACCACAGTGGGTAGAAAAGGTAGTGAAATTCCAAGCGCATTCGTGATTTCTCACATTATTGAGGAACAGTAAAAAAATAGTGTATCTTTAATTTTACTTGATAATGTGAGAAATCACGAAAGCGACTGGAATTTCACTACTTTTTTCACTGTGGTTATTTTTGCACGTTGTGATATCACCTGTTTACTGTGATCTTATTGCAGCTCATGTTGCATGTATCCTGTGAGACGTTTACGATCTTTTGTCTTCATTAAGTCGATTTTAAAGTCAATTTTGTGTTTCATCAGATTGTTGGCTCGCTTCCACACGTATCTATGGCATACCTGTTTGGCATACCTGCTCGGTATACCTATACAGCGTACCTGCGTGGCATACTTGGCATACCTAACATAAACCAACACCTTGTTTTTTTTTTAAGTAATTTTAATGTACACCCAAAGGGCTGTTTTTCTTGCTGTTTTTCTTACCTCGGTTAATTTGATCGTCCGGTTGCACTTCCACTCCGTAGTATGCAATCAGCATGAACCGTGTGCCATCCAGTTGCGTGATATTGATATTGTGAGTTTGCTGTCATTGTACTGTGATATTCCTTCTCCGTGGATACAGGTGCCTAATTTACTGCCATGTAAACGAGGGTATCAGGTATTAGGAGACGTTCCGGTACATCTCCCGCTCCATAAGGTTGTGAGCTGTACTATCCTAGCACCGAGGTATTAACTAAATCCTGTAGCTTATTGATGCATTTATAAGACAAGCTAGGAGAGACATGCCTGCTTGCTGGGAAATATGTATATGTGTATATATTTTTTTAGTCGAGAACACAAAATTCCACACGATAAACTGTAAACTGTTTGAAGGATCATGACAAAAATCTCGATTGGGACGGAGAGCCTACGTGCTACGGACGGGTGACGGTCGATCGGACGGACGGACGGGTGACGGTCGATCGGACGGACGGACGGACGGGTGACGGTCGGACGGACGGGTGACGGTCGATCGGACGGACGGACGGGTGACGGTCGGACGGACGGGTGACGGTCGATCGGACGGACGGACGGGTGACGGTCGATCGGACGGGCAGTCTGCCAGCCGGACGGACGGGAAAGAGCAGCCGCACATACAGACGGGCGGACATCCGGTCGAAGGGGCGGACGAATAAGGACAGACGGGCGGACATCTGGCTGGTCGGACAGACGGACGGACAAGTGAATAACCACAGGAGGTTTAGATATCGCTCGTCTTCCGCCTTCAATGTTGATCCCACTTACGTTTTTTCTTCAACTTTTTCCAGACAGTCAAATTAAAAAAAAAACTTGATCATGTATTCATTGCCCTGCTGAAGTCCCTCAGCTTAGGCTGACACTGCTGAAGTCCCTCAGCTCAGGCTGACACTGCTGAAGTCCCTCAGCTCAGGCTGACACTTCTGGAGTCTCCCAGCTCAGGCTGACACATTTCAACACCTTGTATGACCCCCATCCCGCGTGATCTAATATAACATCTATCATATAGAATAGGGCAGCAGCACACTGCTGATGTATCCAGCATTTTCTAAATACAAAAGAAAAAAATCCAGAATATCACCCTTTTGGGTTCTCACTATAGTTTTCTAAGCCGAACCGCCCACTCAGATCCACTCTAGCTGAATACCCCATACACTATAATGACCCATCTTGCGATAAAACCATCGTAATTAACATTTAGGAAGGGCTGCGAGGTAACAGCCAGTCATTTCACCGTTATAAAAACAGTCAAACGGAAAACTGATAAAGACCATAAATGGTGAAAATCTGACAGCGTTTTTTTCCTAGTGTTTATGGAGGACAACGTAACGTAGCCTAATCAAGAAATTTGCTACGAACCACATGCGAGAAATCCACACAAATGTTTATATGGGAGATACTAGGATGGACTGAGGGAGATACTAGGATGGACTGAGGGTGAAAAAATGCCTCATAGCAACTTTAGTTTGGTTCAAGAGAAGATACGTACAGATCTCGTCTGGAAGGATCCAGACAACAACTGTTGACATATTGTGGTTACATTTCGCTCTCCAGTAGCTTTGTCAAGCTGAGGGAGCTTCACTTGGCCTGCTAAAGCTCCTGGAGAGCGAAACGTACTGGTAATTAATGTATCATTAGTTTACATGTTCTTTTACCTGACATGTTGTTTATCCTACTCGTTTATCCAACGCTCGCAACGAGCGAAACGTCAACGTCGTTTGAATAAAATTTTGCCCTATGTGTCTTTTATGTTTAAAGAAATTATTGAATGAAATAGCTATTGATAACATGTATGAGGATGAAGACGCTAGTTATAGAACAAGCTGCTGCTATTGGGGCAACGTTTCCTTTTGGTTTTCCACGAAATTGTTGACTTATTTTATGGGTTTAGCATTATATTGTTTGCAAAAAAAGTAGTTGAGAATTTAATGAGACGGCATTTTTTCATATATATTTTTTCATACGTGTAGAATGCTATATTCATAGAAATGTAAAATAAAATATTGCTTGTACAGCTGGTAGAGGCCATATTACTGCGTGTTCAAAATCTCGATATTTCGTTAAAGATATATGTATTTATTTCTATCGACAGTTCCTTTTTTCCCCGACGCCATAAATCTGCTTTTGGTTCGTGGAAACGGTGCCAGCGCCTCTCTCTCTCTCTCTCTCTCTCCCCTACCGAAGACCATCCTTCCCACCTTCCTTCACCCCCTATTCTTCCCTCTTCCCTTCCTCCCTCACTTGGGTCACGAAACCCACTTTTTATCACTTCTTGTGAGCTCTCTCTTTGCTACCTGTTGTTGGACACTGTTCAGGGGTGTGGTAGACGAGGTGTGGTCTACAACCTCACCTGGGTATTTAGACTCGCCTGTGTACTCGGGCTCACCTGTGTACTCTGGTGTAGGGGAACGTGAGATCTACGCCATTACAGGCACTGAACAAATATAAACACCTAGCATATGCTCATATGCTAGGTGCTAGCATATACTCATGATATACCTTTGATGGATTTCGAGAGATTTCCTGCCCCCTTCCCTTCAGACAGGCCCTGGGCCAGGCTTGTCTAATGCTTACCTAATTAACTAGACTGCCCCTGCTAAACATTCGTGTGAACGTCGAGCGTTACGTCAAAGGAACGAGAAGACGTAATATGCAGAGTGAGACACTTTAGCCAGTTACAGTAACATGGGATTTTGGGGACCATTCTATCCAATTAATATTTATAGGGGTTCACCCGAGCGAGAAAACTAAGATTTATATATCTAATTCATTTTGCATAAATTACCTGCTTTTTTTTTTTACCTTCAAAATTCCTCTAAATTGAATTATCAGTAAAGAGAAATTTCCATTAAATCGGATTTGTCGTCTTGTCCCGATTTCCCCTATGTAATAAATTATAACATAGTGCCTTTAAAAGGGAACCCTTTTGTTCCGAACAGTAAACGAGAACCCTCCATAACGAATAGTAACCGGGAATCCCCTCTATTTCGATCAGTGGATTGGAACCCTCTATTCCAAACAATAGCCGGGAATTCCTCAATTCCGAACAGTTAGCTCATTTTAGGGTCCCATGAAGACAAATTCAAGACAATTTACTCACCAAAAGCTGAATCAATAATACTGAACTGCTTCAGCTGATGCGGGTTTCAACACTGTACAATTCTTGTTGCCAACTCCTAACTCAAGGCGCTGAGACTGAGCTTAGTATATTATAGACATTTTTATTTAACATTCTTTGATACTCAGTAACTTAGGGCATAGTTACTTAACCCTTTTAATTTCCAGTAGCATCGATAGGGGTATACGTTAGTTAGAAATCGCTTCTGATACACAAACATAGACAGTGGAATACCTCTTGAGATAAGAAATAACTCACAAGGAGGGGAAAAAAACAGGAAAAAGAGTTGTCTGTTTACATCGACTTCACAACTGAGACCCTCTTCAGCAGAACTGACGAACAGAACCTCAGACATTGAAATCTAAAGACAAGATTTATTCCTTGTTTCCGTTCCCATGTAGGTTATTTCCTCTCGCTGACACTTAGAGCTGATAGAGTAGGGGGTTATCAGCAGTGTGTCTGTCGAGTCAGTCAACAGCCAGCACATGGAAGTCTTTGTTCGACACACGTACTCACAATACTATAGTTTACTTATTCATAAACAGTAAAGTACCCAGTACTTCAGGACTCTGAATCTTTGATATCCTTTCCTGCTCTTATTTTTATTATTTTTACAAGTAAAATCATGAGTTATAAAACAGAGGCTCCATTTATGTCTGAGTTGTGCTCAGTGTTTCAGCACGCGTACATTCTTCTTCTTCTTCTTCTTCTTCTTCTTCTTCTTCTTCTTCTTCTTCTTCTTCTTCTTCTTCTTCTTCTTCTTCTTCTTCTTCTTCTTCTTCTTCTTCTTCTTCTTCTTCTTCTTCTTCTTCTTCTTCTTCTTCTTCTTCTTCTTCTTCTTCTTCTTCTTCTTCTTCATGAACTACATTCAACACTTTTTTTGCCTCTCTCTTGCAGACTGTACAAGACTTTATAGCCTGACAGTATTTAAATTGTCGGAACGATGTTTAAACTGCTGGAGCGGTATTTAAGTTGTTTGGGCGATATTAAAAAGGTTGAGACGGTATTTAAATATTTTTTTGAGCCGCATTAGAATGTTTGAGCGATATTTTTAATGTCAGACGATATTGAAAATGTTGAAACGGCATTAGGCAAGTGGTGGGATATATATAGAATAGTATGTAAAATGTTGTCGTGGTATTAAGATGTTGTTTTGGTATTTAAATGTTGTTGTGGTATTTAAATGTTGTTGTGGTATTTAAATGTTGTTGTGGTATTTAAAAGTTGTCGTGGTATTTAAAATGTTGTGGCGGCATTTAAAGAGATAGGATGGTATTTAAATTGTTTTGACGGTATTTAAATTGTTGTGACGGTATTTAAATTGTTGTGACGGTATTTAAATTGTTGTGATGGTATTTAAATTGTTGTGACGGTATTTAAATTGTTGTGACGGTATTTTAATTGTTGGTTTAGTATTTAATTTTTTTTCCAGCATTCACAATGCTTGGAAATATTGCAAAAATAACGAGGCGTTATTTAAAAGGTTAGCATGCTTTTTGTAAAATGTTTTGAAGAGATTTAAAATGCTTGTGTATATAGTATGACAACTTTATTATGGGCACCTGTCATACTTCGGTCAGTAGGCAAAAAAATTCCTCCCCCCCCAAAAAAAAAAATGCTAAGTAACAATGACAAGATATGAATTACATTTCAAAACATGCGAGCGGCCTTTTAAATGTTTGGATGCCATTTAAAACATCCGGGGAGCATTTAAAATGTTTGTCTCACGTTTCACAACATGAGAGAGGTTCCCCCACACCTCGTGTGTTCATGTCAGGGTTTTTCCAGTGTTTACCGACGCGTGAAAGTTAAAACCAAAACAGATGATTTGGGTCTGAATGATGGTCCTGAGTGTTAGTATTTGTAGTGATGGTATGATAACGAGGCTCCATTTTAGGCCGATAACAATATCTTAGGTAAAAGGACACAAGTGCAACTAATGTGACATTTTTATTGGGGCAACGTTTCGCTCTCCAGGAGCTTAATCAAGCCATTACACGGAGAGCGAAACGTTGCCACAATAAAATGTCACATTAGTTGCACTTGTGTCCTTTTACCCAACAAACTGTCGGTAATTCTACTAACATTAATACGATTCCAATATCAACAAAATTAGCGGAAACATACCAATAATAATAATAATAATAATAATAATAATAATAATAATAATAATATATTATTATTATTATTATTATTATTATTTATTATATATTATTATTATTATTATTATTATTATTATTATTATTATTATTATTATTATTATTATTATTATTATTATTATTATTATTACTGGCAAGCGCTAAGCCGGTAAAGGGGTCATTCAGCGCCTGGAAAAGTACAGGTAATTGAAGGTAACAGTCTGACAAGAATTGAGCTCGGTAGAGCTCAATTCTCAATTCTTCGATCACCAGCATTTAGAGTGTAGGTGTTCGAGAATTTCACCTCTTGATAACTCTCACATCTGGTTAACCCTTTATATATATATATATATATATATATATATATATATATATATATATATATATATATATATATATATATATGCATATAATTATCTATTTAATAAGTTTAGGGAAGCGTGGACCTCCGCCAGCCCTCCAGGGTAACGTAAATGACTTTAGCGATTATGATAATTTCTTAAGAAAAGGTATAAGAGGGAGAAACTGAGAAGCAGCGACCTACCCAAGAAGCCGAAAATATCCGTCTTTATTCTTTGAGATTCTGAGATTTTCAACGTCACCTTCGTGTAAATCGGAACGTTACAGTATTTTTTTTTTTTTTTGTTAGGGGAGGGGTAGATAATACTCCAATACTCTTTCTAGACTGGTACAAATGCTGTGGAAATTGGTGACATTTCGCCCACGTGAGTTCTAAGATTTTTTTTTAGCGTAGTCGAAACTTTGATGAGCTTAGAGAATTTTTCTATTTTCAGAGACCGGCCTTGGGCCAGGCTCGTCTGGATCCGTAATATTTTCACATTAATATTCTGCTATATTTAAACCTGTCCATTCAAAAAAAAATTAATAAATTTTCTGCTCTCCTTACCCAAAAACTGAGCACTATGAAAAAGACTTTGTGTTATTAAGGAAGACACTGAATGAGTGATGGCGAATATGTTTCCATTTTTTTTGGTTTAAATTTTTTTTAGGAAGAGGATGGGTTGTTGATGTGATTTGAACATTTAGAGAGGATGGAAAAAATAGGATGACTTAGAGCGAAGGGAAGGCCAAGCTGGGGTCGTCCTAGGAAAGGTTTGAAAAAGGGGATAAAGGAGGTTTCGTAATGCGAAGGGCTTGGACATCCAACAGGCGTGTGTGAGCGCGTTAGGAGTGATTGGAACCAAGTGGTTGGTATGGCTTGACGGGCTGTTGGAGTTTGAGCAAGGTAATGTTTTTGTAGGGATTCGGGAAAACCAGTTAGGTGGACCTGAGTCCTGGAGGTGAGAAATACAATGCCTGTACTCTGAAAGAGGGATGGGATATTGCAGTTGGAGGAGCATTTGAACTGTAGTATCAATGATGGAGTGAGTGATGATGAAGGTGCTTCTTCTTTTTCGGGTCTCTCTCTCTCGGTGGGAGACAGCTGGCGTGTTAAATAATAATAATAATGATAATAATAATAATAATAAGAAGAATAATAATTAATAATAATACAACGAATTAAGAGAACATATGACTGGCATCTTTCTCAAGCAAAATGCTCACATATCTTAGTATATTAATCACAAACAACAAGACTTATGTTGAGTGAGGAGGGAAGAGCATTGTTTGAAGAGCGAGGTGCCGTGTTCAGGAGCCATAAAGCACTGTCACAGCTCCACGGCTCTCAGCACAAAAACGCTCTCCGTAATGGTGCCACATTCTCAATCTGTTCTCTCAGGCGGTGCACATTGGCGACATAAGTTCTAAAAAATGGAGTTGAAAGACCTCGCCATGAAACAAGCTTACTTAAATTTGCATGTCAAATATGCCTGGAATACACACCAAAAATCTTACCACAAGAGCGCAAATACTGGTACATATACAGTCAAATGAGTAGGAAGTTCAGGTAGATTCGTTCAGGGGAACGGCTCTAGCTAGAATGATTGACAAAAACACCTTAGTTAAGCTATACCACGGGTGGGGATAGAACCCCCGGTCAGAGAGTCATAAAACTCCGGACCGACGCGTTAGCCACTGGGCCAACTGGCTACAGTAAGATTCATCCAACTAGGTCATGATGACGGCGTTGAGGGGACTTGAGCTAGAGTTCGTCACGGCCAAGCTGGCGGGAGATTCGTCTGTATAAACGTGCATTTGTGGTCACAGTGGTGCTTAAGCTAACCTTCCTATGGTGTATAAATATACCTAGTTGGATGAATATTATTGTAGCCAGCTGAACCAGTGGCTAACGAGCCGGTCTGACCGCGGGTTCTATCCCCACCCGTGGTATGGTTTGTGTGCAGTCGTGTCATTACGATTTCGTGAGCCCCTCAGTTATATATGTTTCTGAAGCAGAGATATTTCAGTTTATATTAATGGCGGCCATTTTTTAAACGCCACCCTGAGCTTCACAATTTTCCCAAGAATGACGAAGTGTCACTCAAATTACATAAAATCAGTTACAAAACATGGTGCGGACGCCAACGCACACTTTCCTCCTAACAATGGGAGAATCAGGTGTATGTAAGTGGGACACGTCCTTCGAACAGAGGTGACACAAGCTAAGGGCCCAGAGGTGAGTAGGACGCCGTGTCACTTGCTCTAATACCGTGTCGCCCGCTGTAGTACCCTATCACCAGCGCTAATACCGAGTCGCCCGCTGTAGTACCGTGTCACCCCTCTATTATTGTGGTCACCTGGGCACCGGTACACTCCACTGGCAGATGAGTGATTACTGATGGACTCATAATTCATATTTTAAATATGAGGATCTTTTGTTTAAGAAAATGTGATGCAGCCGCAGTGAGTGGATGAACTATTTTAAATAAGCTTAACGTGGTGGGAACGCCAGTAATGAACGACTACACTATTCTACATGAAAGTTAACGTGGTGGGAACACCAGTAATGAACGACTACACTATTCTACATGAAAGTTAACGTGGTGGGAACACCAGTAATGAACGACTACACTGTTCTACATGAAAGTTAACGTGGTGGGAACACCAGTAATGAACGACTACACTATTCTACATGAAAGTTAAGTAGTGGGAACAGCAGTAGTGTACGACTACACTGTTCTATATGGGAGCTGCGTGGTAAGAATAGTGTACGATTACACTACTCCATTTGAGAGTTACGTGGTGGGAACAGTGTGTCATTACAATACGGATGATGGGAACATCCGTATTGTGTAGCTACATTATTCTTAATAAAAGCTACATTGTGGAACACCAGCTGTGTGGGTAGGCTATTCTACACTAGAATAATATGTTGGGAACAAAAGCTAGCTAAGTCTCCCATAACACAAGATGGGTTTCATTTATGAGGGTAAATGGGTGAAGCCGAAAAAAATACGTGAAATCTGCATTAAACACGCGTATTTGCTACCCCCCTCCCCACAGATATTACACATGAACCCTAAGAAAATCAGCATTACATTGCATTGCAGGATGTTGCATTCCTCGTGTTTTGCACAGTCTTGTTAGAAAGAAAAACTTAAGAATGAGTAGAACTGTGAAAATGCGTATTTTATGGCTATTTTATACTTCAGGTCTATCATGATGACACAGCAGCACCTGAGAAGAGTAAAAGATAATATTCAATTTAACCTTTCTGAGCAAACGTCAATTTTTTTTTCATACGATTTTTAAGCAAATTTCTCGGTTTACGCTATTTAGCTTAGGTTATGTGTATTTACTAGAAATTTCACGTAGTTTACAAGTGTACTGTAACACTTATGTGAGGTAATGAAATCTGTCAGTCGAAGATAACATGTAGCACTTCACTGTGGATTAGTGTCACTGTGTGACAAAAAACACTACTTTAAAACCCACGCAAAGTGGTCAGGCCACTTAACTTTAATTACTTTCTCTTTCTGTTTACTCACACCCCTTTTTTTGTCGTTGTTCTGTCCTACATTCTTGCTATCCTTTTTTTGACCTAACTAAAAGAAAGGATTCAGTAGCTATGGCAGTTTCAGTGGTTTCGTTCCAGTAGAGCTGGAGTCACTATTACGTAGGAATGACACTGACTGGAAGTGAGAGAATGTTGTGTAGGGATTGGTAACAGGTGCATCAGACTGGAGAACTGTACCAAGGCTATGGTGGGTATGTGGCCACATTGACACACGCTGCCCATACTGGCACCCATTGCCACACTGGCACTCTCCTGAACACCCTGGAACCCATGACTACACTCATATGCTGGCCACAATGACAACAGTGACTACAATAGCGCTAATGGTGGCCTGGTTACAGACCGGGCCGCGGGGGCGTTGATCCCCGAAACCCTCTCCAGGTATACTCCAGGTATGTCCACACAACCTCCCATGACCAAACTCGTTTTCGCTCTCTAAATTTCAGTCTTTTCAGTCTCTTCAGGTCCTCCCTTATCTGAGCATCTTCTTTGATACTCCATTCTGTTTTTCCTTTTCATAATTTTACATATGGAAAGCGCTAAGCCCGCAAGGGTCATTCAGAGCTGCTACCAACTTCTTAGTCGCCACTGAGAAGCTGCATCCTTCAAGCTTTTTTTTTTTTTAAATTTTCCGGACTCTTTTTTTCTAGGAATTTTATCAACGCTGAATGACCCTTTCGGGTTTAGCTCTTGTTTATATTTTTTTTTCTTTAATGGGATCTTTAGGAAATTCAAATATTTATACTTAAATTGAGATTTTCTTCTGTGAGGAATTGTTGAATTCACGTGAGAAGTAAGAATATAGCTCCTGGGCTCTAAGAGGTAGCTAGGTTTTGATGCTATAATGGAGGAAGAGGGGTAGCTCCAACTTCTGGGATCAAGAGCGCTTCACGAGCATCACAGCATCTTCCCCTCAAGGGTCATCTCTAACAGAGTTCATAATTTTTCAGACTATTATCGTTCTTAGAGTATTCTCCCTAACATTACACCGTATTCCTGTAGTAATATCGGCCTTCACGAGAGGAGTTTCTACCTCTCCATCATACTGCTACGTCTCTTTCTTCTCTTCTCTTCTAATTTTTTCTGTTTTTGATGTTATTGTGTCTTCACTTGTGAGTTTCTCATCACATCACCTTTCATTATTCTTAACTAGATCTAGTCCTTAAGGAGTGTGTGTGTGTGTGTTTGTGTGTATACTCATCTAAGTGTGTGTGTGTGTACTCACCTAAGTGTGTGTGTGTGTGTGTACTCACCTAAGTATGTGTGTGTGTACTCACCTAAGTGTGTGTGTACTCACCTAAGTGTGTGTGTACTCACCTAAGTGTGTGTGTACTCACCTAAGTGTGTGTGTACTCACCTAAGTGTGTGTGTACTCACCTAAGTGTGTGTGTGTGTTTTATAGCGTAGACTAAATCCTATTCATCTTGTTCTTTCTTACAGACATAACAAGCAGTAACAGCCACCAAATTAGCGTCAAGGGCTTTGCATGAGCGCGACGTAGAGTCCGTGGAGAATCTCGCACAAAAACAGGGCGAATTTTCAGTAGAAGCGAGAGGTGTATATAATGTGTGTCTTCCCTATGGTTGAGTCGAGGACAACAAGGTGTCCTGTGCGCGGCTCTGTAATCTGATGTCCCCCAGCTTCTCGCTGACTGACTACTGCGATTCCGGTTTCTGCGCAATTTAGTGTCCAGTTTTTACGAGTGTATGTGGTCATTTAGCTGGTAATGATGGGCAGACAGCTTCATTAGCGGGAAGCTTCAGCGTTAATGCTACTTCCTGGACCCAGCTGCTGCTTCTCTTGCTGTAGTTATTGTTCTTTTTCTCTTTTCGTCTCGTGTTTATAAGTGTTTTTCTATCCCCTTCTCTCGTCTGTCTTTATGGGGCTGACTTGTAAAAACACACTATATATATATATATATATATATATATATATATATATATATATATATATATATATATATATATATAGTGCCGAATAGGTAAAACTTGTGATTTTTGGCTTAAATAGCAACGTTCTTCCTGCCGAATAAGGCAAGCGAAATTTTGTGTATGCAATAATTTCGCAAAAGTCATTCTGAACCTAACGAAAAAAATATATTAAATTATTGTAAACTTATCCAAAATATATTTAGTTAGATTAGGCTAATTAAATTCCGCTTGTTATAATAATGATAGATAAGTTTTTTTCAGGTTCTTTTGGTACAAAATTATTAATTTTAACATTAACATAAATTAAAAATATATATCTTTAAACGTATAAAAGAAAATTTTAGAAAGGACTTAATTTTAAATAAGTTCTTGCTAATTGTCCAATTTTACCTATTCGGCACGACATATATATATATATATATATATATATATATATATATATATATATATACACACATACGTACATATGGGAGATATTCTTGAGTCGATCCTTTCATTACCTTAGTTCTATGCAGCACCAGAACAAATCAAGCCAGTCCTCGAACCCCGCCACAGCTCTCCAATTTTCCTGTGTTTGTGGAGATCAAGTATGTTCCTCTGGTGCTTGTTTTAAGTTTGACAGCGTCCATCAACAGGAATTCCTTTAGTGTGTGGGAGCCTGTGGTTCGTGCCCAGTTGAGAGCCTGTGTACAGAGTCTGATATGGTGTTTTTGCATACCGCCGTGACATCCATTGTCTCCGTTACTTTTTTGGCTTCCACTATCATCGTGATTCTCAGTCCTGCAGAGTACTCACCGACCATGCTAAAGCTATCGATTTCAATTGGCGTCTCTCTTTATTGTATCCCTTTCATGTCCACCTTCAGGCTATCGTTCCTTCTCTCCCTCTACCCTTTTTCGGTTCACAATGTTCTGTATTTTCCTTTCCTATTTTGCGAAACTCCTGCAGTCCTGGTGTGTTATTTTCCCTTCCCTCTTTAGGCCATGTTTGTGCTTTTTCTTCCTTGAGATTTTTCAGTCGCTCTTCCATGCCACTCCAGTGTACACCAACAGCCTTATATCAGATAATTTTTTATGGGTACGTGGCTTTTTTGACAACATTATCCGTGGCTATATGCATTCACTGCTGTTATTGCATTTCATCCTTGGTCACCTTTTTCTTTGTCGTAAATTTGGACTTAGTTTCTTTCAGATAATTTGGGGCTTTGGTTCCTTGCCTTACAAATACATGGGTGGGAATGTTTGGTTTTGAGAAGGACCTGGTATGGACCTGCTGCAGTGTTCCTTCATTCTTATGTTATTATGTTAATTGTCTCTCATCATAAACTATTAAATTTCCTTTGTTAGGTCCGTAGGCCTGCTGGTGTTGAAGGTAATTATATCTGTGGACTCTGTTCGTTCTATGGTTCGTTTCGTTACGATCTTTTATAGGAATTGACCTTCTTCAATTTTTCAATTCTGTTTTGATGCATTAGCAGTCCTTGGCAGCGTCATTAGCAGTCCTTGGCAGCGTCATTAGTCGATGTTGTGGACCAATAAGCTGTCTTCACCCAGACTACGAATGTATTTCAGGTCGATTTGTTGTCGGCTTTGGGAAACTTTCTCGTACGCTTGCATATAACCCCACAACGCACATACGGGCAGGCATCATTACATTGGTATAATGTACCGAGAAGTTGATGAATAAGGCACATACGCATCACCTGGGAATCTTTAGAAGTGGTAATTTTTAAGTGTTCAGTCCATTAGCCTTTATAGACGGTGTTTAACTCCTAAACTTTGATAGGTTTATTAAAACAAAGGATCAGAACACCTTCAAACAAGGCTGAGGGACTGCATACCTCAAAATTATCTCTCCACTTCTCCCATACCGTCTTCTAAATATTTGACTGCAGATAAAGATAAAGATACCCGGGTGTTGTATGTATGTCTGATTAATCAAGATGCCAGGCATCTCTCTGTGAGATTTGACGTGTTGACGGAGTCGCTTGCTTTGATAGATTGTCCTGCCCTGTGCACGGAATACGTGTCCTTGCTACCGTGACTCTGCTTACTCGTCCCCACACTGTGACTGAAACACCGTGTCTCTGTTACTGTGACTGGGGAACATGTCCTCGCTACCGAGTGAGCAGAAGCTGTGAAAAAAGCTCCGCAGACTTCAAACAACCATGGGAACATGGCAGTCCTTTTTGCCTCTGCTTTCCTCCCCACTCCCGCAGTCCATGTTTTTGTGTCCCCCACCTGTCTCTACACACTACACCTCATAGAAACCCTAAGCATTTTAAGCAACTCTCCCTCTCTCCCTCTCTCTCCCTCTCGCTGCAGTGCTCCTTATGTTTCTGTCTGTCTGTCTCTCTCTCTCTCTCTCTCTCTCTCTCTCTCTCTCTCTCTCTCTCTCTCTCTCTCTCTCTCTCTCTCTCTCTCTCTCATATGATATTGTCCTCCTCTGTTCAATATTGAGAACTGGTTACTGTTTTCACTTCAAGAGCTTTCTGACACGAGTGTGTCGTGTCAAGAAACCTCAGGTGACACTCTGTGGCAGTGATAGTAGCAACAGTGGCAGTAATAGTAGCTGCTGTGGAGGTAATGGTAGTTTTATAAATAGTAGCAGCCGTGTTAACTGTAGTCGTGATAATAGTAGTGGTCGTAGTTTTTGAAACAGGGAAAGCATTATTTTGCATCTCTTAAACACGTACTACCGACGTTAGTGGGGACACGGTGTAAAACAAACTTTTATTGCGATGTTTCGCTCTGCGTAGAGTTTTTAGCAAGTCGATAACGTGATAAACCTCCAGGCAGAGAGAAAACGTCGTCTCAGTAGAAACTTCACAACCAGTGTCGTTTCTTCTTTTTACTGAATCCCTCCAGGTAGGCTACACTGAATCCAGCTGATACCCCACCAAACAGTTTTCCAAGCTCGTTAAGCTCAATTTACGCTCTTTTCTAGTGCTATCAAGACACTTAGCTACCCACTATGGTCGTTCCCAATGAAGAAAAAAAATAGAGATGAGACGTTTTACTGCTAGCGTTATCGTGACCAAACGTGGAGAAAACGCGTTACTGACACGAACTGAGGCTTCTACGATGTTTTTTTCTTGTACGACAGCCGTAAACTATATTGAAGAAAATACTGTTACGGAGAGGAATAATACGCAAATAAACCACACGTAGGAGAGACGAGCTTACGACGACGTTTCGGTCCGACTCGGTCCGAAACGTGTATTGTTAAAGTCACGGTATTGTGCGTTTTTCTTTACAGAGAGGAACTTTGTTGACACGTTTAGTTTGTGAAAAGGTAAGAAGCCTGTCCAAGGGCGAAACGTTTCAATAAAGTTCCTCTTGGTAAATGTTTTTTTCCCCACTTGGCTTGACGTCATTTCTCTTTAAACTTAAAAGCCATCATGTTTTAAACGGTCTAGACATCTTGGCCGACTCAGCTGATTAGGTTGAAGGCCTATCCACTGCACGTGCATAATTAAGGCTGAAATTCATTTGTACATTAACATCAAGAATATATATATCCCCTGAAACAAAAATAAATCCTTTCAGTGTATATACTGAGTGATACATATTATTGTGCATAAATGTCCAACTCAGGAGAAATAGA
Source organism: Cherax destructor (assembly GCA_009830355.1). Taxonomy (NCBI): domain Eukaryota; kingdom Metazoa; phylum Arthropoda; class Malacostraca; order Decapoda; family Parastacidae; genus Cherax; species Cherax destructor. Next base: position 105,213 of record WNWK01001066.1, on the reverse strand, counting down.
CTTGAAGATATAATAATAATAATAATAATAATAATAATAATAATAATAATAATTATTATTATTATTATTATTATTATTATTATTATTATTATTATTATTATTATTATTATTATTATTATTATTATTATTATTATTATTGTTTTTGCATTAATTGGGACACACACACACACACACACACACACTCACTCCCTCTGGGTTTTTGTCATGTGACGTTTCCTCCACTATTTTTTTTTTATTATACGAAGTTTCACCTATTGTACTTTTCTCCAAATAATAATATTGATAATAAAAATATAAAATACTGCCACTACTACTGTTATTACTACTACTACTTACTACACAACTACTACTAACGATAATAATAATAATAATAATAATAATAATAATAATAATAATAATAAAAATAATAAAAATAATAAAATAAGCAAATAAATGGCTCCTAATTATTAAAAGAAAGTAAAAAAATAAAATAGCTTATTTAAAAGGCCGCTCTTGCTTTCTCTACCACAACTTCAAGTTTCATATCTTGTGTCCAATGGCTGACTGCAGAAGAAAAAGTATGCGCAAAGAATCAAATTGCCACACGCACGGGCGGTTCGAGCCTGCAGTCGTGATGATTAAATGTCGTATCAGATGTCACTTATTACTAGGAGTCGTAGAGGGATTGGGGGAGCAAGGGAAGGCACTCAGGTTCGATTCAGGGTAGGGAAGGGCAGGTTCAGTTTTTAGGAGTCCCTTCATTGGTGTCAAGGAACCTCATATGGGTATGAAGGGAAGGGGGTGAGTACGAGGGCATTAGACTCAGTGCTAGTCCATGTACTCACTGCTAGTCTATGAATTTAGTGCTAGTTCACAAACGCAGTGTTAATCCACACGGTGCTAGTCTATGTACCAAGGCTAGTCCATGTACTCAGTGCTAGTACATAGACGCAGTGCAATTAGTCAATGTAAATTAGACACATATGCAACACTTGGGTATCTTTATTGAGGAAACGTTTCGCCACACAGTGGCTTCATCAGTCCATACAAAGGAGAATCGTGAAGAACAGGAGGAGTTTGAGGTGGTCAGTCCCTCAATCTTGAGTTGATGGACTGACAACATCGACTCAAGGTTGAGGGACTGACCACCTCAAACTCCTCCTGTTCTTCACGATTCTCCTTTGTATGGACTGATGAAGCCACTGTGTGGCGAAACGTTTCCTCAATAAAGATACCCAAGTGTTGCATATGTGTCTAATTTACCAACTCGTCGGTTCTCTGAACCATTCATTTACAATTAGTCAATGGTCTCAGAGTCCGTGAGACTCCAGGGTACATGGACTCATCCTCCAACTTGTCAAAATTATTGCGTTCATAACTCGAGAATGCATCTTCCATTCGGCTTCAAATTTTCTACAGTCGTGTATGGCAACGATGACCAATTGAGATGCTGACGTGTCTAGTGACCAACGTTGTTGACCATTTTAACGTGACCCAAGACCACTTTAGCGTCACCCAAGACCACTTTAGCGTCACTCCACGGACTTTTTTCGTTCAGGGAACTTCTCTTATGATATACACAAATCATTTCAACACAAGGATGTGAAATAATTGCTAAAGGCAAAGACAAACGAGAACTCGCATAAAGAGGATTCAGGAGAGAGAAATTCCGTTTTCAAAAGCAAAATGTAAAACACTGGGTTAGCAGCAGACAATTTTCGTTAATAATAATAATAATAATAATACATTATTATTTTTATTATTATTTTCATTGGAGAACGCTAAATCCGTTTTGATAAGGACGTGCCTTGTATGGGCCAGTAGGCCTTCTGCAGTGTTCCTCCATTCTTATGTTCTTATGATCATTCAGCTTTTGGGGAGCTGGAGGTTATCTGGTTTAATAATTGGAAAGGGAGAGTAGCTTCACTTCCTTGAATGAAGAGACCTTCAGAAGCATCAAGGTAATCCCAACAGGAAACAGGGCAGAGTCTCCCTGACGGGTGTCTTGAGTCCAGATCTGGACCGGGTAGAGTCCTCTGACACTGATCTTGTCTGATGACCTGACAAGTGGTCAAGAATCCGTTGGTCTTCCTCAGAAAATACACGATGTACAGCCCACAACATCGCCTCAATAAAACAACTGGCTATCTTCTTGTGTCTATTTCAATCAGGCCTAGCGGAACTATGTAAGCATCCCTGTTAAAAAAATAAAGTAACTATATCTACTCTAGGGTAGACGTAAATTAGCTTTTTACAATTTAGGTTAGATAAGTACATGAGTGAGAGGTTCTGGATTTGAGTGGGATTTGTACATGAGTTTTTAGGGGTACCATTAAAAAATAAAAAATGGGTTTTACAAATATTTTTGTTAGTGGGTTTGGGTTTGAGCAGGACCTGCCTAGTATGGGCCAGTAGGCCTGCTGCAGTGTTTCTCCTTTCTTATGCTCTTAAGATGGTTGCAGATTCTCTCTCCTTAGAAGAGCTTTGTCCTACACAAGCATCCTCGAGCGGTGGTCAGTGCCACTGACAACAAGCATTTCGCTCTAACTTCTCTCCTGACGTCTGGAAAAAGCAATCCTGAATTCCTCTGCGTCTGGAGTCTGTCCTGTGACCTGCCGGCTGTCTGCTGACCTTTCCCCAAACTCGCTCTCCTGCGACTAGTTGCTGTGTTCAGAAGCTGGAGCTCAAATTTCTTATTAAGACCTAGTCTCTTCGCGTCTCCTTTCCCAAATTCAAAGCTCACCCTCAAAAGAGTCCTTTTCCGTACTTATCGTCCGTTGGTTCGACCACCGACGAAGGTCCATCGCGGGTCATAACAGTCTTGAAAAAAGCGTTGGGCGGGCTGGGTTCTTGGGGGGTCAGAGAGGCGATTCTTTGACCAACTTTCAAACTGCTCTCAAAAATAGGCCCCCCGGGGCTCGTGGCGGGCAGTAAAGGTATTATAAAAGTCGCATACATTTTCCCCCCGCCACCTTCGGTATTGGGTGGGCGGGTTTTTGTTTAGTGAGAGTCGTAAACTGGTCCAAATGGGGATTATTGGGAGGGCTGGAGAAAGAGGAAGAGAAAGAAGGAGGAGGTAAGAATTGTGTAGCAACTATACATGTGCCTTAATCAACTTGTTGATATCACAGCATTAAAAATAGGAAGAGAAGAAAGACGAAGATGATGATAGGGCTGAGAAGAGGAGAAGAAGGAATACAGCAACAGCAGAAGCAGGAGCATCATCATCGGCAACGATAACAGAAACGGTAACAGTTGGGAGGGAAATGGCATGAGGGGGTGATGAGGTATTGGAAGCAACGGTAAGCGTGGGGAATGAGTAGGCCTGGGCGTGGAGACTGAGTAGGCTAGAGGGCCTAGGGAGTGAATAAGCCTGTCGTAATCCACACAGAGTCATATCTTAGAGCTGTTGAGGTTGTTTCGCTGCAGTTGTTGATAGTAAACCCTTCGAACAGATATTGTCGTACTGTTATTGGTGAGGATTTGTCAACAATGTTAACGGCACACGATTCTGTGTTGGTTTTAATGCTGGCTGAGGAGTATTAAAACACACACAATTATATATATATATATATATAAATAACAATCACTATGAAAAAAAAAAATAGTGAAATTCCAAGTGTTTTCGTTATTTTTCACATTATCAAGGAACTATAAAAATAATAGGACAGCAGAGGGATTATTAGGCTGAGACGTCACCTCACATGATAGAGGACCTACGAGTCTCTAATAACAACAAAAGATTATCGTATGAAGACCATGTAAATGAAATCGTCAAGAACTCACTGCCAAGCTATGAAAACAATCTTCTGATCTATGAATGGGAAAATGCTAAAAAAGTTGTACATAACGTAAATGTAGCCAAACTGGATAGGAAGGAAATGGTGCCAGACACTGACACGATGGAGGACACACAAATGTATCTACACAGAATCTTGTGTTGACAAAATTTCGCCTACATAGTGCACTTTATCAAGTAATGAACAGATCTGTATGCGACATCATAAAGCCCACTGTGTGAGCGAAACATCGGCAACAAAGGATTCCACATAACTGCATTTGTATCAAATTACCATTTTAGTCCAAAATTGGTGAGATGATCTCCTCTGAAAAAAAAAAAATTATGTAGAGACGTCCAGCAACGAGCTACGAAATGGATCTCCCAGCGCTTCAAATTTTAGAAAATACTTAAAATATCCTCGTGATAAGAACACATAAAAGCCATAAAAGACATACGAAAGAGCAAAGAAAGACTTCTTAGTCGACCTGTAGACCTCAACGACCTAGAAGAAATGCTTTAGCCTTTCCGAATGAGGAAAGACTTTTGAAGAATTACCAAACATCACACTCTGTTACCCGTTTTTGAGCGTTCATTAAAGCTTAATTTGAATGAACCTAACCTAGAATAAATATTTATTGTTAGTCGTCTAGATAGAGCTTAAAATCAAGGTTAGGACAAGCGAGCTCATGAGCTCTAGGTTAGAAATGAGATCTGTCATACTCACTGCTTCTACACTGTGGGAATGCTGGTGCAATACGCGCAGTGTCGTGCAGGCGTCTTCGACACGAGAACAGTGTCGTGCAGGCGTCTTCGACACGAGAACAGTGTCGTGCAGGCGTCTTCGATACGAGAACAGTGTCGTGCAGGCGTCTTCGACACGAGAACAGTGTCGTGCAGGCGTCTTCGACACGAGAACAGTGTCGTGCAGGCGTCTTCGACACGAGAACAGTGTCGTGCAGGCGTCTTCGACACGAGAACAGTGTCGTGCAGGCGTCTTCGACACGAGAACAGTGTCGTGCAGGCGTCTTCGACACGAGAACAGTGTCGTGCAGGCGTCTTCGACACGAGAACAGTGTCGTGCAGGCGTCTTCGACACGAGAACAGTGTCGTGCAGGCGTCTTCGACACGAGACGGTCGGCAGCTCGAAAGAGACAGTGTCGTGCAGGAGTCTTCGACACGAGAACAGTGTCGTGCAGGCGTCTTCGACACGAGAACAGTGTCGTGCAGGCGTCTTCGACACGAGAACAGTGTCGTGCAGGCGTCTTCGACACGAGAACAGTGTCGTGCAGGCGTCTTCGACACGAGAACAGTGTCGTGCAGGCGTCTTCGACACGAGAACAGTGTCGTGCAGGCGTCTTCGACACGAGAACAGTGTCGTGCAGGCGTCTTCGACACGAGAACAGTGTCGTGCAGGCGTCTTCGACACGAGAACAGTGTCGTGCAGGCGTCTTCGACACGAGAACAGTGTCGTGCAGGCGTCTTCGACACGAGATCAGTGTCGTGCAGGCGTCTTCGACACGAGAACAGTGTCGTGCAGGCGTCTTCGACACGAGAACAGTGTCGTGCAGGCGTCTTCGACACGAGAACAGTGTCGTGCAGGCGTCTTCGACACGAGAACAGTGTCGTGCAGGCGTCTTCGACACGAGAACAGTGTCGTGCAGGAGTCTTCGACACGAGAACAGTGTCGTGCAGGCGTCTTCGACACGACAGCAGTGTCGTGCAGGCGTCTTCGACACGAGAACAGTGTCGTGCAGGCGTCTTCGACACGAGAACAGTGTCGTGCAGGCGTCTTCGACACGAGAACAGTGTCGTGCAGGCGTCTTCGACACGAGAACAGTGTCGTGCAGGCGTCTTCGACACGAGAACAGTGTCGTGCAGGCGTCTTCGACACGAGAACAGTGTCGTGCAGGCGTCTTCGACACGAGAACAGTGTCGTGCAGGCGTCTTCGACACGAGATCAGTGTCGTGCAGGCGTCTTCGACACGAGATCAGTGTCGTGCAGGCGTCTTCGACACGAGAACAGTGTCGTGCAGGCGTCTTCGACACGAGAACAGTGTCGTGCAGGCGTCTTCGACACGACAGCAGTGTCGTGTTCTTGTAAATGGCTTGTGTTCCTGTAATGAAACAGCATTTACAATGAACTCATGAAAAATATCAGGAAGCATGATATGTTGAGACTGTTAATAATATTTTATTATTATTACTATTGCTACTACTAATATACTATTACTACTACTGCTTACTACTATTATTACTACAAATATACTATTACTACTACTACTGCTGCTGCTGCTACTACTACTTACTACTACTAATACTACTTACTACTACTACTACTACTTACTACTACTACTACTTACTACTACTACTGCTTACTACTACTACTACTAATACTACTACTACTACTATTACTACTACTACTGCTGCTACTACTTACTACTACTATTACTAACAATAATACTAACAGGAAGGAGACAAAGCCACTCTCCTTATAGCGACTCTCTTTGCAGTCACTTTTCTTAGTCACTGTCCATTCAGTCACTGTCCTACAGTTATTTACCTTCCAGTCACTGTTCTTTCAGTTTACCTTCCAGTCATTGTTCTTTCAGTTATTTACCTTCCAGTCACTGTCCTTACACTCACCTTTCAGTCATTTTCCTTACATCCACTGTCCTTAGTCATTTTCCTTACCTTATGCTCACTCTCCTTACAGTAATTTTCCTTACAGTTACTGTCTTTAGTCACTTTCCTTACAGTCACTATCCTTACATTCACTGTCTTTAACGCAGACAGGGTCGTCAACGCAGGGAACAGGAACCTCGCTAGCGAGGTCATCAACGCAGACAGGAGACAGGAACCTCGCTAGCTGGTCGTCAACGCATGGGACAGGAACCTCACTAGCGGGTCGTCAACGCAGGAGACAGGAACCTCGCTAGCGGGTCGTCAACGCAGGAGACAGGAACATCGCTAGCGGGTCGTCAACGCATGGGACAGGAACCTCGCGGGGTCGTCAACGCATGGGACAGGAACCTCGCTAGCGGGGTTGTCAACGCATGGGACAGGAACCTCACTAGCGGGTCGTCAACGCATGGGACAGGAACCTCGCTAGCGGGGTTGTCAACGCATGGGACAGGAACCTTACTAGCGGGTCGTCAACGCATGGGGCAGGAACCTCGCTAGCGGGTCGTCAACGCATGGGACAGGAACCTCGCTAGCAGGTCGTCAACGCATGGGACAGGAACCTCGCTAGCGGGGTCGTCAACGCAGACAGACAGAGAGGATGGATGTGAGGGATGGTGCAGCAGTGATTAATGGCTCCTCGCCAGTGATCATCAGGGCGAGCCTCGCCACGCTCGCCTCCACCAAAAATGAAACCCAAGAAGTGACGTGGAATATGTGTGTCCCTGACGCCCTCCTTTCCTGACTATCATGTCAAATGAGTAACTGGGAGGGCGGGTGGTGGAGTGGGCTTGGAGGGCCAGAGATGGAGGTTGAGAGGGCGCCTAAGGCCTACGTCGATTTCTTACAGGCTGTTTTAAGAAAATTTCTCAGTATGCATGTTTAAGGTTAGGTTAGGTTAAGTTAGGTTTGAGTATATTTAGGCAAGGTTAGGTTAGGTTTAGGTAAGGAATGTTAGGGTTAGGTTAGGAGGGTTAGGTTTAGGTTAAGTTACATTAGGTTTAGGTAAAGTTACATTAGGTTAGGTTAGTTTACGTTTAGGTTAGGTTAGATTAGATTAGGTTAGGCTAAGTTTGTTCAGGATAGAATTGTCGAAAATTTGCAAGAACTAATTGCTACATACAAAAAAAAATAATAAATACAAAAGTACATAAATACAATAATACAGAAATACAACAAAAATCTTGCTGAACGTACAATACACAATCTAAAATAATCACGTCTCCATCCTGGTGTCAACGTCAGACATCCGACCATGGGGTGAAGGGGTGGAAAGGATGGGAAGATGAGATTGATGGGGTGAATAGGGTGGGTGATGAAGGTGAAGTTTGAGAAGAAGACGGGAGAGAAAGATGAAGTTAGAGAGATCCAGAGAATCGGGAAGGAAGAGGAAAAAATTGAAGTTGAGATTGGGGAGGAAGGTGAAGAAGGGGGTGAAGAGGGTGGGGAGGAAGGTGAAAAGGGTGAGGAGGGGGGATGATATATACACAAACCAGGTCGTGGGGCGTTTACCCCCGAAACCCTCTCCAGGTATACTCCAGGTATATCTGTGTACGTCAACTGATTGTAATCTCTATCTTACAGACAAAAATATACCTGACGTTGAAATCTAAGAAAAAAGTCCTTGAGTGGTATACCGCCATGACTTTAGTGAGGTCGACAGACCTGGCCTAACCTAATCTAACTCAGCCTAACCTAGCCTAGCCTAGCCTACCTTACCCTATCAAATCTGTAATTCTGAGAGTAATAAAGTACACCATATATGAGCTAGTTGTTGTAAGCGGTCGCTAAAGACGACGTTACTTGTTCTTCGTCTCAGCTGTGCTCATTTTATGTAGCGTGTTTGTCATAGTTGTCACTTGTGTGTTTGTCATAGTTGTCACTGAGGAATGAGGGGGATCTGGTTTGATCCGAAGAGGAGGGCAGCTCTCCTAATCTCTGGATGGATCATGTCTTGATCCACCAGGAGGCCTGATGTGGGACCTGCCAGCGGGGGCGTTGATCCCCGGAAACCTCCTCCAGGAATCCCTCAAGTGTCAACAATGCTCTGCCTCTTGACCGACCCAGGAGAGAGTCGTAGCAGCATCCCTCATCTCTTCCAGATGTTGTCTGTCTGCTGGTGATTGCATCTACGATTCGTCTTACACAACATCCGTCACACTATATTCTACAGCATCCGTCACAGCATCCGCCACAGCATCCGCCACAGCATCAATCACAGCATCCATCACAGCATCCATCACAGCATCCACCACAGCATCCGTCACATCTATCACAAAAGCCATCACAGCATCCGTCACAGCATTCATCTCTCGTGTCACACCATCCATTTCTTGTGTCACTGCTCTTGACGGAATCGACAAGAACGTGAACGTGGAACACGAGCAGCGCGTTACGTGAATGACATATATCACATATATCACGTAGCTTTGGGGGCCAAGGTAGCTGTGAGGACCAGGCTAGCTATGAGGACCAGGATATCTATGAGCACTAGGCTAGCTGTGAGGACCAGGCTAGCTATGAGGACCAGGATATCTGTGAGCACTAGACTAGCTGTGAGAACCAGAATCTCCAGCATAGCAAGGTGACATTGTCTCCACAGCCAGTTGTTTTCCTACACAACACCCTAATGTATACTACAGCAGGGACCACGATGTATCCTGCAGCAGGGACCACAATGAATCCTACAACAGGGACCACGATATTTCCTGCAGCAGGGACCACGTTTTAGCTGACAACATGTATATTTTTTGTGCACTACGTGTGCACAAGTCCACGGTCGTGCACTTTCAGATTTCACTGTCCAATCACAGTGGGATTCTTCGGTTTTGCTAAATCTGACCAGCACACATAGTTAATAGTGAACCGCTAAAACCGTAGGAGCACCTGGGTAATAGGCAGGGCAGTCGGGTTTGATTAAAGTTTAAGAGAAAGGGGTTGGAAAAAGTGACTCCAATTCCCTAGATCAGGAGCCCTTCACCGACGTCAAAGCCGGCTTCTCTGCTGTTAAGAAATCATTTTATATACATTAAAAAAAATAAATTTTGCTCATAGAGAAACTCTGATTAACTTTGTAACAGACATGACGGCTTCTGAAGAATAATTAATATGCATTTTAAAACCAGCCAAGCAACAACAAAAGTGGGTAAATTTAAAGCCAGGCCAACAACAAAAAAAGTAAATCTAAAGCCAGCCAAACAACAGTAACAACAACAAAAAAGGTAAGTTTAAAGCCAGACCAACACACATAGTCTGCCTAGAGTCAAAAAAGATCTGTATAAAGCCAGTCCAGAACAAAAGGTATGCCTAAGGCAAGCCAAAAAAAGGTTTACCTAAAGCCAGCCCATCAAAAAATATTTACTTAGAGCCAGTCCAACAATAAAAAGGTTTGTTTAAAGTCACTCGAGCACAAAAGGTCTACTTAAAAATCAGCCCTGCAAAAAAAAAACTATTATTTAAAGGCAGCCCAAACAAAAAAGGCCCATCGCAAGAAAGGCCTACCTGACCCAGCCTCTCACTCGCCTCGGTATCAATCTTATCGGATATAGCATCTGAAAAGTCACCTGATTCCCCTACTCTATGAATAGACCCAGGAGGCAAGGTGCCTGTCCCCTGTACCTAGTGCCTATCCCGTCTTTAGTGTCTATCACCATCCCTTGGGCCTATGCCTCGTTTCTAGTGCCTATCCTCAGTTTCTAGTGCCTATGCTTCGTTCCTAGTGCCTATCCTCCATTCCTAGTGCCTATCCATCATTGCTAGTGACTATTCCTCTTCCCTTCTATTTTCTTTCCGTCCTTAGCTACATAAATCCACTAGCCATGGCTTCGTGTCGTACTCTGTAACAGAAGACATAAACAGTAGACACGGCTTCAGTAGAAAATCTGCAAAAACTGCAAATAGATATCAACACCATCTTTGAAGTGGACTGAAAAATAACATAATGCTGAAAGTTGAAAAATTCCAAATGCTCAGATATGGAAAGAATGAAGAACTCAAAAGCAGCAGTGAATACAAAAGAGAGTAGGACCATCTCAGAGAACGAAAGGGACGTGTAAAAGAATTGGGAATAATAATAATAATGTCAGAGGATCAATCACTTAGGGAACACAAAGCAAATGCTATAAAAGGTCAGAAAAAAAGGTACAACGAGAACATTCAAGGAGAAATAATACCAGTGTATTATTTCTCTCTCGTTTACAAAGTTGTTCAATGATGACGGCATCGTTACTGGCAGGAGAGATATCAGAGCTGGAAATAAGACAGAGATCCTTATTGCCCACATAGAGCTGGCAGTGAACTATCTGAAAAATAGTATGGTGATACCGGCAAGATGTGGAAAAAAACAATTATGTACAATTTAGGACATTTATTAGAAGAAACGTTTCGATTGTGGTTAATAAACATCAGGAGATATAGCAAGTAACAAACATCAGGGAATACAATAAGCAACAAACATCAGGGGATACAACAAGAAACATCCTAACAAACTATTTATAAGTTGCAAAATATTTTCAAATTGTATCATTAAATGATTTAATGTAGCGTTAATATCATAGAAAAAAAGTACTGATTAAATTAAGCTCTTTAGAGCATAAATTCAATGTTTTCATCGCGCCTTTAATTACGCAAAAAGCTCTCACACTTTAGCCTCGAGGGCAATGTTGGTAATTACAATTAATTACCACATAAATATTTAATAAAGAGAGCCTAACAGTGTGTTCTCGTTGATCTCTTGAACAGACTGGTGCTGTTTTTTGTTCTTATTGCATATATATATATATATATATATATATATATATATATTTTATATATATATATATATATATATATATATATATATATATATATATATATATTATATATATATATATATATATATATATATATATATATATATATATATATTATATATATATATATATATATATATATATATATATATATATATATATATATATATATATATATTTTATATATATATATATATATATATATATATATATATATATATATATATATATATATATATATTATATATATATATATATATATATATATATATATATATATATATTATATATATATATATATTATATATATATATATATATATATATATATATATATATATATATATATATATTTTATATATATATATATATATATATATTATATATATATATATTATATATATATATATATATATATATATATATTATATATATATATATATATATATATATATATATATATATATATATATATATATATATATATATATATATATATATATATATATATATATATATATATATATATATATATATATATATATATTATATATATATATATATATATATATATATATATATATATATATATATATATATATATATATATATATACAGTGGAAAAGTAGATAAGCACAATTAAAAAAAAGAGATAGAGATAGAGAGAGAGAGAGGGGGCAGCGATGTAGGGGTTCCGCGGGGGTGAGTGAGGAGGGTGTCCACTGCTAATAAGCTCCGAGTAATCCTCTTGTCCAGGTGTACCCAGCACAAATCCCGGCCTCTTAGCGCCTCTCGTAGCGAGCTGTACGCCACATACTCACTTTTTTACTCACCTCTGTCTCTTATGATCTTCCTCCTCCAGTTTCATCTCCAGATGACATTTCCTTCCTGCCTCAGGTGAGCAAAGAAAGTGATCCTGTCCTTATTTGAGAGTCGCTACTTTGTTTGTTTCGTGTTTGTGTTGGGTTAGATATACGTCAGGTGAGGATACTTACTCCAGGTAACGTCTGCAGGGAAGAAACATAATAAGTAAAACTAATGATATTGGATAAAAGTTTTGAAGTTGTAATGGCGTATTGCCAACAGGAATGAAGGAAAAGAACTCACTGAGTTGGGTTCGATCTCATGGCAAGCCAGTTCTCTGGGGTTCGATCTCATATCAAGCCAGTTCTCTGGGTTTCGATCTCATGGCAAGCTAGTTCTGTGGTGTTTTGATCTCGTGGCAAGCCAGTTCTGTGGGGTTTTGATCACATGACAAGCCAGTTCTGTGGGTTTCGATTTCATATCAATCCAGTTCTGCAACTAGCAGGCCAATGCGCAATGCAATTCATCAAGCTAGGTGTATATCTATACACACTAGGAAGGGTAGCATGGGCCCCCACTGTGACCACACTTGCCGGTCCTTTATTAAGGCAAAGACTCAAGGTGCAGAACAACTTTTTACTAAGACAACGTTTCGCTCTCTGATGAGCTCTATCACATCTTAAGGGAGCGAAAATTTTACTCAAGGCTTGTGTTTTTGTCTTCAAATTTTGATGTGCAGACTTCAGTCTTGTATACATTTTTGTAGTGATATTCTTTATGTAACAAGGTGACAGCTGGTACGTGCCAGGAGCATGGTGACAGCTGGTGCGTGCCAGGAGCATGTGGAAAGTTTCTGCTTAATTGGCATTCACCATATTCATAAAAATTATTTTTTCCACTTTTGAGGAATGCAGACGAGGAAGAGAGGGGAGGAGGAGGAAGAAGAGGAGAAGGGAGGAGGCTAGAAGTCGGAGAGTACACCGCTATATACTACTATGTAATGTGACACAGACACAACGTTCACCAAAACAGATAGCCGGATGGCTATCTAGATACATTGCGCTCCTGATATATACTTGGCTATCTAGATACATGCATGGCTATCTAGATACATGCATGGCTATCTAGATACATGCATGGCTATCTAGATACATTGCTCTCCTGATATATACTTGGCTATCTAGATACATGCATGGCTATTTAGATACACTGCTCTCCTGATATATATACTTGGCTATCTAGATACATGCATGGCTATTCTGATACGTACATGGCTATACTGATTCATAGCTATCTAATACATACATAGCTCTCATAGTCATGCATATATCGGCTATCCCGATGTATACATATCTATCTAGAGTGTACAGTATTACTGAGAAAGACATCTACAACACCACATACGAATGACTATATAGTGAGCAAGCGGAATAAACTGGATGAGGAGGTAGTGGAGGCAAACTCCATAAGCAGCTTCAAGAGTATGTATGATAGTGGCCATGAGGCCACTCTATTGACAGCTCAGTAAATGTAAGGGGACTTCGATTTTTCAACACCTTACCTTCATGCATAAGGGCAATTGTCAACAAAACCTTAGCTATCTTCAAGAGGGACCGTGATAAGTTCTTCATTCCGTTCCTGATCAGCCAGGCTGTGGTGTATATGTTGGACTATGTGTTGTGTTGTTAGGGGATGTTTAGACAGAGTCCTTGAGAATTACCGTTTATACTTGATTAAGGGCAAAGTAGAAATAAAGAAGGATAATTAAATGGAATAAGTAAAACATCGTCAGATAAAAGAGAAGCAGATAAGATGGCAGGAGATCATATCAAGCCTCCAAAAATCTCTCAAGGTTCTCCTTCAGCCTCAAAAAATATTTCAAGGTCCACCCCAAGCCTCCTGAAATCTCTCAAGATCTTCCCAGCCTCTAGTAATCTCTCAATATTCTTCTCCAGTCTCAAGAATTTTTTTTAAGGTCTTCCCAACCTCTAGTAATCTATCAAGGTTCTCCTCCAGCCTCAATAAATATTTTTAAGGTCTTCCCAGCCTCCAGAAATCTCTCAGTCTTTCCCCAGCTCATCTTACAGCAAGTGAACCCAAGCTTCCCCCCAGTCCCCTATCCTGACAACATCAACTCCACACCCTCCCACTTCATCTCTCTCTCTATCTTCAATTACAAACCTGACCCCTTCCCTTTTAAATATGTACACACCAACCCCAGCCTCACCCCTCTCTCTCCTGACATATGGGCAAGTAATAGAAGCCTCAGAAACTATAAACCTGAGCATAGTAAAGAAAATAGGTTCAGGAATATGGTACTTGAATACCAATGGGATATCAAACAAGAGTAATAATTTGGAAGACTGAATAACAGAGGCAACACCACACATCAGAGACAACACTAACTGAAAACAGATGCAGTATTCTCAGCAGGATATCAAGTAATGAGAGAAGGAAGAGGAAAAAGGGGTGGGGAATAAATGACACTGCTACTAAGAAAAAAGGGGGAGTTGTGAGACGGGAGAGATACACAGAAATGAGTCAAATATCTTCATAGTAGGTACAATCAAGTTTTTGGGGACCCAAAGTAGAAGCAGTGATCTACAACTCACCACCCAATAACAGATCAAGACAGGGATACGAAGACACTAACAAAGCAATTCTTGACACTAGCGCAAACAGAAAGCAGAGCCGTATGACCAAAGCAAAACTACTAATCAAGAATTATTACAGCCACGAAGAAATAAAAATGGAGCACTGGGAACCATGCCGGGCAAAAAGAAACAGACTGCAGTGGAAAGCTTCATGTGTCAGTCAGGAAGTCAACAAGAGGAGGGAATAAGCCAGGATGACTTAGTATTCTCCTTAAGCAAATACGATGAACGTGAAATACCTTGTGGGAAGGAACATCGAGGTATGACTAACAATGGAAGGGAAAGGAGAAACTAGATTTTAGAACAAGCAACTATGCAGGGACGAATGAATTCTTGAATGCAGTACAGTGGGGAAGGACAGTGGAAGCAAAATAAACAAAGAGGAAATAGTAAGGAGGAGAAATCGTGGCTCAAAGACGCAGAGAAGAAAAAAAGATGGTAAAATATGGAAAAAATAGAAAACAAAGAACATTAGAAAGCAGAAAAGTGAGCAGAAGAGCCAGAAACGAAGGGAAGAGAAACTGAAAAAATAATTTTGTGAAGAACATAGCAGGCAAAGTCAAATTTGAATAGTAACTACTACACCGTCACACGAGAAGAAACGAAGGGAGGGTTACATACCCGGTAGTAAGACTTACAGAGAGGAAGTGAGATAACAAGAAATGACAAGGAAACCTGTGAGGAGCTAAACAAAATACGGAAGTATTCTCAGTAGAAACAGGGATAACACCAGAGAGTCAGAGTACACCAGCAAGTTATGGACACCATACACACAACCAGGGGGAAAAGTAAACAAAAATAACGCCTGTGAGAGACGTGACAATGTCGCCATGGACTCTGAAAAGTAGTTTGAAACGCTAGCTGAAATATGCAAGTCAGTGGAAATGGGACAATTACCAGAAAATCTGAAAAATGGGCTACAGGCAAATATCATTGACCTGTTCACTACTTAAGATAATGGGAAAGGTAGTCAGGAGAGTAGTGGAGCACCTGGAGAGGAGAATTTATAAAGAAAACCAATACGGGTTTAGGCATGGAAAATCTTGTCTCACAATTCTGCTGGCGTTCTATGACGAAGTAAAAAAAAGCGAGGCAGGAGAGAGAAGGGTGTGGCAACTGCTTATTCTTGGACTGCAAAAGAAAAAAAAATTGACACTGTTTCTAACAAGCAAACACACACACACACACACACACGGAGAAGGACAAAGACGACCACTGACAGAGTACAGGCTAGGTGGACAAGGGCTACAAACCTCGGCAAAGGAGAAAGACCTTGGGGTGAGTATAACGCCAAGTACGTCTCCGGAGGCACACATCAACCAGATAACTGCGGCAGCATATGGGCGTCTGGCAAACCTAAGATTAGCGTTCCGTTACCTAAACAAGGAATCGTTCAAGACACTGTACACCGTGTACGTCAGGCCCATACTAGAATATGCAGCACCAGTCTGGAACCCACACCTGGTCAAGCACGTAAAGAAACTAGAGAAAGTGCAAAGGTTTGCGACAAGGCTAGTTCCACAACTCAGGGGTCTGTCCTATGAAGAAAGGTTGAGGGAAATAGGACTAACAACACTGGAGGAAAGAAGGGTCAGAGGAGACATGATAACGACATACAAAATACTGCGGGGAATCGACAAGGTAGACAGGGACAGGATGTTCCAGAGAAGGAACACAGAAACAAGGGGACACAACTGGAAGCTGAAGACTCAGATGAGTCAAAGGGATGTTAGGAAGCATTTCTTCAGCCACAGAGTAGTCAGGAAGTGGAATAGTCTAGAGAAAGATATAGTGGAGGCAGGAACCATACATAGTTTTAAGACGAGGTATGATAAAGCTCATGGAGCAGGGAGAGCAGAGACCCAGTAGCGGACAGCGAAGAGGCGGGGCCAGGAGCTGAGTCTCGACCCCTGCAACCACAATTAGGTGAGTGCAATTAGGTGAGTACACACACACACACACACACACACACGCACACACACACACACACACACACACACATACACACATACACACACACACACACACGAGTCTGAAAAACACTCAAAGGACACGCACAGTGTTAAGACAATGAGCTGCTAGACACGAACGTTTGCTTATACCCTGTTATACAAATATACAATAAACTTCCTGCCCCTTTCCCTTCCCTCGGTGCCATCTGCTACAATGACATCAAAAAATCTACACAAAATAACAGTAACTCTTGCTATAAAGTACTGGTGATCTCCTCTGGAAGTACTATAGTATTCTGTGGATGCTGTAGCCCATCACTACCACCACCACCACCACCACCACATCAACACTACCAACATCCTGCCTGGGGGTATTTCATCCCACCTCCACTACCAACATCCTGCCTGGGGGTATTTCATCCCACCTCCACTACAACAACCAGTAGCTATCTACCCTAGCGGTCGGTACTACACCCAACTTCACCACCACAACGCCACTTCTTTTAGCTTCACAACTATGAGGAATTAATAAACCCTAAGGGCAACAGCCAATATAAAACACTACAGAATAACTCAGTGATTGTCGAAAGAACAGCAAATCGCTTGGATTTGTTTACACTACGAAATTCTTTTAAAAGTAAGATTACTGCCTAAACAGCCTTGAATGGTTGGTTTATTTTTACATTTAAAGGACATTTACTACATGAGGATCACTAAAGCTTAATGTTACCTGAGCACCACCAGTCAAGAGTATCTTAATCCGCAAAATTGGGATTAACTCATGTTTACAAACTGAGATATACAGAAAAACTTGGTCATCACTTTATATATACTCAGAAGAGTATAATTCTCCTCATGTGTATGAAATTAGAGCAGCAACGTATATACAAAAAGGGATATACACATCTCAGTATATATGAATTTAAATTTTGCTTGAATATCTGCATTTCTTAATGTTGAAACCTTGACCGGTGATGTGCAGGTGACGAGGACTTTATTAACCCTCGTGTAATCAATAGGATTTAAACCCAATGAACCAGCCGCCCTCTCAGTGTATATACCCTTCTCAGCCTCGCATGTGTGAGGGAAGAGACGAACCAAACAATAGTTTTAGAATTTGTTTTATCTACTTCAATATTTGCAATTAACTGTATATTTGAAGACTTAAAAGCGATACAGAGCGAGTCAGTTACTTGATAACTGTTCTTCACACATGTGGCTGTTCTTCACACATGTGGCTGTTCTTCACACATGTGGCTGTTCTTCACACATGTGGCTGTTCTTCACACATGTGGCTGTTCTTCATTACTGACAGCATCACACCCTCAGCACAGGAAATCAGAAGAGGGGTGAGACGGTAGCCAGCCAGTCGTTTCTTGCTCTTTCAATCACAGCATAAACGTTTTACAAGATCAACTCACATTATAATTGTTATGTGATACCGGCAGGTTGATGAATAAGACATATGTGCAACGCTTGAGTATCGCTTCGCCTGCACAACAGACTTCTTCAGATGTATACAGGCGTATATAAAGCTGGAGACAGTAGTAGTAGTAGTAGTTTTGAAGTGGGACTGACTACCTCATATCAAGGCTAAGAGACTGATCACCTCAAAACTATTTTTACTGCCTCAAAAGCTATATTCGTGTTTATTCGCCTGAAGAAGCCTGCTGTGAAGACGAAACGTTTCGGCAGTAAGATTTCCACATGGGTTCATATGATGAACTGTCTTGCCTGGTTCCTGACTAGAGACACGCAGGCGTGTAATGTAAATAAATCACACGAAGATGTTTCGCCCCTGCCGGACGTAACAATAAAATACCATAACACGCATTGCGTGTCTTGTTTACATACTGCCTATATACCCTTCCAATGTATTATCAACACGCAGACATCAAGGGTAACCTACCCTTTCCTCCACCTTTCTCCTACCTCTTGAAATGAGCTGTGAAATTCAACCGACTGTCTACCCAGACAGACAGCAATAATGACCGCGAGTTGTTGACAGACGCTGTCAGTATGACAGAAGCACTTAGAAAAGCCTCGCCAACAGTTGTAAGCTACACTCTTGGAATTCATAACAATAGTTGCAACGATGACAGTCTACTACCGTGCCGCAGGCGATCTAAAACAGCAGCAGCAGCAGCAGCTGTATCAGCAGCAGAAGCAACAGTAGGAATGTAGAAACATCGCCCACAGAAACACAGCACCTTTACCGTCGCCTTACATCGGTAACAGGAGCGGCAACAACAGTAAACACAGCAACAGCAGAAGCAACGGCAGCGTCAGTAAAAACAGAAGGAACAACAGCGACAGCAGACAACAGCTTCTTCGCCAATAGCATTAACACTGACAGCAACAGGATAAGCTCACAGAACAACGACAGCAACAGGAACAGCATAAATAACAATGACAGCAACAGGAGCAATACCAAGAACAGCCAACCAAAAACAAAAAAAAATATAAAAACGACAGCAGCAGGTGCAGCGCCAAGAACGACAATAACATCAACACTAAACGGAGCATGAATGAGTCGACCAAGACACTTTAGTGGAGTTCATCCTCAGCTGTAACTTAAACTCCTACGGATTTAGCGCTCCCCCTTGATTATAATAAAAATAATATTGTAACTTAGCCACACCTCCCAATGTAAACAATGCCTTATGACTTAGTTCAAACCACTACGTATTAGATTTTTCTTAAAATACGTTTGAATACAACATGTATATGAAAAAGCCACGGACGAGGCTAAGTATCAGCTTTTAGGCCTTTCGCATTGTCTCCAGAGCTTCGTCAGGGGCTTGCAACAATGTTTCTGCAGATGTGAGTTCAGCTTTTGCTGTCTTTTGATTGTTGTGGATACCTGCGTTGGTTGATATCTTGCGCTGACTGGCTGTCACTATTGCAATTTCCTCTTAGCCATTTTACAGGTAACAATAGGAACTGCAAAATTACCACTGCTACCGCCGGAACCCCACAGTAATTTCCCCTCCCACCACCACCATATCAACCATTGCTGTCACCCACAACAACCACCATCACCACCACAACAATAATCATTGCTAACACCCACAATAATCCCCGCAACCTCTACCATAACCATCGCTGACACATCAGTTTTTCACCACCAGCACTCTCAGAGATATCACACATGTAATAACTGCCACCACAACAACCACCATTGTTGACACCCACAACATCCATTGTCGACACCCACAGCAAGAATTGTTAATACCCACAATAACTACTACCACCACAGCAACCACTGTTGACACCTACGACAACCACCATCATCACCACAGCCATTCTTGACACCCACCACAACCATCACCACATTAACAATTCTTGACACCCACAACAACCACAACCACCACCACAACTAATACTGCCACCACAAACAACAACAACCACAGCATTCATCCCTGACTCACAGCAACAATAACAACTGCCATGATAGCAAAAACCATAGCTAGCACCATTGATATGGCAGGAGGTGGCCCCATGAGCTTGAGCACAGGAGTGGTGGGAATGTAGTCTGCAATTGTGCTCAAAGGTAACTCTATACTCCAGCGACCCAGCAACATTCCCTTGCAGGAAGGTCATGGAGGGGCGGGGGAGGTAAGAGGGAGGAGGGGGTGATGGAGGTGATGGAGGGGAGAGTATGAGGGGTAGGAAAGACAAGAAGGGGATATGGTTGGATGAACTGGGAGAGAGGGGTGCTGGAGGTAGTGGTTAAGGGGAGAAAGAACAAGGGTATGAATGAGGAGGAGGAGGTGGCTAGGGGAAGAATGAACTAGAGGAATGAATGAAGCGGGGGTGCTGGAGGGGGTGGCTAACAGCAGAAAAAACGAGAGAAAAACAGGACGCGAACGAGTTTTTTAAATTAATAACATGTGGTATATGAACACCTTGTACCCAACACTTGAAAACTTCCAGCGGGTGCTGGAATTTCTTACACAGGACGAAACATTCCAGCAGGTGCTGGAATTTCTTACAGGACTGAGTGTTCGCCCACGTAGTGGGATTTATCAAGTAACAAAACAGCTATACTTTGTATGGGAGGGAGAGCTTCTAGAGTAGTGAGTAGAAATGAAGATTTCAGGGAGGTATGCGTCAAGTCACATCGATTCTCAAACATTCCTCATGTTTCCTGGAAAGAAGTTTAGCTAAACTGCAGAAACCATTGTTCTGGTTGAAGTTGCTGGAGACACTGATGGTTGCATTTTCTAGGTATCTACGTTGAGTGCAACAGTCCACTTTATTGGATCGTCGTGGGAATCACAGTGCATCTTGCAGGGTTTTTTAAAGTTGTATTTTCTGCTGGCGTAGTGGTGCTCTGATATGCGTTTATTTTGTCACATTCGTTGCACGAGATGGTGTACAGCCTATGCGGAAATTATGTTAATGGTGTTTCTGTCCGGTGATGCCTCTGATAGTAGTAGAGGCAATGGTGGCTATGTTGAGTTTGTTGATCTTGGAGATGCGTTCGTTGCTATAGATCTTAGAGATGCGTTTGTTGTTGTAGATCTTGGACATGTGTTTGACTACTATCTTGTTTTAGTGGTGTCTGATCTGGAGAAATTGATGATGGTATGGCAACGCCATCTGGAATCCCTGCTGAAATGACGAGGGTAGTGAAGTGTGATAATATTTGTTCAATGAAAGTGAACTCTTAAGAAATTCATTACCACAGATGAGGAGAGATTTTAGAAAAAAAGCTTATGAGAATTACCATGTTTAGTTCTGGTATCATATTGTGAGTGGAAATGGAGAAGATCGTATTGGTTGGTAGGTTTCCGATAAGCCTTAAAATGACTTTGTTGTCATACTTGTTGAAGATTTCCCCCTAATAAAAAAATTGTTTTGAAGGTTCGACTTGGTTGAGTCTACTTTGGAGGGTGGGAACTGCAAATTTTCTTTAGTAATAACGAGTATATCATCCAGATAGCGAATCCAAGTAACGAAAAAGGGAAAACATGGAGGTGGAACGTTTAGCTTTAAGATGCTGCTTATAAAGGAGTCATCAATACTCTCCTGTGAGAGAGAAGGTCTCGGTAAGATCCCTGGTTTGTTGTTTTAAGGCAGACCGTAGATATAGAATGTGCGACTGTAATTTAATCCCAGGAACAGGTACGATAGTCAGTCTAACCTTGGCACAGGTGTAGGAGACCGGAAGTGTAGGATGCCAGGCAGTAGGAACCCTGTGAGTGGGGTGAGTGAAGGGTGCCAGGCAGTAGGAACCATGGGAGTGGGGTGAGTGAAGGGAATCCAGGCAGTTGGAACCCTGGGAGTGGGGTGAGTGAAGGGTGCCAGGCAGTAGGAACCATGGGGAGTGGGGTGAGTGAAGGGTGCCAGGCAGTAGAAACCCTGGGAGTGGGGCGAGTGAAGGGTGCCAGGCAGTAGGAACCCTGGGAGTGGGGTGAGTGGAAGATGCCCGAGAGAGACAGATGGGATGATGTTATCTCGTGTCAGCGTCTCGTATGGCCTTAGAGATGCAGCATCTGGTGGACCTCCAGTGGGACTTCAAGGCTCTGCAAGAGTGTGAGCAATACAGAAACAGAGTAAAGCAAGATTTTAACAAACGTTTCGCCTTTTCTTTTTAACCTTTTCTTGTTAAAGATTTCCTCTGCTCTATTGATCTATTACCCATATTTATCGGCACTGTGCCTCTCAAGGTACAAGAGTGATTGGCACTCATCCCAGATGACAGAATATATAAGCCTCTCAGTCCATATATCCTGAGAGTTTACTTTAATCTCTGTTTAAAGGATTAAAGCCTTCTTGACTGGAAGTTAACAGGTGGCATGCCACCTTAATGACCTTCTTATAATTGATGGACATTAAATTACATTAATTATAACAGTCAGTATATGTTGATAGGTGGTTGCTTGTTGGCTGGTAGTTGTTTGGAAGGTGCTTCATGACTGGTAGTTGCCTGACGATTGTGGGTGCTTGTTGTTTGTTGGTTGGTAGGTGCATCTTGTTTTGTTTTGATTGGAACCATATACACACACTTCCTATGTTTCACGCAAGGTATATAAGGTAGATACGTAAATTAGACACAAATGAAATATTTAGAAACCCCTGTAGGGGTACCCTTTCGCTCACCAGGAGCCTTTTCAAAGCAGTTCAACCCAATTGGATTAAGAAGATCCTCCCGGTAAGCAAAACATTGCACCTGATCCCAATATACACTCACTACCGATGCTGTTGCTGGGTGAGAACACTGTTGTGTTTCTCTCGGCTTCACTGGGCGCCGTCATCTCTTGGGTGTTCATTCAACTTCTGTAATTCCACTCCCGGTGTCTCGTGTCTTGTACTGATCCTTGCAGGACTCCCAGGCATGCTAGCTCCTATTGTGTCTCCCTCAGTAATCCTACACCTAGAATGCACCAGGAGATGTGCATCGGAAGGGTACGTAAGATGCATTTCCAAACAATCGCAGACAGGCGAACTTAACTATGCAAGTCAAGTCACTTGCGATTTTAGCTTAAATAGCAACGCACTTCTTGCTGACTAGGGCAAGCGAAAATTTGGGTATGCAATAATTTCGCAAAAATTATTCTGAACCTAATGAAAAAAATATATTTCTTTGTGTTTGTTTATTATTAAATTGCTGTAAACTTCTCTAAAATATATTTAGAAGGATTAGGCTAAATTAAATTGCGCTTGTTATAATAAGGTTAGGAAAGTTTACGAAGGTTCCTTTGATACAAAATCATTAATTTTTATATTAACATAAATGAAAAAAAAATATATCTATAAATGTATAAAATAAAATTTTATAAATGACTTAATTTTAAATAAGTTCTTGCTAACTGACCAGTTTTACCTATTCGGCACGATATATATATATATATATATATATATATATATATATATATATGTCATTGTGAACATGCCTCATATGCCTTTGTCATTGGCTTATCGGCCCCCTGCCTCTTCTACTTGCTTTCGCTGAGGCCGGATAAATGGGTTGAATTAATGAATCGGCTAAACAGGATGATGAATTAACTAGGAGGATGGATGAGCAGATGGAAGAAATAAAGTAGCTGGATAGGTGGATAGAAAAACTTGATGAACGAGGGAATGGATGGATGTATTTGCCTGGCTAACGGGAATGTTATATATGGCTGGTTGTATGCTTTCTGTGTGCCTTCTTTTGTTCCTTTAGTTAGTTGAGTGGTTGTTAGCTAATTTGACTGCCTTGCTCACTGGAAGATTATGAAGCTAATTTACCAGCCTTTTAACCGGCTGCACATTGGCTTTAAGGCTAGGTTGTGCTGTAGATTAGCTTGCCTGTTACTCGGCTGCAGATTAGCCAGCCGGCTGGCTGACTTTAGAACCGACTGGCTTGACTGACTGGCTGAGCGCTTGACAGTGGTGTAACCCGAGGACAGAGAATAACACTAATGAGGCAGGCATAATCCTCCCCCGCCTCACACCCGCGCAAAAACTAGTTCATCCACCAGTGACCCTCTCAGCCCCTCTAAGCTGAGAGTCTCAGTGGACCAGCAGAGACGCCGCTTTCTGTACACAGGATGTATTCGCCTAGATTTCTCTTAAAGTATGTACGCTGAGAGTTTACTTTAATCCCCACTTTAGGCATTAAAGTATTCTTGTCTCGTGGTGAAAAGGTTACGTGCACCCTTAATGACCCTAATGTACTCGACAGGCTTTAAACCCCATTACCCAACCAACCTGTTCAGTGTTGCCCAGAAGTTGACATTCTTTAGTAGTGTGTAAGTGAGCCTTTATTTACATTTTATGTTGACGTAAAATGTAAAAGATTCACATCCATGGCCGAGCTCAAATCAAAAGTGGATGGACCACGTACTTTTTTCTGGAGACTAATGGTGCAAAGTAGACAAGTTTTTAACAGTAAGACACTTGCAGAGAGGGAATTTATTGATTTCGCCTTTGGACAAGCTGCTTCAGTCAAGTCACAGGGATGTACAACAAGCAAATTTATACAAGAGTAGTCGGGTGTGTGGCCGGGTTTTGTGCATTGAAGAGTTATGTCTACAAGCAACAGGTCACAGTTAAGTTCCTCTTTATAATTGTGCCTTTTTTCACCAATTACCTTTTTTTTTATCCTCCTCCTCCTCCTCTTCCACCTCCTACACCCTTCTCCCTCCTCCTCCCCCTCTCTACTCAATCCCTTTCCATCCTTTCAAGTTCTTCCTTCCCGTCCTCCCCATCACTATAGTCAAAGACGTCTAAGAAGGTTGCGTTTAGGGGAGACGTGCCAATTAAAGACTGGTCATTAGCACTTCAAAGAGGTTTAATTACGTCAACAATCACCAGCCTCGACGATAACCATCGTAGAACAATAGAAAATAAAAGAGGAAATCAATCGCGCTGACTTACTCTGTAAACATACAGTGTTATGCCCAAGCTAAACATTTTGAAACATCTAATAAGGTTTATAAATACGGTCCATTTGGCCCGCGCTCCCGAGAGAAGCAAAGGTACAGTGGAAGAGGAAGTTACCTCTGCACTCCAGCGCTCACACAGTCGTCATAACTGGTCCGTGCAATTTTTTTTGATCATTTTGCTCTATATTAAAGTAAATAAGTAACCTTTTATTTAGGTTTGAGTACAAAATTATTATTTTACGATGGTCTTGAGGACATTTGGATGTTATGGGCACATGATAAGTATATTAAATATATTTAACCCAGGATAAACTAGTTAAAACATTGTGACTGAGTTAAAGTGAAGACTAAAAACATTATTTTAATTTTGTGTGACCATATCTTTATTATTATTAACGTGAAGATATCATACACTACCTGAAAAATTGAGGTAATCAGGTTTGATCCGAGGAGGGAAGAGGGAAGCTTAAACCCCTTGGATCAAAAACTCTACAGCAACATCAAGGCAACCCCGACTGAAGGGTCTTACTTCCTGACAGCTCCCCCCAGTTACCTTCCTGACAGCTCCCCCCAGTTACCTTCCTGACAGCTCCCCCCAGTTACCTTCCTGACAGCTCCCCCCAGTTACCTTCCTGACAGCTCCCCCAGTTACCTTCCTGACAGCTCCCCCCAGTTACCTTCCTGATAGCTCCCCCAGTTACCTTCCTGACAGCTCCCCCAGTTACCTTCCTGACAGCTCCCCAGTTACCTTCCTGACAGCTCCCCCAGTTATCTTCCTGACAGCTCCCCCAGTTACCTTCCTGACAGCTCCCCCAGTTACCTTCCTGACAGCTCCCCCAGTTACCTTCCTGACAGCTCC
Source organism: Cherax destructor (assembly GCA_009830355.1). Classification (NCBI taxonomy): domain Eukaryota; kingdom Metazoa; phylum Arthropoda; class Malacostraca; order Decapoda; family Parastacidae; genus Cherax; species Cherax destructor. The sequence continues at coordinate 79,338 of WNWK01001066.1, read as the reverse complement.
CCCAGTTACCTTCCTGACAGCTCCCCCAGTTACCTTCCTGACAGCTCCCCAGTTACCTTCCTGACAGCTCCCCCAGTTACCTTCCTGACAGCTCCCCAGTTACCTTCCTGACAGCTCCCCCAGTTACCTTCCTGACAGCTCCCCCAGTTACCTTCCTGACAGCTCCCCAGTTACCTTCCTGATAGCTCCCCAAGTTACCTTCCTGACAGCTCCCCAGTTACCTTCCTGACAGCTCCCCCAGTTACCTTCCTGACAGCTCCCCCAGTTACCTTCCTGACAGCTCCCCCAGTTACCTTCCTGACAGCTCCCCCAGTTACCTTCCTGACAGCTCCCCCAGTTACCTTCCTGACAGCTCCCCCAGTTACCTTCCTGACAGCTCCCCCAGTTACCTTCCTGACAGCTCCCCAGTTACCTTCCTGACAGCTCCCCAGTTACCTTCCTGACAGCTCCCCAGTTACCTTCCTGACAGCTCCCCCAGTTACCTTCCTGACAGCTCCCCCCAGTTACCTTAACTGGTAATAAATGTCAGTTAATCTCCGCTATAAGCTTGACAGTAAAGCATTTGTTTTTAAACTCTCTTGGGTAATAAAGACGTGATGCTGCCTTTATTATTTTGTCTTACTTAGGGATCCTGTTTTATTTTAGCCTTCATTGGCATATTAGTTGCCATCTGAGCAAGTCTCTTGTTAATAGACACTAGATCTTGGGGTTTTTGCGTGTGTGTGTGTGAGAGAGAGAGAGAGAGAGAGAGAGAGAGAGAGAGAGAGAGAGAGAGAGAGAGAGAGAGAGAGAGAGAATTCTGAACTATGTCTTCCAATAAAGAACATAAAGATATATGGCTCAGTGCACTTATCATTATAGTAATTCCTTATTTCCATTATTATTAGTCGGATAGCTTTTTATTTGGCTTTCTTAGCCTCGAACACCTAGATACTCGACAGTTCATTACCTAGATAGCAGCTGATAGTTCTGTTGAGCAGATAGTTATCTGGTAGTAGGTACGAAGAAGAAATGATAAGTTTATTTAGGATCAAGTACACCTAAGTACAATTATCATACATAGTGTAAATCACCTATTATGGCCCCAAAAAACGTCGGACAGGGTGATTTATTTCCACTGGGGTCCTTGATGGCAGCGGTGAGGGAGGGGGGAAGTGAGGGAGAGATGAGTGAGGAAGGGGGAGGGTGAAGTGAGGTAAAAGGGGGAGTGAGGGAGAGGATAATAAAACTCTAAGAGACAGAGGCAAGTCTGGTGGTGTAGCTACAAGCAAACAAACACAAACATTACTCACGGTCACTCAGCCAGCGACTTTCTAGCTCTTTCTTATTTCTGTGTTTTTACCCAGAGCTGACACTGATTTGGCTTTAATGGCAGCATAAATAACGGGTCGGGACCCCTGTAGGGCGTCGGGGTGCGCAGCTCTCGGCGTACGGGGAAGGTGTGCGTCTGTCGTAGGGGAGAGGTGATCGTCGGGCGTACGAGAGAAGTGCGTTATACTTAAAGGAAAAAAAGTGTTTGACGTACGGGAGAAAGGAGTCAGACTCCAGAGATGTGTGTGTGTGTGTGTGTGTGTGTGTGTGTGTGTGTGTGTGTGTGTGTGTGTGTGTGTGTGTGTGTGATGGCAGCTGCCACTCTGGCAGCTCATTGGAAGTAAAATCCATTGTTTTTGTTCTCGAGGAATTTGTACTGTCAGGAGGTAGTCGAACTGGGGATGTATGGTTTATTTTGCAGTGACGTGTGTGTGTCGCTCTGCTCAGTGGGTGAGGAAGGAAGGGGTGGAGAGGGGAGGGGAGGGATAGGAAGGAGAGGGGGAAAGATGGGGTGGGGAAGATCTCGGAAGTCGAGCGGGAGGTCAGAACAACACGAAGAAACACATGATGATAAAACTGAAGAGGAAAAAGAGAGGAAAGGGAAAGAGGAAGGTCTAAGATGGCCAACATTAACTCAAGGAAGAAGGAAGCCCTTTGGAGGAGAGCAACGACAGAAAGATTAAACCCAGAACACCTTTTTATTGCCCTAAAACAGCAGACTCCAGCAAGCCAGCCACACACACAAACAAAATAGATATGACCTTTCCCCTAAGTGTAGCAGATGCGGAGGAAATCATCTTTTAGGAACCACAAGCAGCCAGTGTTTACAAGGTCGTATGATTGACTATCTGGTGAAGATTAAACCGGTTAAAAACAAGATCAGAGAGCTGCAAGGAAAAAAAACAGACCGTAAGAGAATTCATTTTACAGAAATCAGAGTTTCTTAGTAAAGCTCATCAGGAAAGAGGAATAGAAAGGAGGACCGTAATAAAGAAATGACATAGACGTTACTTAAGGTATTCAGTGACACCAAAGATAGATTTGTGTTAGCAGTGAGGAAAGGAAATATAAAGAAAAGAGAGACCCCCATGATTTACAAAGAACAGAGAGACCCCATGATTTACAAAGAACAGAGAAACCCCCATGATTTACAGATAACAGAGACCCCCCCATGATTTACAGAGAACAGAGAGACCCTATGATTTACAGAGAACAGAGAGACCCCATGATTTACAGAGAACAGACACCCAATGATTTACAGAGAACAGAGACACCCAATGATTTACAGAGAACAGACACACCCCATGATTTACAGAGAACAGAGACACCCAATGATTTACAGAGAACAGAGACACCCCATGATTTACAGAGAACAGAGACACCCAATGATTTTCAGAGAACAAAGAGACCCTATGATTTAAAAATGTAGCAAGGCAAAGGTTAAGTGTGAAAGGTCATTAAAAATGTACACCAAAAAAAAAAAAGACCACTGAATAGAGAAAGGAGCTAAAGAAAAGAGCTAAGCTTGACTATGTAAAGATTAAAAAAAGACGCAAGAAGTCAGCTTGAATATGGCATAGCAATAAAGCTAAAACAGCCGAAGCTGTGGAATAGTTTTATAAAATGGATGGTGACAGCAAGGTACCAGCTACTAAGACAAGAACGTAAAGGGTGAACTGACAAATAACGACAGGGAGGTATGAGAAGAACTGAACGAATGGTTCAAAAAATTCACCTTGGAATTGGGGGTGATGCCAGGAGGAGAAAGGGTAGAACAGCAAAGGTTAGATGAAATTGCAACAAAATAGGAAGAGTCGCAAGGATTCCGAAAGAAATTAGAAGCAAGGACATCAGTGGGACCAGAGAGGCTGTCACCTTACGTGCAATTAGAAGGAACAGAGGAGTCGTGCACCTCCATGACAAGGATATTCAACAATTAAGTGGAAGCATTGCAACTGTAAAATTGCATATGCAATCCCATTATATAATAAAGGAAATGGAAAGCACTAAACTACTGACCAGTTATGCTGACCAGCATAATGGCGAAGGTTCAAGAAAAGATTTTAAGAGAATAGTTGAACATTTATAAATAAATACGTAGGAGGAATCCCAGCAAGAGATCATATATGACAAATCTTGGCTGATAAATCTCCTAGAGTTTTATGACAGTGGCGAAAATAAAGCAAGAGATAGAGGGAAGGGTAGACTCTCTCTTTTAGCCTTTAGAAAGCATTTGACAGCACTACACAGGAAGCTGTTATTCTAATGGGAAAAGAAGATAAGAGTAACAAAGGTGCTCAAACAGATACAGGTATCCTTGAGGCGAGAACGTAAACACAAATATGATGAACGGGACCTGGAGCCTGTACCCTATTACGTATATAAGGAAATTAGAGTTGATCCGAAGTTCTGAAAGAATATTGGTATTGGGACTGAGAGAAATGAAAGACGAGGACTGACTTATAAAAAAGCAGCTTAATACTATAAGAAAAAGATGAGCTAAGGAATATGATCATAACATACACAATACTAAGGGGTTAGATAGAAGAGAATAAGACAGGCTCCTTAATATGCCAGGAGAAAGAGAGAAGGAGGGGTCATAGATGGCAGGTAAAAGCAACTTTTGTTTAGTCTCCTGTGGTTAGTAAGAGGAACGCCCTAGACATTTATATGGACGACAACAACACCACGCATGATTCAAGACTAGGAATGATCGTGTCCTGGAGGCCAGCGATCACTGAAGCTGGCGAATAAGAGGTAAGAGACAAAACTGAATAATAATTCTCGTTTGGCGTCACATAGCAGAAGTGGTTTGGCGTCACACAGAGGTATGGCAGAAGTGGTTTGGCGTCACACAGAGGTATGGCAGAAACGGTTTGGCGTCACACAGAGGTATGGCAGAAACGGTTTGGCGTCACACAGAGGTATGGTAGAAGTAGTTTGGCGTCACACACAGGTATGGCAGAAGTGGTTTGGCGTCACACATAGGTATGGCAGAAGTGGTTTGGCGTCACGAACAGCTCCTGAAGACCAGGTGCCGTGTTAAATAGTACCATAAATTTGGCTGCTTATAAAAGTTACTCTTTTAAATTGATTTAATGAAAAAATCAGGTCACACCTAACATAATATATAGAGTATTAAATATCAGAAAATTCCTTACAACGTTTATTAATCAAAATTGCAATAATTAAATGTAGATGCAATTGAGACGACATTCTACAAAAATATATGCAACAAGCACATGCTATATACAGACATGTTACCAAAAGACATGCCATAAAAAGACATGCTGCAAAAAGATATGCTACATAAAGACATGCTACCGAAAGACATGATACAAAAAATACTTCCTACAAGAAAGACATGCTACAATGAAGATATAAAAACAAAATCTGTAAATCAATCCCTACAAACACAATTAGGTGAGTACACGTAGAAAACTACAATCCTCAACTCACTTCATGTTACGAAAGGAGAATTTGACCATAGAATGAGAGTAGCAAATGGTTTAAGGATAATAAAGACTTGCATATACAAGTCCACGACTTTTCATAGTTAGTCACAGAGCTCGCACACACACAAAAAAAATAAACTGGATAAATTCCAACTGACATAAGTTGTGATTTTGGTTGGTAGAAGTTGCCCTTGTACTGTTGGAAGGACCTTGGATACAGGTAGGTGACTTGCGAGATTCAGAAAACTTTGAAGGCTTTACGTAAACAATAGAGATATTTTAAGTTAGAAATGTTGATCAACTCATTTCAATTTGGTGTTCCTGACAGGACACAGGAATTGTGGATGCATTATCAGGCATTATCCAAAGGTCATAGTGACTGTGACGGATACTGTGGTGATCATGGCGTATTTCATAGTGGCTATGACATGTTGAGGCGACTATGACACATGTCACAGTCCTGGTCATAACTAGGGTGTGGTTCAGACTTTCACTTAACCTCCCAACACAATATTATCCACCACTTCAACTTCACTTAAGAATACAAATAAATTTTGGATGGAATTGTTGTTCTGGTCTTCTGCGTCCCCTTCGGCTTCCTCTTCCCTCCTGCGTCTCCTTCCTTCAGCGTCCCCCTGCCCATGTCACCCCTCTTCTCGTTGTCATCACACACTCTCCTGCTCATGTGTGTGCTTTTTTTGTCCTTTTTTTTTTCCGTGTCTTGTCTTGGTCAGCGCCTCTCCTCTCTTCCTCCTCCCCCTCCCCATCACACCATCCTCACCATTCATCCTACCCTCCCCTCATCTATCCTAGCCTTCCCCATTCGTTCTACACTCCCCATTCTCCCAGTTTTCCCTCGTTCATTGCTATCCCTTCCCATTCATCCTACTCTCCACATTCATCCTACTCTCTCCATTCATCCTACTACCATTCATTCTGTGCTTCCCATTCACCTTCTAGCTTTCCACTTCATCTAATCCCATTCTCCCGAACCTCTCTAAGCATTCTATCCTCCCCATTCACCCCCCCATTCACCCCCCATTCACCCCAACACCCCCGTTCACACTACTCTCTTCGTTCATCACCTCCAGTATCACTCTGTGTGTGTGTGAGAGAGAGAGAGAGAGAGAGAGGGGGGGGATAGAGCGTGGGTGTGAGCTTGGTTGTGAGAGAGGTTGTGAGCGTGGGTGTGAACGTAGGTGTGAGCATAGGTGTGAGCGTGGGTGTGAGCGTAGGTGTGAGCGTGGGTGTCAATAAAGTGTGGGATTTTGTTGTGGGTTATGGGGGTAGCCGCTCCCTATCCCTCTTGGTTGCCAACTACTGCCAATATTGTTAAAACATCCCCTCACCCTTCCATCCTCCCCTCACTCTTACATCTTCCCCTCACCCTACCATTTTCCCTCTCCCTCCCATCCATCCCCTCACTTAAGTACAGATAAGAAACACTTTCCTCTTATATTGTGCTAAGAAATCATGTCACACCATCAGCAACTGTCCCTCACATGTATGTAAATAGTACTGTTTTTGTATTATGTGGACATGTTTATATATGTAGTTATATTTATATATTGAATGTAAGCATATATCGATCGTCTAGCTTTTTTTTTTGCAACTATGTAAATTAACATGATGTACAAATATTTAAAAAAAAAATAGCCTATAGGCCTGACCTCTCTGATCAATTAACATACGTGTAACGCAGTTTAGCTCCGCTCACCTTATGATGGGTCAGCCTACATGTAGTGGGAAAAAAAATTCTCCTGTGAATGGGATTAGCCACACTGAGAGATGGCAATTCCCAAGTAATAGTAACTGCAGTTCTGCAGGAAGGAGCCCTCTGTAGCCGCAGTAGCTGATGGACCCTTGATGGAATACTGGACGATATCTACGTTGTCCTACTGAAGTCTCCCAGCTCAGGTTGACATTACTCAAGTCTCGGGCCTCAGACTGCGCCTCAGACTGACGGATTTCAACTACATGTAAAATCCACCGTGTGAGGAACATGACAGGAAAACATAGCTAACTTTGTCCCACTGTGTAACTATCATATAGAATAAGGTAACAACACAAAGCTAATGCATCTGATTCTCATAAAATAAATCCAGCTTGCCGTTCCATCCTTCTTCCTTCCCTCCCATCCTTCCCCTTCCTCCCATCCTTCCCCTTCCTCCCATCCTTCCCCTTCCTCCCATCCTTTCCCTTCCTCCCATCCTTCCCCTTCCTCCCATCCTTCCCCTTCCTCCCATCCTTTCCCATGGGCAGTAGTCGTCATAACACTAAGCGGCTGCCTCCCACAAAGACCATCTTCACATGCTTGAGTCTCCATGAAAGGGACCTTAAAACCCTTCCTCATTTAGCACTACATTACCCAGACTTCCCTCAAATAGTGCCAAGCGCTGAACTGGCGAGCCAAGACTGTGTGTGTGTGTGTGTGTGTGTGTGTGTGTGTGTGTGTGTGTGTGTGTGTGTAGGTGTGTGTACACTAATGTGTCTTCCATATGGTACCGGGTTGAGCTGCCGTTCGCAGGAGACAAGAGGGAGAAAAATTTGGCCTTTGTTGTCTGTTGTTGTTTCTTTTGTTTTTGTCGTCGTTGTTGGTATTATTATTGGTGTTGCTTTTTTTGTCGTTGTTGGTGTTATTATTGATGCTTTTGTTGATGTTATTGTTGTTTTTTTTGTCGTTGTTATTAGTGCTATTGCTGGTGTTGTTACTGCGGTTGTTGGTGTTGTTGGGGAAAAAGTATTGTTGACGATGTTGATGATGATATTATTGTTGTAGTAGGGGGGATTTTTCTCATCCCCTCCCCCTGTCTGTGTACTTGTTTGGTGTATTGTATTGTTGTGTTTGTTTTCTTCCTGAGTTGCCAGCTCGGGTCTATCCCGGGTGATGTAAGTACACACACACACACACACACACACACACACACACACACACACACACACACACACACACACACACACACACACACACACACATATATATATATATATATATATATATATATATATATACCCTTTTTACACATTAAATAACATGTCTGAAACGTAGTATTGCCTTTCAATTCTGCTGGCTAATCATAAGCTAATTTTTTTACTAAAACTCATGAATAATAAAAAAAATATAAAACGTATATACTATCAAAGATATCAAAACACGCATGTATGATGAACGAGGTAAACTGAATATCTGTGTCTGGCTGTGTGGCGAGTTTAACACTGATAATACCTGTGTATCTGTGGTGAATGAGGGGGTCCCTGGGCAGTCATCTGTCAATGGGTTTCTGCTCAATTTCCCAGCAAACACGCACTTGCCTCGGGGTAATGTTTGGGCAAACATGCAATCGCTGTTAACATTGGTGGGTTGAAAATGTTGTCAAGGACACTTATGGCCAGTTTAGGACATTTACTATAGAAAACATCTCTTCCCTCTTGACTTCATTAGTTCTAATGATAAATTAGACACTTGAGCAACACTTGGGTATATTTTGGAAACGTTTCGCCAACCAGTGGCTTCCTCAGTCTAATACAAAGAATGGTTGATGATAAGAAAGAGTTTGAGGTAATCAGTCCCTCAGCCAGGCCCAGGATACTGGTTCAAAGGGACAATATTGTGGTCACTGCCAATTTGAATTTGTCCAATGTGTGGGGACCTTTTTTCTTGTCAAAGTATTAAATACAAAAATATATTAATATTTCTTGCTTCCCTAAACAAGAATTAAGAAAAAAATAAAGGTACTTCAAATGTTATGGAATTAAGCGGTTAAAAAAAAAAACAAGACATTTCGACATTTCGAATCCTTTAACGTAAAAATGCACAAAACTTAATCACTTTAGACAATAAACTCTCTCTCTCTCTCTCTCTCTCTCTCTCTCTCTCTCTCTCTCTCTCTCTCTCTCTCTCTCTCTCTCTCTCTCTCTCTCTCTCTCTCAGGATTGAAATATTTATGTCCTGAGAGGAAGTTCGTAGTGAGAAAACGTGATTCCATTGTCGGAAAAATCCCTGAGTAGAATTGAAGTGTAGTGGCGTTTCACCTGTCTATCGTGTCTGGTGGTGGGAAGGACGATGCTTGACTGACGATCATATGTGCTAGCGTGGCGGCAGTACAATAACTTCCCGCTTGCTCTGTAACTGTCGTTGCTGTAGCACAAAGAGAAACTTCCAAAATAACGGCGTCGGTGAAGACTGGATTCTATTGTGGTGATTTGTACTCTGGTCTAGACCATGAAACATCCTGCATCCCTCTGAACCAAGCAAGCATTACTAACATCATCCTTTTTGCCAGCTTGTTTGCATTCGCTAATTATAGTGCACAGATTACTGCATGTCTCTACTGCATATTTTCCACCGTGACTACACGGGATATTGTAGAAACCGGTGGTAGATGTAGGTTGGTGTGTTGTGGGTCACTTTCTAGTGAGCTCTATGATGGACGTGGAGGCCAGGGTTGCGGGCGCTTCTATCCAGTGCTCGCTACACAGCTGTCTGGGAGAACCATATATATTTCTTTGGGAAGGCTCCCTAGGTGGTGATTTAAGAATGATTTTCATCCTCCGTCTGAAGAATGCTGGGAACTGAAGATTTGGAAAATGCTTGCAGTACCTTTTCAGGGTAGTCACGTGAAAAGACACTAGACTTCACTCCTACTTAGATGTTTTCCTTAATATATATCTACATGATCTCTTACGCTTTGTTCAAAGAATTCTTAAACGCTTGTCTAGTCTATAGACATGACCTACTTACACTAGTGGATACTTCCACTGTGACTCCGCCATCTCCTGCTTCAACTCTCCTGACTACTATGGGTATATGCTGTACATTCTTCAAGAGTGATGGACTGAACCCCTCAACTCCTGGCTGAGGGAGTGATTGCCTCAAAGTCCTTCCCTTCTTCCACCGTTCCAAGGTCTTAATACTGAAAGCCATAGTATTAAAGGCCATGCTATTAAAGGTCCTACTATTATAAGTCAAGCAATTGAAACCCTCTCCAGGTATATACTTTAAGATATGAGTGTAAGTATACACACACACACACACACACACACTCTGGGCGTGGCGTCTCGTAACTTGAATAACTCAGCAATCAATTAGAGGGAACCATGAAACATACAAACGTTATTAGTGGCAGCGGTTGGGACGCTGTTCACCAGGATTTCTTATACGAGATTAACTCTCTTCTTTGTGTGTGTGTGTGTGTGTGTGTGTGTGTGTGTATGTGTGTGTGTGTATGTGTGTGTATGTGTATGCGTGTCTGCGCCTTCAGGTAATCGTATCCAACCTTAATCTTCAGCCCCAACACCTGACCTTTATCCACCTTACATTTTCACGGCTCGCAGATAATACCTCCTTTTTTTTTTTACCCTTGCCAGCGTTTGTGGTAATTTCTTGAGATGATCTGGGGTAAACATAGCTCAAGCAACACAGGAAAATCCCCTCATGCCTCCAGCTAGACAGAATGATGACAATAATGACTCTTAAACGCTGAAAAAAACGTAAAAAAACGTTTGACCAACACACACACACACATATCAAACTTTCTTTTAATTTTTAACGAACGTCAAGTTTTCAGCGTTGTGAGCGAGTAACTGTACAGCAGTTTCACGCTTTTACGTGGGACGAAACTCGCAATACCGTCGCTGGAACAATTCATGAACAGGAGTGAACAATAGCCTTCACTGCAAAATTTAAATTACGTGCAAGACGCATCATACAATAATATATCACAAAAGGTATATGTCACACAAGATATGTGTCACACAAGATATGTCACACAAGATGTGTCACACAAGATACGTGTCACACACATGTCACACATATGTGTCAAACAAGATACGTGTCACACAAGATATGTCACACATGTCACACATGTGTCATATATGTCACACATGATATGTGTCAAACAATATGTGTCACACAAGATACGTCTTACAAGATACGTGTCACACAAGATATGTGTCACACAAGATATAAATTACACATGAGACGTGTCACACAAGATATGTGTCACACAAAGCATGTATCACACAATTTACGTATCATATATATTTATCACACAGTATATGTATCACAAAATGTATATAAAACCGACAAATGAATAAATTTAGATACATGTGAAACGTGTTATAATTACAATGTTTCTCTCATTAAGAGAGCGAAACTTATTGAACGAAACGAAGCATAATGAAGACTTCAAAACGTTGCAGGTCTAATTTACCAATTTATGAATGGCAACGTTTTTCGCTTGGTTTACAAGCTTTTGGAAGTCAGTGGAAAAAAGTGAAAAGGAGTTTGAGGTAATCAGTCCCTGTCTTCTGTCCCTGAGCCTGGCGTCGATGTCTTCAGTCCCTGAGCCTGGCGTCGATGTCTTCAGTCCCTGAGCCTGGTGTCGATATCTTCAGTCCCTGATCCTGGCGTCGATGTCTTCAGTCCCTGAGCCTGGTGTCGATATCTTCAGTCCCTGATCCTGGCGTCGATGTCTACAGTCCCTCAGTCTTGATAAACGTACAGCATATGCACGGAAAAGTGGCTTATATACTGCACATATGCTGCATTTTTATCAAGACTGATAGACTGAACACACTGAGGGACTGATTACCTCAAACCCCTTCTCATCTTCCACCGTTCTTCTCTGTATTGGACCGATGAAGCCACTGGTTGGCAAAACGTTTACACAGCAAAGATATCTAAATGTTCCACAAGTGTCTCGTTCATCAACTTGTCGATTTTCCAAACTATTTATTTAATAAGAATAGTTTACCTGGAGTCGCTTCCTTAGGTCACCGCCACCGCGGCCCGGTCTCAGACCAGTCCTCCTGGTTGGGTGTGAGAATGATTTGCCTAGTATGGGTAGGCAACAGCCTGGTTGACCAGGCAAGCACCAGACGAGCCTGGCCCAAGGCCGGGCTCTGGGAGTAGAAAAATTCTCGGAACTCATCAAAGGTATGTTGACAAGAACGTGAAAAATACCCTTGTGCACTGTTTAGGGCTATTTTTGAAGGAAACGTTTCGCCACGAGAGGTTTCTTCGGTCCTAATGTCCTCTTGGGACGAAAGAAACCATTTGTGGCGAGATGTTTCCTTAATGAATGTCAAATACTGCATATGTACGTTATTTTTTCCACCTGTAGCAGCAAGTCTCCGGCAGTGCCCTTTATTCTAATGCTCTTATATGTCCCATGAAAACGTGATAATATTCGTAATAATCCACAAGTTTATCGGAGACTCGACCTGGTTGTGACCCAATAGTGAGGACGCTTTATGTTCTTACGTTAAGCGCCTATTAATGCTGGGAAAAATCAGGAGGAAATTAACACAACAAAATGAAGATGGGTTTCGGTAGATGATCGTTGTACTCCAGGGCAGTTTGCTTGGAACCTCTTCTTATATTTCGCCAACTTTGGGGTCAGTAATATCGTGTTTATTATGTTAAGTAAAAGGTCACAAGTGCAACTAATGCGACATTTTATTGTGGCAACGTTTAGCTCTCCAGGAGCTTTGCCAATCAGTTACAAAAAATACATGGACACAGATGGGTATCGTACCACACTGGCAGTTCGGCGATTCAGGTTCGAATCCTCCTGATAAGGCGGTTGGTGAGTTCCCGAGTACGTTGAGCGTTGCTCACTGGTGCTCAAGGCGGCTGTATTTTCAGGTTACTAGTATCTACATCCTGTGTTCACTGGTGCTTAACTCCTGAGTTTACTGGTAATTAAGTCCTGAGAATACTGGTAATTTGACTGATTAAGTTCTGAGTTCGTTGGTAATTTGGTTGATTACGTCTTGAGTTCACTGGTGATTTGGTTGATAACGTCTTGAGTTCGCTGGTAATCAGGGTGACGAGGTCCCGAGTTCCCTTGTAAGGGTGTCGAGGAAGACCACACTAAAATTAATGTTGGTCCATTAGGAGGATCAAAGCTGGTGCCGTCTACTGCAGAGTGACTTACGCTGTTGCAGAGTAGCGCAGGCTATCTTAAGTTTGTTCAGGCTTGTGCAAGTTGACTTAAGCTGAAGATGATTAGTGGAGGATGACTTAGCCTAGTCGTCCACAGCAGCAGTTATCCCTGAAGACAAAGGCATAAGTTGCAGGAGAAGCTTCTTGTTTGAACAACGTTCCGGGTCAAGATCTGATGAAGTTCTACACAGAGCGAAACGTTGTCGCAATAGAAGCTTGTTCTTCAGGTTCTGTCTGTCTTCATGTACCGTTTCATCCAGGTCTGTAAATAAAATTTACGTAACCTTCTTCTTTAACCCTCTTTTCCAATGCTTTTTATATATCTTTCACCGGTTCTTATCCTAGTTCTCGCCTATCTCCTTGTTCTTCCCTCTTGTTCCCTGCATATTTTATGAGCTTGAAACGATTCTGGCTGAAGAAGTCTGAGTATGTGGCTGAATTTTTCGACCTGAGAATCCTCTCTACTTTTATGTTTATTATAAAAGTCTTTCGTATCCAATTTCCTCCCGGGTTGGCTTCTAAGGTGGGGAGGTAATCTCAAACTTCCTGTTCTCCTGTGGAGGTGAGAGTGGCGCTTGTAGGGCCATGGTGTGTGTACCATTAGTATACATATACATACGTAATAATGCATAAATCCAAACTTACATGCATCTATGGATACAAACCTGTAACCAACATACACTCGTGAGAGTTTGGGTATTTGGAATGATTAAAGAAACCCGTTGAATCAAGGGGGGTATACACAATGCGGTGTGTATTTCCCAACATGCATAAACAAAAAGCTAAATAATCTATATTTTAGGGAGATTTAAGTATCCTTCACTAGTGATGTACTGGTGACAAGCAGTCATAATGATCCCCGCGTAGTCGATAAGCTTTAAACTTCTGCAGCCTAACCAGCCAATAGTTTTTCATGTATGTATTCAGAATTTTACAGTAAAACGTTGCAAGAACAATACATAATGACAAGTCGAGAGTTGTTATGTGATAAGGAAAGTTTAGTAGTCACGTGAAGGTCTCGCCTTTCTCTGGCTTACCTGTGTGTATTTTCAATGAGATTGTAATTCTTAATTTTGATGCCGTATCAAAATAATAATAACAAGCTGCTCTCTCCTATGTGTGGGTTATTTGTGTATTGCTCCAGTCACGGTAGTGTGCCTTTTTTTCTTTAATAGTGATAATAATAAAAAAAATAATAATAATGATAATAAATAATTTGAAAGATATCCAATATATGTGAAATATACTTAAAGAAATTATGAAAGTAGTAATTGTTTGATATTTATATGACTTAACTTCATTAGGATATATATATATATATATATATATATATATATATATATATATATATATATATATATACACTGAGAGGAGTTGCCGGGTCACCATTTGGAGAAGACCCGGGCCGGCTGTACCGAACATACAACAACAACAACAACAACAACAACTGAGAGGAGTACGTCTCTCAGTTTATATATATTAAGAATTAATTTTAATCTCCATTTTAGGGACTGAAGATTTCTTGACTGGTGGTGAATAGGTTACATATAGTCTTAACAACCCTCGTGTAGTTGAAAGGCTTTAAAACCCATTAACTAACTTGACATCAGAGGGTATATACAATACACCGATAAGGGTGCATCTTTCAGTGTATATACATAGAGATAAAAATTTGAGAGGCATGTGATAATAACAGGGAAGGCATTACAGCGAATCAAAAATACCCACTGGGATGGAGACAGTGTCCGGGAGAGGAATCTGAATGGGCAAGTGCGCCCAGTCGGGTTCCACGAAGATCGGTACTGAGACCAGAACTGTTTTCAGATATATGTGAACGACATACCAGAATTATGATATTCACGAGGGCTGCCTTAAGCCCATATAGGTCATACGGCGCTTATAGGAATGGGAGGTAATGACGATCAATCCAAGGAAGGGGAGGTCAAGTTCTACTCCTTGGATCAAGAATCCCTCACAGGTATCAAGGAACTGCCCGTGAGTCGGAAGAAATTGGGTTCAATATATCCGTGTTCGTAGATAATGTGAAATTGAGGATAAAAACTGGGCAGAATAAAGTTACGAAGAACCCTGGAGAAACTGCAGGATTGGTCAGACAAGTGGCCCCTGAAGCTCATGCCCAGAAAATGCAAGGTTATGAAAATTTGGGAAGGAAAAAGAAGACCGGAAACTGAAAATATGCTGCAGCCTTCACGAAAGGAGAATGACCGAGGGATGAGCACCGTACTTAGCAAATCGCTAGAGGCGCATATCAACCGAGTATTCTGTACAGCAAATGCACGTTCTACGATTAGCTTTCGCGAATATTCACAAAGAATCATTCATGAGCCTTAAAGTAACTATTAGAAAGGATCTCTTGCCGATTTAAGATCACGAGGCAGTGATCAAGGTGTGGGAGATCAGAGGAAGAGTACTTACTGAGAGGAAGGCCTCTCAGAATAAAAAAAAAAATAAAAAAATAAAAAGGAACCAGAGGTGGACATCACACCAAATCTTCGAATAATTTGTACAAAAACATAACACTGACGGCATATTCAAATATGACAGATAAATGAATATCCTTTAGGAATCTGGGCAAAGAAAATTTAGATCACAGTAAACTATAAAGCAGTATCGGTACTGGAGTACGCAGAGGCCAGGGTGGAGTCAACAGTAGCAGCAGCTGCACCTGGTTGGGTAAGAGGGAGGCGCAGGGCAGTGTGTGTTGGCTCGCGGTATGTCGTGAGTGACATTATGCCCAACGCGAAGGTTACGTAAACAAGAACCGTCTCACCCTTATCCTCTCAGCTGTCCTGGGTCCTCCCACGCACCTTGTGAAGTAGACGTTAAATCTTTGCCCAGAAGATGATTGCGCCCATTCACCCTGTCCTAATTTTATTAAACGTTAATTTCATAATGCTTCCAGTAAACTAACAAATCCTATTTTCCATGTTTTATGCAAAGTTACGTAAGAGTGTCACGAGGGACTATGTCTTAATTATTTATTATATTAGCGATTGTTTATACTCCAGCTAGTGTTACAACTCCTGCCCTGCTGGTCCACGTGCGGGGCAACCTGTGGGTGTAAACCTCGTAATCTGCATAGTGGGTAACTCAGTACAGTCTCATTTTCTGTTACCTACTATACTAACGAAGGAGGGACCAGCAGAATTAACTTGCATTTAGGGTCCTCATTCAGTCTTCTCATATTTTTTTTTAAATTTTTGTCTTGTCCTCTGCTAAGAAATACTGACGTGGTTTTCAGGAGACACCCGTAAGGTAAACCGGATTATTGAAGACAAGATAGTAGACACACTCTTGAGGTGAACTTTACTGATGGGAAACTTTGAATGTACGAGAAGATTATCTGACTAGTTTCTTTTAGCATGGAGGGGAGGGGGAGGGAGGCACAACGGAACAACAGAGGTTTCTACAGACCCGGGAATAAACATGAGAGGGGAATTCGACTGGGAGGTGGACTGGTTCAAAGGAGGTTGTGAGTGGAGGTAGAACAGGTTCCCTAGGAGGTGGAATAACTGTGTGAGAGTAGCAGAGTTCACTAGTTAGTGAGCTGGCACACCCTTCCTTCAGAATCATTGTCTTAGCTTTTTTTTTTAAATATAATGACTTGTATACATTGTGGTAGGGAGCAAACTCTGTGTTGGAGTAAAATCTTGTAGTAGGTGAAGTACGTGTTGCAGTCAACACATCTTCAGGATCTTGCAGTGTTGCAGATATGAGTAGGAAGTCTAGGTACATTCGTTCATGAGAACGGTTCTAGATAGAATGATGTGTTGATTTTAACACAAAAAGCCTTGAACTATCATTCAACTCCCCCTGCGGTTGTTTTGGTCAATTAGCAAGTACTTATTTAAAATTAAGTTCTTTCTAAAAAATTTTCTTATAAGTTTAAAGATATCATTTTTTTCAATGATGTTAATGTAAAAATTAATAATTTTGTACCAAAAGAACCTTAGAATACATACCTAACCTTATTATAACAAGCGCAATTTAATTTAGACTAATCCATCTAAATATATTTTAGATAAGATACAATAATTTAATAATAAACACAATAAAATATATTCCTTTCATTAGGTTCAGAATGATTTTTGCGAAATTATTGCATTCACTAATTTTTGCTTGCCATATTCGGCAAGAAGAGCGTTGCTATTTAAGCAAAAATAGCAAATTTTACCTATTCGGCACGATATATATATATATATATATATATATATATATATATATATATATATATATATATATATATATAGAGGATGGGGTCCACCTCTGGTACAAATTATGGATCCATATATATATATATGGATGTAAAAGATGCTGGGTTAACCCATGATACAGATTCTAGAGAGATGACCCATGATGTAAATCTTGCAGCCTCTCACCCACACCTCTGCACTCTCAACCAGACTCCTTTATTAACTGTAAATCAGGGATGAGCAGCGTTGCATGGCGCTGTCATCAACGGCATTTATAAATAGCCTTTTTTTCAGACTCACCCATGGCCCTGTTCCCACAGCCCCGAGCCTCCAGTGTGTTTGTTGCCCCGAGCCTCCAGTGTGTTTGTTGCCCCGAGCCTCCAGTGTGTTTGTTGCCCCGAGCCTCCAGTGTGTTTGTTGCTCCGAGCCTCCAGTGTGTTTGTTGCCCCGAGCCTCCAGTGTGTTTGTTGCCCCGAGCCTCCAGCGTGTTTGTAGCTGCGAGCCTCCAGTGTGTTTGTTGCTCCGAGCCTCCAGTGTGTTTGTTGATCCGAGCCTCCAGTGTGTTTGTTGCTCCGAGCCTCCAGTGTGTTTGTTGATCCGAGCCTCCAGTGTGTTTGTTGCTCCGAGCCTCCAGTGTTTAAAGTGTTAGTTACTAGTGTTAAAGGCACTTGTCGATAAACACTTGGCCTGTTGTTTGTAGTGTGTGTGCGTGTACTCACCTAGTTGTGGTTGCAGGGGTCGAGTCATAGCTCCTGGCCCCCGCCTCTTCACTGGCCGCTTCTGGGTCACTCTCCCTTCGCCATGAGCCTTATCATACCTCTTCTTGAAGCTATGAATGGATCCTGCCTCCACTACATCACTTCCCAAGCTATTCCACTACCTGACCACTCTGTGACTGAAGAAATACTTCCTAACATCCCTGTGATTCATCTGAGTGAGCAAAAATATACTGAGCAATTTCCCATTACATTAATTTGTTTCGCTGAATTAATAATTGAATGTAGATAATCATTTTAATGGCCGAAAAGAATAGAAATTAAAAATAACTTAGCTGGACAAATTTACAAAAAAGCCATAGGAGAGAAATCTTATGACGACGTTTCGGTCCGTCCTCGACCACTGTGTTTCGTGACTTAGTAATGGTCCGGAGCGAAACGTCATGTTTCTTTCCTTGGCTGTGTTGGAAGTGGGATTATTTTTATTGCTCTGTTTAGGGGGACACCGTTAAACCTGTTGAGGTCCTATACAAGGAAGTGAAAGGGAGGTCCAGTTTCCTGGATCCAGAGCCCCTCAGTATCGTGAAGGCTTCTCCTCCTTCCCCTCCGTGGTGTTGGAGGTGGGAGTCACGGGTGGCTGTGGCCTCCCGCTGCAATTAATACTTTTTCCCCGGTCATTTTCGGTGAATGTACAGTAATTACCTTTTTCTTCGACACGATGAGCAGCCTTAAGTGTTGCTCATTTTCCAGTTCTGTGAAGCAGTGTTGCTGCACCTTGTGAGAACACACCTTGTGAGAACACACCTTGTGAGAACACCTTGTGAGAACACTTCTGAGAAAGCCCTATTACCCCCCATCCTTCCCTTGAACTTTCATCCACCAGCGTAATTAAATAAGGAGAATGTAATTGCTGTATGAAGACAAATGACTGCCGATGACCTGGAGGGAGAAATAAACACGAATTCGCTCACCTGGGACACCTTTATTAAAAGACATTTAGATCATTGGTCTTTTATAACTTCATATATAAGTATACGTCATTATAAACAAGAATGTGTGTCACGCTATAGGTTCGAATTTAGGGAGCCGGGTCTATGTAGTACTCACTCCTCCATAGGCTGTATTCATAGGTTCAAGCCTATAGTGTTACACATGTATATATATACAAACAAAATAACCACGATAAAAAAAATAGTGAAATTCTCACATTATTCTAATGCGAGAAATTACGAAAGCGCTTGGAATTTCACTATTTTTTTTTATTGTCGTTATTTTGCATATAGTGATATCACCTGTTGACTATGATCTTATGCACACACACACACACACACACACACACATACGTGTACTCACCTATTTGTGGTTGCAGGGGTCGAGTCACGTGTGTGTGTATGCGCGCGCCCGCATTTCATTCATTATTGTATTTACGTCAAGTCCTCAATCCATGTGGATCATTCAGGAATATTTCATTTAGCAAACCAGGACTGTAACGTAGAGTCGACCACCACCCAGCCACCTCCGGGGCGGTGCTGTTAATACATGTTTTACGAGCGAGGTAATTAATCTCACCCAGGAGAGCGTGACGGAGGTTATTCTGCCTGTGGTAGAGTGAATATGTTATGGGCCACGGCAACACTATGTTATGGGCCACGGCAACACTGTTATGGGCCGCAACAACACTGTGTTATGGGCCACAACAACACTGTGTTATGGGCCACAACAACACTGTGTTATGGGCCACAACAACACTGTGTTATGGGCCACAACAACACTGTGTTATGGGCCACAACAACACTGTGTTATGGGTCACAACAACACTATGTAATATGCCACAACAACACTATGTTATGGTCCACAACAACACTGTGTTATGGTCCACAACAACACTATGTTATGGTCCACAACAACACTATGTTATGGGCCACAAAAACAATACGTTGCACACTCGTTTTTCTTGTAAAAAATTCTTCTACTGAAAATAACGAAGTGAAATGTTCAGAAATGATGAATGAGAACTGTCTCTGCCTCCCCTCACTGTGGTCTGTGTCTCCCCTCACTGTGGTCTGTCTCTCCCCTCACTGTGGTCTCTCCTTCCCCTCACTGAGGTGTCTCCCACAAACACACATGAAACAGCTGTTGCCTACAATGTGATACAAATCTCCCCCGTCTAAATATGATTGGTTTGTTTATGAGTTTTTATAGTTAGTATTTTATGGTTATGGTGAGTAGAGTGCCACGATGAGTGCCTGGGAGGGAGGGGCACAGAGAGTAAGAGTGCCATTTTTTCCTCTAAGTTAGCAAAGTTGGATGCATCAGCAGTGTGTTGCTGACCTATTCTATACGACAGTAACATAGAGAGAAATGAAGCTAGCTATGTTCCTTTGTTATATATCATCATGCAGGATGGGTCACATATACAGTGATGAAATTTGTCAGCCTGAGCTGGGAGACTTTAGTAGTGTCAGCCTGAGCTGGGAGACTTTAGTAGTGTCAGCCTGAGCTGGAGCTTAGTAGTCAGCCTGAGCTGGGAGACTTTAGTAGTGTCAGCCTGAGCTAGAGACTTAGTGGCCTGAGCTGGGAGACTTTAGTAGTGTCAGCCTGAGCTGGGAGACTTTAGTAGAGTCAGCCTGAGCTGGGAGACTTTAGTAGTGTCAGCCTGAGCTAGGAGACTTCAGTAGTGACAGCCTGAGCTGGGAAACTTTAGTAGTGACAGCCAGAGCTGGGAGACTTTAGTAGTGACAGCCAGAGCTGGGAGACTTTAGTAGTGACAGCCAGAGCTGGGAGACTTCAGTAGTGACAGCCTGAGCTGGGAGACTTCAGTAGAACAATGAGGATGTCGACAAGTATTTCAGTGAACGTTCATCGTCTACTGAAACTTCTAAAGTTACCTCCCAGCAGAGCTGCAGTTACTCTCAGAAAGGCCATTTCAGTACACAAAAACTGAATTTTTATGAAGGGGATACCTGGAGTATACCTGGAGAGGGTTTCTGGGGTCAACGCCCCCGCGGCTCGGTATGAGAACAGGCCTCGTGGTGGATCAGGGTCTGATCAACCAGGCTATTAATGCTGGCCGCATGCAAAATGACGTACGAACCACAACCCGGCTTGTCAGGTACTAACTTTAGGTGCCTGTCCAGTGCCTTCTTGAAGACAGCTAGGGGTCTATTTTTAATCCCCCGTATGTATGCTGGGAGGCAGTTGAACAGTCTTGGGCCCCGGACACTTATTGTGCTTTTCATTGGGGGAATGTTGCATCTCCTGCCGAGTGTGGACTCTGCATGCATACATATAAAAACAATTAAAATTAATTTCAATAGCCTATCGTTATTTTAAAACTACATTGTGTGCCTAAGAATACAGGCTTCCACTAGCCTGGCAACACTAAATGTATGTCGGCTGACCTGAGATAAGTTGGGCGGGGATAAGCTGCCTAGTATTACTTTACTGGTGAAGCCAGGTCGCGCACGCACGCACACACACACACACACACACACTCATCATAATATGATTGCATGTACCTCACAGAACGGGTGAGGTTCGAGCCCAAGGGAGGCCAGTTTTAAAATTAGCAGGCCAGTGCGCTAACTACTGTACCAAGCCGGCCTATTTCCCCATAAAATTAAACGGCACACGTTTTGCGGGAGAAAAAGAAAATCATTATATTTCACATAGTATCATATTTCTTTTCCTTTCTTCCTTTTTTCTTTTTAGTTTTGTTCATTTAGCAAACTTGGATGCGTCAGCGTTACGCAAGTCCTGACTTGGCTTACAACCGAAAGGACCAGAGTTCGATCCCCCGAGTAGGGTGGAGACTTTTCGCAAGTCTCCCAACAGCCGCTGTTTCTCTTCACTTAGGTGTTAATACTCGCATTTACGTAGGAATTTGCCGATTGATGAGACGTTTCGCCAACCATTGACTTTTTAGTCGAATACAGAAAAAAATGTACTAAGGACAATGGAAGAAGTGAAGAGGTAATTTTGAGATGTTTCTTCCCTCAATGAAGGAAGAAACAGGGGGGAGGGGGAAGAGAAACAGTGGGGAATAAAGTAACAGTGATAAAAGAAGAGAAACAGGGATAGGAAGAATGCAGAGAAACATGGAAATTGAGAGAAACAGTGGGGGAGGTTGAGAAACAGGAGGACTGGAAGAAACAATGGTGGAGGGAAGGGAGAGAAACAGCGAGGAAGGGAGAAAGAAATAATGATAGAATTACCGACAAAATATTAGGTAAATGGACACAAATGCAACCAATGTGACATTTTATTTTGGCAACGTTTCGCTCTCCTGGAGAGTGAAACTTTACCACAATAAAACGTCACATTAGTTGCATGTGTGTCCACTTACCTAACAGGAAGGGAAAAAGCCAGGGCAAAAAAAGGGAGAATATAACCTACCTCAAGACCCAGCAAGGAGTCTTGAGATAGGGGGGACACAAACGCTGGAAGTCAAGAGTCCAAATGCTCCATGTTCCCTCCAGACAGTAGAGCTACACATAAATTTAACTTAATTTGTAATGAACGTCGGTAGCGTAGCGTGGGCGGTGATGGATCTCTACCTGCCGCAGTTTACGGTGCGCAGGCTGCCCTTTATTGTAGTCTGGCTGGGCTCATTTAGGTGTAGCTAGGTTAGGTTAGGTTAGGTTAGGTTAGGTAAGGTTAGGTTAGGTTAGGTTAGGTTAGGTTAGGTAAGGTAAGGTTAGGTAAGGTTAGGTTAGATGAGGTTAGGTAAGGTAAGGTTAGGTTAGGTGAAGTAAGGTTAGGTTAGGTGAAGTGAGGTTAGGTGAGGAGGCGAGGTGAGGTTAAGTTAGGTAAGGTTAGGTTAGATAAGATTTGTCAGGAAACAGAACAAGTGATTACCAGCTGTTGGAGCTTTCAGTCATCTGACCGAGGCCTTCCGCTGGCTTACCCCTCCACCCCTTTAAAAATTACGGTCATAGCTATAACCATCTTGTGTTTTTAGATGTAGCGAACGTAGATGTGACGTAGGGAAGTGTGCTCTCCAAGCTGATCTCAGACATCAACGCTGTGGACCTGAGCACCTATCAAAAATACTTTGCAGTTTATATTAAGTCTGTGGGACTGATCACCTCAAACTTGCTTCTCCACTTAAAAAAATAACCCACGTATAGGAAAGGATTTTTTTTTTTTGGAATTTTTTGCTTCTGAATTTTTCCAGCCAGGGTATTGGATTTTGTTTATGCTTTACTTTTTTACTTCTATCAAAGCTGCGGGACTGAGCACGTCAATTTCTTCTTCAACTATCTCTAGTGTTTTAGTCACCTCTCTATTTCTACTGGAGAAACCTGCTGCGCAGGCGAAACGTTTCGGAAATAGATACTAAAACGATGCACATATGCTTTGTTTATCAAGTTTTGGGGTCGAGTCTCAGAAGTTGCAAAAACCTTCATTATTACAACGTTTCGCTCTTTATAGAGCTTTATCAAGTCACAGTCTTCAATATTTTTCCGTAAAAAATTGTTAGTGGATGTCTTGATGAATTGATAAGAGCTCTGTACACAGAGCGAAACGTTGTCCTTATTAAGGCTTGTTCTGAAACCTGTCGATAGTACGCTGTTTCATCCACCTAGTAGTAATCAGGATCACTCACTCTTTACCTTGTACCTTAATCATATCTCTTCTCAAAGCTGTGCATGGAACCTGCCTTCACCACATTCACATCCGTGACATTACACTTTTTGTCAACTCAAAGGTTAATAAAATACTTTCTGACGTTTCTGTTGCTAATTTACCTCTTTAGTGTTAAGAAAGTGACCATAGATAAGACGATTGTAGATTTACTGTAAATCAGATATACTCCTATTAATCCCTTCGGGGCTTAATTCCTGGGATTTTCGTGTGTCCACATGCTCTTGCGTTACGTCAGGATGATGTATATGAGGTGCACAATGAACTAGTCACTCCGGCAGCAATATCTGAAATTTAACACCACAAATCCATGTGACTTTACCAATACGAGCACCATAAATCCATGTAATTTCACCACCACAAATCCATGTGAGTTCACCACAAACCACAAATCCATGTGAATTCACCACAAACTACAAATCCATATGATTTCACCACGAACACCACAAATCTATATGAATTTACCACCACGAACACCACAAATCTATGTGATTTCACCAACACGAACATCACAAATCTATGTGATTTCACCACCACGAACACCACAAATCTATGTGATTTCACCACCACTAACTCCACAAATCCATGTGATTTCACCACCACGAACACCACAAATCTATGTGATTTCACCACAACGAATTCCACAAATCCATGTGATTTCACCACCACGAACTCCACAAATCCATGTGATTTCACCACCACAAACACAACAAATCCATGTGATTTCACCACCACAAACACCACAAATCTATGTGATTTCACCACCACGAACTCCACAAATCCATGTTATTTCACCACCACAAACACAAATCCATGTGATTTCACCACCACGAACTCCACAAAATCCATATGATTTCACCACTACAAACACAACAAATCCATGGATTTCACCACCACAAACACAAATCCATGTGATTTCACCACCACAGGAGGCGTCGCCTTGTTATGTACAGAGAGGCGTTCACGTTACCTCATTTTCAAACCCATTTTTTTGCACTAAGAATTTATTATTTCCTGGAATAAATGTCAGCGCTAAAGAGAATATGGTGGAGACTCGCGGGAGGAACAAAAACCATCTATTGTCCGAAATTGTTAGAGAGTCACTTTCGGAACTTTTATACCCCCACCCCCTCGACCTCCCCCTCTCATGGCCTTGGTGCTATCTACTTGTTTCGCATCCTGACCCTGATAACAGAAATTCCTGCCCGTGATAACAGAAATCCCTGCCCGTGATAACAGCAATCCCTCACCCTCATAACAGTAATCCCTGCCCCTGATAAGAGTAATCCCTGACCCCTCATAACAAATTCCTGCCCCTGATAACATAAATCCCTGCCCCTGATAACAGCATTCCCTACCTCTGATAAAAGCAATCCCTGCCTCTGATAAAAGCAATCCCTGCCTCTGATAAAAGCAATCCCTGCCTCTGATAACAGCAATCCCTGCCTCTGATAACAGTAATCCCTGCCTCTGATAACAGTAATCCCTGCCTCTGATAACAGTAATCCCTGCCTCTGATAACAGCAATCCCTGCCCCTTATAACAACAATCCCTGGCTTTGATAACAGTAATCCCTCCCCATGGGAGTAGTATTGATTGTAGTTTCCCCCAATTTTACATTCATGTTTTCAAATATGTCTTAGATTGCTTAAAATTGATATATTGCCTCAAGACATCATTGATATGTCGTAGTCTCTTCCCACTCACAGCTGAATCAACACATACCGAATATAGGTACCACACTGTTAAATGAGAGAGCATTCGGTTAACACCCTGAAGGAACAGGGTTCAACCAGGGACTGGACAAGACGTATGGACAAATCTCTCCACACCTGCTGCCCCTATTCACCTAGCAGTAAATAGGTGCCTGAGAGTTAGTTAACTGTTGTGGGTCGCATCCTTGGGGACATCAGTGGTAATAAGTCACTCTATTTGGCTTAAGTGGTATAAGTGACGCGGGTCTAAGTCATGTGATGACCAGCCACTGGAGCTTTTCGTCAACTAACCGAGGCCTTCCACTGGCTTACCTGCCACCCTTTTAATAGCGAAAATTATGTGAAGACAGTCAAATGGGAGACTGATGAAGGCGCCTTGAACAGTCAAATTCTGACTGATTTACTTAAAATTGCTCACAGTACCTCCCCGTTTTCTGTTCGAACCGCACAGCTTTTTATCACCTTTTTATCATATATTTAAGTTTATTTAGATACAGGTATACATAAATACAGTTACACAAATTGTTATACATATTAACATATGAGTAAATTACCTAGGATAACCGCAAAAAATCAAACAAAGTGACTTGTGGTATGTTATAATTGATTATTTGTTATGGATAGAGAATAACTTAACCTAACTTAACTAGAAATTTGCTGAAAACCGTTTGTGACAAATCTGTTTAGGTGCCGTAGCAAGGAAACTAGAATAATGTGAAACATTGTATAGGGAAACGGTGAGGGACGTGGGGAGGACGTGGGAGATGGAAAAGAGAGGGAGGTAGGGAAAGGTTAGGCAGGGAGGCTGGGAGGGAAGGCGGAGAGAAGCTGGGCGGAGATGGAAAAGGAAAGCGAGAATAAGATGGAAAAGGAGGGAGGATGAAAAAAATTTAAATGGATTATATTAGATTTTCCCACCGAAGTGGCTAGTTTATTGTGCATCCCATATCCATCCTGTGGAGGGTAGCGCAAGAGCATATTGATACACAAAAGGCCTAGGCACTAGGCCCCAAAAGGGTTAACAATTGTACATTTGGATTTATATCTACATTTCACTTATCTGTTACAAGCAAATTTAGGAAATTTGCTTAGTATGACTGGTATCTTATTTTCATTAACAAGATATCTTGACATGTCACATAGGTTATTATACTGTCTATTTCTATATTCCTCAATAAGTGGCAATTAAGCACATAGTGTTCAAGACAGTGACCATATGCCTGATCACATAATTTGCATTTAGTTTGATCATCATCTGTATCTCCCAAACTGCCAGAAGTACTTGTAGCCAAGCCTAAGCCTGGCCACTACATCAGTCAGTCTGTTCACATTGCAAGTTGCTCCATAAACATACTTATCTATGTTCATGTTATCATAGTGGGTTATAGATCTACTCAGGCTTCTAACTGCATACTTTAATTTAAATGGGAGAAGAAATTACCTGGGAAAGGAAGGGAAAAGAACCTGGGAAGGGGAGAGGAGGATATTAAAGGGGATTTTTTTTTAATTAACATCACTAGGCACGTCTCCTGGACATTACATTTGGCCAACTGACACTTCACCGACGAACATTTGACCGAACGGACATATGGCCGAACTGGCATTCAACAAACCTAACCTAAATATCCGTTCCGTCTATTATCCGTTCGGTCAAATGGCTGTCGGCGCAATGTCCGGTCGGCCTGTTGTCCTTCGAACAAATGTCTGTAGGCCAAGAGTCCGTCTGTCATATGCCCGACCACGCTAGGCACGCGTTTACTACCCAGCACTTGAATACTTCCAGCAACTACTGGAGTTTCTAACACACAGAACTGACGCTTTCTAACACAGAACTGACACTTTCCAACACATAGAACTGACACTTTCCAACACATAGAACTGACGCTTTCTAACACACAGAACTGACACTTTCCAACACATAGAACTGACGCTTTCTAACACACACAACTGACACTTTCCAACACATAGAACTGACGCTTTCTAACACACACAACTGACACTTTCCAACACATAGAACTGACGCTTTCTAACACACACAACTGACACTTTCCAACACATAGAACTGACGCTTTCTAACACACACAACTGACACTTTCCAACACATAGAACTGACGCTTTCTAACACACACAACTGACACTTTCCAACACATAGAACTGACGCTTTCTAACACACACAACTGACACTTTCCAACACATAGAACTGACGCTTTCTAATACATCCCACCCCTGGATGCGACCCACAACAGTCACCTAACACACAGGTACCTATTTTTCCTACCAGGTGGGCGGGGCAGCAGGGATGTAATGGGAACTTGTCCATATGTTTTTCAGTGACCTTGCGAGTGTTAACATATACAAAGAATACAAATAAGGAGGAGAGCAATTTCACATTGGGAAGCCCTAATCCCGTAAGGGTCATACGGCGCCTGGGGAATGGGATGTAATCAGGGTTGATCCAAAAGGAGGGGGTACCTTCATCTCCCTGGATCAAGAGCCAGTCATTGGCATCAAGGCACCATCACGAGGGAACGAAGAGAACAAACGATAGAGTTGAGGAACTTGCTGAAGGATGAATATTTAGAAAACGAAATTAGAGTCAGGAAAAAAAAACTCAGACTCTGTGTCAGATCATTCTAACCCTTTTGTTATATTCTAACTTATCTGTTATGACTAAGAAATTCTGTATTCTAACATTCAAACTGTGTTATAAATGTTATAGCAGCATAACTTGTGGAGTCAGTGAAGGAGAAATTTATTAGATGTGTCTATGAGTGCGTTACGTATAATTTCTTTTCACGACATCAGAAGGATGTTTTGAGGGGTCAACGCCCCCGCGACCTGGTCCCACACCAGGCCTCTACAAGATGAAACTTAATATTAGTCTCTCTGTTAGCTTTCCTTATTCCTTTATTTTGACTTCTCTGTTAAATTGAATAAATTGGTCAATGGATGAATTTCTTCTCTTTGGATTCGCCTGTGAATATCTTTTCGAGTTTTACTCAAATTATTAAACTGTTTATCCATTAAGTCGTAAAGTCAAGTAAGATATAAAAAAAAGGCAGAAAAAACACTTGAAGGAACTGGAAGCACAACGTAATAAGATAGGCAATAAAGCTTTGATGGAAAGTAAATTTACATTGCCAGATATAAGACGCAATATTTTCCCGAGGCTTCTCTGAGTTTCTTAAATATAAGAGGGACAGACATGGCTGAGCCAGCCTTAAGTCAGCAGCCGTAAAGGTTAATACTGGATGCTACAGCACTGACTCTTCGCCTTTGATGCCTTCATAATGCTAAAGACACGTAGGAGTGCATCAGCATAAGACTGTACAGCACGTTATGCCGGGCATCACCGCACGTGAGAGTGGCGTTGTTTATTGTAACTTGAAGTTGTTTGGTAGATTAAATTATGACGTATCAAAATGTATTGCGTTGTTGTACTGAAAGAAACGTATTTACGAGTTGGGAGGATGGAAGTTAAGCACACACACACACACACACACACACACACACACACACACACACACACACACAGGGATGTTAGGAAGTATTTTGTTAGTCACAGAGTTATCAGAAGTGGAATAGTCTGGGTAGTGATGTAGTGGAGGCAGGATCCATACACAGCTTTAAGAAGAGGTATGATGAAGCTCATGGATCAGGAAGAGTGACCTAGTAGCGACCAGTGAAGAGGCGGGGCGCTGTGACTCGACCCCTGCAAAATCAACTAGGTGAGTACACACACACACACACACATACACACACACACACACGCCCCGATGGCATGGTGGCTAGCGTTCTTGCTTCACGCACGGAGGGCCCGGGTTCAATTCCCGGCGGGGCCGAAACATTTCGAAGTGTTTCGTTACACACACACACACACACATACATACAACAGGCCTAGTGTCTAATCAACATGTGCCTAGGACAAAATGGTAACTAACACTCCAGAGAGACCTCAACAAACTGCGGATGTAGCCCAAAAAGTGGCTGCTAAAGTTCAACTGAAACAAATGCGAGGTCATACGAATTGGAGATAGTTGGGTAGACCGGACACAGAGTACAGTGAGGGAGAAGAACTTGGGAGTAAATATAACACCAGGTGTATCGCCAGAACTACACATGAATCATATAACATTAGTAGCATATGCAAGATTAGGAAACTTCAAACAGCATTCAGGAACTTAAACAAAACAGCATTCAGGAACTTAAACAAAACAGCATTCAGGAACTTAAACAAAACAGCATTCAGGAACTTAAACAAAGAGTTCTTCGAAACTTTATACACGATATACATAAAGCCAATCATTGAGTATGTGGCCCCAGCATGGAGCCT
>WNWK01001066.1:10000-45000 GCA_009830355.1 Cherax destructor | reverse complement strand
TCGTGACAATATATGCAAAATAATCCAAACGAAGACAGGTACACACACAGACACGGAAGTGCACAAAAACATGTACAGGAAGGAATAAATAAACAGAGACAAAAAAGATACGGTGATGTGGCAGGGAGTGAGAGAGAGCAAAAAGGTAAACACTACCGGAGAGGTAAGGAAGCCCGGAACGCCGCGGAAACCCCCTCAGAGAGGTAAGGAAGCCCAGAAACACCACGGAACCAGCCCTCAGAAAGGTTTAGAAACCCAAAACACGACGGAAGCTCCCTCAAACAGATTCAACGGAAGCTCAATCAAACAGACACACCGACAGGTAGTTCGTGCACTTACTGTCTCCTCGTTAATCTGCATAAATTGTATATTTTACAGCGTAAAATTGTTGGTAGTGGTTAAACTACGGGCTGTTGGGAAGGACATGTGCGTGTGTTAATGTGATTGTACTCGCCTGGCTGTACTCACCTGGCTGTACTCACCTGGCTGTACTCACCTGGCGCTTCTCATTGAGTCGGGATATTTTGCGTAACGATTCTCTGGGCATATTCGTAAGTTGCTTGCTTTCGTGTGTAAGTTTATTTGCTTGCATGATGAGTAAGATGCATCTGCAATACGTGTGTGTGTGTGTTGCAGTTGTCTCATATTTAATAACTTTGTAGGTGTTTTGTGCCATCTATAAAATGTAACTTGTCTGTGTTTGGTAGCGAACTTGCTTGTTTGGATCTGTACAAGTATCAAGTTACGTCCTGATAATTATCCTAATCATCCAAAAAAGACCGAAACGTCGTCTTTGTCAGTACCTCTGAGTATCTTCAATACCGTGATCATATCCTACTAAATCTTCTTGCAGTGACGTGAGGTTCAGTTCGTCAAGGTTTACCCCTCTAGTTCGTCTTTTACCTCCTGGTCCAGAATGATGCAAACCTGCTGGAGTTTTCCATAGTTCATTTCATGCATGACTAAGTGGATGGTCGACACTCGTACCTGGTGTCATGCATGACTAAGTGGATGGTCGACACTCGTACCTGGTGTCATGCATGACTAGGTGGATGGTCGACACTCGTACCTGGTGTCATGCATGACAAAGTGGATGGTCGACACTCGTACCTGGTGTCATGCATGACTAAGTGGATGGTCGACACTCGTGCCTGGTGTCATGCATGACTAGGTGGATGATCCATAATGGCGCCTCATGTCTTGCATAACTAAGTGGATGGTCCATAATGGTGTCTCATGTCATGCATGACTTTGTGGCTGGTTCATCCTGGAACCTCATGTACGTGGTGATGTACATGGTGTACAATATTACTTAACGTTGCAAACTAAGCCACTCCTCCAATATCGCCATAAGGTGCCTCCCAGCATACAAAAGGGGGGATTACCAATAGACCCCTGGCTGTCTTGAAGGCGCTGGACAGGCACCTAAAGACAGTAACTGACCAGCCGGGCTGCGGTTCGTACGTAGGTTTACGTGCGGCCAGTAGTAATAGCTTGGTTGATCAGGCGCTGATCCACCGCGAGGCCTGGTCACAGACCGGGTCGCGGCTGCGTTGACTCCTGAAACCCTCTCCAGGTATACTGGTAATCCTCCTCTGTTTACACCTACAGTTGTTTCAAGTCGTCTGTAAACATTATATCTGTGTGTGTAGCTTTTGTGTGTTCTCATCTATTTGTGGTTGAGTCTCAGCTTCTGGCTCTGCCTCTTACACTGCCCGCTATTGAATTCACTCACGCCTCTCAGTCCTATTCTTAAAGCTGTGTATAAAACTTGCCTTTTGGTCTGGATCTTGTCCACGTCATTCCACTTCCTGTTCACTCCAACGCTGAAAAAACAAAATGCATCCTCTTTATGAGTCATCGGGTGTTCACAATGTGTAACTTTGCCCTTGTGTACGAGTTTCTTGCCTCCCGAACGGTCAGTCCCACACCACCCTGTCAGTTCCTCTTAAGTATTTTGTTCGTCATTAAGATATATTCTCTGGTCCTTCTGTCCTCCATTTTCATCATATTTAGTACCTTTACTCTTTCCTCATACCTCACACTCTTCAGATCCGAGACTAGGCAAGTGAAACTAACTCAGGTGGCTCGCTCACTCGTCAGTTATGGAAAAAAATGTTAGTTAATATCCCATTATTTTTCTACATCAGGATAGGTTTCCTTAGAGGTTCTTCTCCTGCACGAGTTGAGATGTGAAGTGACTCTAGTTGTGTTAGTTCAGTGATAACTATTGTTACCGCAGTTACTTGTGGTAACAAATGTAATATTCGTCTCGCTCACGAGATGGGTCTATGAAAGATGAGGTGAATCATAGAATTGATGAGGGGAAAAGGGTGAGTGGAGCACTTCGGAGTCTGTGGTGACAAAGAACTTTGTCCAAGGAAGTAAAGAGGGAAATGTATGAGAGTATAGTTGTACCAACATTCTTCTATGGGTGTGAAGCATGGGTGATGAATGTTGCAAGAGGAGAAGGCTGGAGGCAGTGGAGATGTCATGTCTGAGGGCAATGTGTGGTGTGAATATAATGCAGAGAATTCGTAGTGTGGAAATTAGGAGGAGGTGCGGGATTACCAAAACTATTATCCAGAGGGCTGAGGAGGGGTTGTTGAGGTGGTTCGGACATGTAGAGAGAATGGAACGAGACAGAATGACTTTGAGAATGTATAAATCTGTAGTGGAGGGAAGGCGGGGTAGGGGTCGGCCTAGGAAAGGTTGGAGGGAGGGGGTAAAGAAGGTTTTGTGTGCGAGGGGCTTGGACTTCCAGCAAGCATGTGTGAGCGTATTTGATAGGAGTGAATGGAGACAAATGGTTTTTAATACTTGACGTGCTGTTGGAGTGTGAGCAAAGTAACATTTATGAAGGGATTCAGGGAAACCGGCAGGCCGGACTTGAGTCCTGGAGATGGGAAGTACAGTGTCTGCACTCTGAAGGAGGGGTGTTAATGTTGCAGTTTTATAACTGTAGTGTAAAGCATCCCTCTGGCAAGACAGTGATGGAGTGAATGATGATGAAAGTTTTTCTTTTTCGGGCCACCCTGCCTTGGTGGGAATCGGCCGATGTGTTAATATATATATATATATATATATATATATATATATATATATATATATATATATATATATATATATATATATATATATATATATACATACATACATACCAAAAATATGAAACTTATGACTCGGGTAAGAAGTGTGTAAAGTGTAAACAGCAGTACAGTCTTAGAAGCCATGCGAGTGTTGGAGACGGAGGTTATCTTCGTACCCCAGCTGATAACACCACCATCTGTGCCTCCCGTCGTCATTGCCGCAACCTCCCGCCGATACCTTATCATACTGCCGCCGCTGTTGCACAGATACACACACACACTACACACCTCTACGATAGCACCCCTGTAGGGTAAATTCTTCTTCTTTAACATTGTACAGCTAGCAGTCCACTTGCTGCGGCCATATATATATATATATATATATATATATATATATATATATATATATATATATATATATATATATATATATACACGAAATTAGAGAAAATCAATGATAAGAACTAGTTCTAAATATATGCTAAACATCAAATTAATTTAAGTTAAAGATAAAAAAAGATACCGAATAAAAACTAGAACCCAAAGCAAATCTACTGACAGATCATTATCTCTCAGGAAAGGTGCATCTCAGATGGTGGATACAGACTCTACTGTTCCCAGTTTCGTGGTACTGGATCGACCGGTCAACAGAGTGAACGATTTCATGTCTGTTAATAACAAAAAAAAAGTCACACTGAGTGTGACTTTGTAAATGGTCCTAGTCGGACCGAAACGTCGTCGTAAGCCCCTCTCTTCTATGTGCGGGTTATTTGTGTATTGTGTATTCATGTCTGTAGTATTGTTGCGGTGACTTCAGAATGTTGACGTATGGCACTAACTGGGGGTAAGCTCAGGGTCAGCTGACAATTAAGTAAACTTCTATTAAGTGCCATAAGCAACATTTTGAAGCCACAGACCACACTATACACATGAAATCATTCGCTGTGTTGTCCAGTTGTTCTAATACTATTGAGCTGGCAACAGTAGAGTCTCTGAAGTTTAGCATAATTAAGTTTCTCTGATTTTGTACAGTGCCTGATGATGGAGTAAGTTAACTCAATTTTCATCTTCCTTATGTATATATATATATATATATATATATATATATATATATATATATATATATATATATATATATATATATATATATATATATATACAAAACAATCACAGAGAGGCGATCTTAACAGTGCAAGACAAGCCACGGGGGTGGAAATCTTTAGTTACCCTA
Source organism: Cherax destructor (assembly GCA_009830355.1). NCBI lineage: Eukaryota > Metazoa > Arthropoda > Malacostraca > Decapoda > Parastacidae > Cherax > Cherax destructor. The sequence continues at coordinate 40,680 of WNWK01001066.1, read as the reverse complement.
GGGTAAGTTACCCTATTTCTCATGTTGTTGCCCTTGCAACATTGCACAGCTCCTGATGACGCACTGAGAAGTGTGAAAGTACTTGAGCTAAAGATTTCCCCCACCCGTGGCCTGTCCTGCACATTATATATATATATATATATATATATATATATATATATATATATATATATATATATATATATATATATATATATATATATATATATAACCTAGAACTGTTGATAAGTTAGGATAACATGACACTATAGATGACGTGGGAAACAGCACTGTGGATAATTTAGGATGACAGTACTGTGAATAATAATTTATAACATAGCACTATTAAGACAAAAATATTGTCGGCACAAGTGTACAAGCTTTCAAAAGGACACGGGATTAATGTCTTCTTCAAGTGACAACTCAACCAGACTGTGATGACTGTGTGGGTCAGCGGGAGACCAACAGCAACAGCCTGACGGACCAGTAAGTCAGCAGAGCAGCCTGGCCTCAGGTAGGGACAGAGAGGGGTGAAAAATGTTTGAAACAGGTCACTGGTATACGACAGGTATGGTACGGGAAGTTAGCATTATATTCTTATGGTAAGTTAGGGTAAAATACTGATGGTAAGTTAGCATAGCATACTGTTAGTAATTTCGTATAACAATGAGATCTGAAATTCACGTGTTTTTTCTTGCATAAAGGAGAGATCCTACTGAATTATATTCATTTACAACTTTTCATGAGTGAGGATAGGACAAACATTGCAGAATCAGTTTTTATTGGGACGACGTTTCGCTCCGTGTAGAGCTTTATCAACTCATGCCTTTGCGTTGCGTGTTCTGCAACGTGTCGTTTCTTAACCATTGTGGACAGTACGATGTTGGGATTGAACATTTCCTCTTTAATGGCCGTTTTGCAGATGTGGACTATTAGTGTGATTGCTTCACTCACTCTAATTCTGTCACACACTCTCCAGTATGTGGCTAATACTCTCTTAAATCGAAACCCAAAGTAGTTGAATCACTATCTTTACAATGAACCTAAAACCTTTTTTTTCACTATCAGATCCTTACCATCCTCAAGATAAAAGGAAATCAGTAAGTAGTTGTCTCAGTTCTCTAAATTATCAAGGCTCCTTGTGATAATCTGGTAAGTCTCGTCTGTCGTGAATCAAGCTGTGAGGTGAACAACAACGAGAACTTAAACCGCGCAAGTGACTGGTAAAGTCTCGTCTCTCAAGCTGTGAGGTGAACAACAACGAGAACTTAAACCGCGCAAGTGACTGGTAAAGTCTCGTCTCTCAAGCTGTGAGGTGAACAACGAGAACTTAAACCGTGCAAGTGACTGGTAATGTTAAAAACAAAGGGTTGCTAGTGTTAGATATGAAGTCATGATGGTGTTAGATACAAAGGGAAACTGATGAGGATCCAACCGCATTCCCTCGGGAATGCGGTTGGATACGATTCTTAGTAAAGATGTGAGGATGGACGGAGTTGTGGTGGCCTTCATTTGCAATGGTGATGTCCACACACGTGTGGAACAACAACATCTGGGTCTGAGTGATGGTGAATGAGAGTTTTTTTTACCTCTCTGGGTCAGCTTGTACTCATAGGAATAAGCCAATGTGTTAAGAAAAAAGAATATGAACGCGATGAATATTTTGTCGTCTCAGCTGTTAATGTAAATATACTCATAGCAATCCCATGGTATATCTGTTACGAATATCGCTTTTAATGTTGTTAGAAAAATGCATCAAGTGAAGGGACAGAGTATAATTAAAATAAAATTATTATTATTATTATTATTATTATTATTATTATTATTATTATTATTATTATTATTATTATTATTATTATTATTATTATCATAATTCTGTAATACAAAATCATCTTCATTCCTAAAATGAGCATCAGGGTAAATAAAATGTCAATACTACTACTGCTGCTGCTGATAATAATAATAATCAACGATCCTGTGAACAACAACATTAAAAACGAATTTAGCAGACTGACTCAGAAGTGAACTGAATGAACGTAGATAAGACAACAGTGTCGATAAGACCTACATGACAATTTTTTGTGTAGTCGTGAGTCCACCATCTTCCCGAGTGTGTCCACCAACACACACTCTTTCAGAAGGCTTTATACCCACGAGCTTTATGCCCAAAGCCTTTATACCTACCTGTTCTATACCTACGAGCTCTGTTCCCACCTTTTTGGTACCCAAGTGGTTTAAATCTACCTGCTTTATAGCCAAGTGCTTTATAAGACACTTGCCTTATAGGCAAAGGTTTTATTTTCAAGTGTGTTGTACTCAAGGGCTTCAAAGCGAAGTGCTTCACACCCAAGTGCCTAAAAATCAAGTATTTTATAGGTAAATGCTTTATATACAAGTGCTTCAAACCAAAGTGTTTTATACCCAAGTAATTTAAACCCGAGTGTTTCATACCCAAGTGTCTTATACCCAAGAATACTGTACCTAAGAGTACTGTACCCCATAGTACTGTGCCCAAGTACTTCTGCTTCGACTCTTCAGTTCTCAGTACGCCTCATCTCACACAATGTTCAAAAATCATTGAGGTTGTTGACTGAGGTGTTCTTCATTGTCGCCCTTGCCTCGGATGGTGAGTGTGGAGGTGGTGAATGGTGGTAGTGATGGGAAGGTGAGTGTGGAGGTGGTGAATGGTGGTAGTGATGGGATGGTGAGTGTGGAGGTGGTGAATGATGGTAGTAATGGGATGATGAGTATTGTGGTTAAGAATGGGTGATAGTCGTGAGATGGTGAGTACGGTGATAGTAAGTGGGAGGCTCAAGGTACAGTTTAGACAGAGGAGGGATTGTTAAGTTAGTTTTTTAGTTTGAAAACGATGGAGCAGAACAGGATGACCAAGACGGGGCATCAGTCCTGGGTTGATTAATGGAGGTGAAGGGGCTGCAGCAGGAAGGTTTGAAAGGAAACGAATGTGTAACAGAGGTTTTAAGTGGAATGGACTTCAATATCTAAAATTCATATGTGAACGTGTTAGGTCGAAGTGGAGACAAGTGATTTTTGGATATTTGATGTCCTGTTGGAGTGTGATCAAGGTAAAATTTACGAAGGGATTTACGGAAAACAATTAGCCTGACTCGAGTTTTGTTTGGGAGAGAATGTTAAGTTTCGTGAAATCAGCTGATTTATGATATCCACGCACCTCTGGTAAGACAGCTAGTGACTGAATGATGGTGAATATGTTCTCTTCGAGTCATCCTAAGTTGGTCAGAAACAACTGATGTGGTTAAAAAACTATGCTTGTTCTTGAAATATTTTTTAATTTTTAAAGTTATATTTTATTTATTTTTTGGTAATACTTATCCACTCATGTGTTTATGTCAACGGAAAAATAATAAGATCCAATATGGAAGAGGACTTGCGTATTCCAGGAATGCGTATTCCGACTCTGCGGGGCCACAAAGTTGGAATACGCATCAGTAACTGGGCTTCTAACCTTCAAACTGAACTGTTTGCCATAATCCTTGCATTCAAATGCGTCCATGTATCAGAGGTTGACACTTTAGTTGTAAGTGAATCTCTATCATCAATAATTGTTCTCAACTCTTTAACTATCAATTTTGGCATGCTTGTGTCGGAAGCCAGACACAGGTATTGTAGAATTGTGGACGAAGGGAGAGAAAAGGAAACTGGACAAGTATCTTCATAAAGGTGCCAGATCAACCAGGCTGTGATGGATATGTGGGGCAGCGGGCCTCCAGCAGCAACAGCCTGGTTGACCAGGCAAGCACCAGACGAGCCTGGGCCGTAGAAGGGCTTCCGGAGTAGAAAGACTCTCGAAATTCATCAAAGGTATAAAAGATGTCACAATAAAAGTTTGTCCTGCAACGTAAATTTCCTCACGAGATGCTTATGGCAGATTTGTAAGCTCCTGCTAATATTTCAATATGCAATATTCACTCAATATTGGCTTGCAAGGGTTCTAAGGACGTAAAAACAAGGTAGCATAACCAAAACTGTGTCTTGGTGTGTTATAAGGTGAGGCATTGATTCCACTTCACTAATATCAGCTTTCTCAGTCTCCTTGATTGTTTCCCATTTTCTGTTCGACCTTCAAAATATGGCTACAACTTCATTATATATATTTTTATTATCGGTGTTAATGTATATTTTAGTTAAAGTTAGTTAAATGGAGGTTGTCTTTCGTAGATTAAGGTTAGCGTTCGGGAGGGCAGGTGGCACATACTACCCATCTGTGGTAAAGAAGCAAAGTTTGTCAGGTTACTAATCCATTTATCGGGTCAGTTTTACACTTGTTATTACTATTGTTATTTATGTGTATTGTTTTCAATACTAAATTGCAGTCTTGAGGTCTACCATCGTAATGTTTTACGTCTAATGATTTCAATGTGGGAACCACGGCACCAGTCATGGTTTTATGGATTCATGTTACCAATATTTGTATAGATTATGTATACGTGTATTGCTGGTAAAACTTTAGTACTGCTATTAGTGGAATATTAGATACAAGTGTTACGAGACAAGAGAAATCAGTTACATACCTGGAGAGTTTACCTGGAGAGAGTTCCGGGGGTCAACGCCCCCGCGGCCCGGTCTGTGACCAGGCCTCACAAAGGGGAGAGAGGAAAATATCATGTCCTTCTAGATTTCCATTTATTGTTGTGAAATATTCTTTCTAAAAAGAGCAAAAAGGCACAATACTATGACTGGAACAATACACAAATAACCCACACATAGGAGAGAGGAGCTTACGACGACGTTTCGGTCTAACTTGGACTATTTACAAAATCACACGGGTTGCTTGTATAATAATCTTTCTATCGTGACCTTGTGAGTTGGTCCAGTGATCCAATGATCCAGTGTCACTTGTTTACGCTTGCCGTCACTTGAGCTGCTTCGCTTGAGCAACGCTATTGTTTGAGATTACGAAGTGTTTGTGTTTAACCTTGGTGAATACTCGAGTTGATGTGTAACGACCGCCCTGAATGGCCATGTGTGCGTGCGGCAGTGCTGGCCTAACGAGGGTATGGAGCCTCTGGGTAGGCGTGATGGAGCCTCAGGGTGGGCGTCGAGGTGTTGGCATTGTCTGGTGTTGAGGAACAATGTGCTAATTAACTACGTGTTTTACCAGGTTTCCTCCTCAGACCGTCCATCCACAATGGACTTCATGCAACACTGGCTTCCATTGTCGGTGTTAGCGTGTAGCAGTGATCTCTTCCCAGACGCCGGAGCCCTCACTCGTCACTGGTGGGTAGCGGGGACTTTGAGACGCCAACGACAATTCACGCAAGATTGAATTACTTTTCACCGTCGGGGATAACGAAGAGAAGTTACGAAGGTGGTAGTGAAGGGAGTGAAACGAGAGAGGACATGTCCCACCAAGTAAACAGAGACAACACATCGATCTTGGCCTTGACACTGTGACATTCATATAACACACACCATTACACTTGTCCATATTCAAATGTGTTTGGACACGTTTTTGAACGTGTATTAATTTGCTTTAAAAAAAACCTGCGAAGTTAGGTTGCTTTGAATCTCAGCCAAAAAGTATAAACTCTGTTTCACTACCAGACTACTGATCGTGCAAGTGGAAATCATTATCGTTGCAGAGCAATTATGTGACTTAATGCTTTATCACACTCAAAATCATACCTATTTCTTTATTTCACCTGTACACCTGGAAGCGGGTCTCTTACTCAGCCTTTACAGGACTTGCTGAATCCATTAAAAGTCTCCCTTTTTCAGTTCTCCTTCATTCTTGAGGTTATGTATGTGAAGTTTCTGTTCTATTCGACTCGTATAACAGTGTCTTGCATTTTAAGTATAAGATTCTCATCTATTCATAAATATTCTTATATATATTTTTTTTATTAACACATTGGCCGATTCCCACCAAGGCAGGGTGGCCCGAAAAAGAAAAACTTTCATCATTCACTCCATCACTGTCTTGCCAGAGGGGTGCTTTAAACTACAGTTATAAAACTGCAACATTAACATATATATATACTATATATATATATGTCATGCCTAATAGGTAAAACTGATCAATTAGCAAGAACTGATTTAAAATTTAGTCATTTCTAAATTTTTCTCTTATCCGTTTAAAGATATATTTTTTTCATTAATGTTAATGCAAAAATTTTTAATTTTGCACCAAAAGAATATTAGAAAACTTACCTAACCTTATTATAACTAGCGCAATTTAATTTAGCCTAATCTAACTAAATATATTTTAGATAAGCTTACAATAATTTAATAATTACAAACACAATGACATATTTTTTTCGTTAGGTTTAGAATGATTTTTGGGAAATTATTGCATACACAAATTTTCGCTTGCCTTATTGGGCAAGAAGATCGTTGCTATATATGATAAAATCGCAAGTTTTACCTATTCGGCACGACATATATACACACAAGTTTATTCAGCAGGGAGAGTGACCTAGTAGAGAGAGAGCGCGCGCGCGCACACGCACACACACACACACACACACACACACACACACACACACACACACACACACACACATACACACATATACACACACATACACACACACATACACACACACACACACACACATACTGCAAACCTCAATCAAGGAAAAAGATCTTGGGGTGAGTATAACACCAGACACATCTCCTGAGGCGCACATCAACCAAATAACTGCTGCAGCATATGGGCGCCTAGCAAACCTAAGAACAGCATTCCGACATCTTAATAAAGAATCGTTCAGGACCCTGTACACTGTGTACGTTAGGCCCATATTGGAGTATGCAGCACCAGTTTGGAACCCACACCTAGCCAAGCATGTGAAGAAGCTCGAGAAAGTGCAAAGGTTTGCAACAAGACTAGTCCCGGAGCTAAGGGGTATGTCCTACGAGGGGAGGTTAAGGGAAATCGACCTGACGACACTGGAGGACAGGAGAGATAGGGGAGACATGATAACAACATATAAGATACTGAGAGGAATTGACAAAGTGGACAGAGACAGAATGTTCCAGAGATGGGACACAACAACAAGGGGACACAGATGGAAGTTGAAGACTCAGATGAATCACAGAGATGTTAGGAAGTATTTCTTCAGTCACAGAGTTGTCGGGAAGTGGAATAGTTTAGGAAGCGATGTAGTGGAGGCAGGCTCTATACATAGCTTTAAGCAGAGGTATGATAAAGCTCATGGCGCAGGGAGAGTGACCCAGTAGCGGCCAGTGAAGAGGCGGGGCCAGGAGCTTTGACTCGACCCCTGCAACCACAACTAGGTGAGTACATACACACACACATACACACATACACACACACACACACATACACACATACACACACACATACACACATACACACACACATACACACATACACACACACACATACACTTACACACACACACATGCATACACACACACACACACACACACACACACACACAAACACTTTTGCCAAAAGTGTGACTGTTCCACATTTACTTAAATGCAAAAGGGACACATGCAGCCTGAATCTTGATAAAGTAATTTTTGGAATATATGATAACTTTTCCCAAAGATTCCATGTATCAGGTTCGTTCATGAGAGGCGCATCTGTGCTGGTGAAGGGCTTTTGATCCAATGAATTAGCGATTTCTCGTAAATATAATGATAATGCTTGTAGTAGTTATGTGTAGGGGTGAGGCAGGGTAAGGTAGGGGTGAGGCAGGGTAAGGTAGGGGTGAGGTAGTGGGACAAAGTACCTCGACTTTCTTAGACCAACTAGTGCCTACCCTTGCTGTTCCTGTCACCATTCACGGTTCTGATGCCAGGGTAGACTCCGTGCCTACCCTTGCTGTATCTGTCACCAGTCACGGTGCTGATGCCAGGGTGGAATCCGTGCCCACCCTTGCTGTACCTGTCACCAGTCACGGTTCTGATGCCAGGGTGGACTCCGTGCCCACCCTCGCTCTACTTGCTCAGAGGCAGACTGCGTAAATCGCTATGTTTTTAAGCAGAGTTTCTCTTGCTGGTGACGGCCATGGTCGCTCATGCCTCATAACTCCGGTGTTAATTCATGGCTGTTCCTCGAGTAGGGAGAGTGCGGGAGTGGCTCGGTGTTGTTTGTGCTATTTACAGCAGAAACTTTTGTATATTGGCTCAGTTGGTGTACTTTACTGGTGATGGGGCGAGTTTGTCATCGGCTCGGCACACTAGCGTCCCCTTGCCGTCTAGCGGAAGGGTATTTTAAAGCAACAAACGGTAAAGATGGTCGTTACTGAGAGTAATTCAGGTAGCAGTAAGGTGCTCAAGAAATAAAAAAAAGTGAAAGACACAGAAAATAACGTAAATTTCTGTCTAGGCGAATTATTGGCAATCTTGTCGCATAAGTTATGCAGCAGTAATATCAACTCCTTGTGGCATTGCCCTGTAGTGCCCCTGCACACTCCTAGGGTCTACTCTTACCCTGGGAGAGCCCTGGAGATGGACTTTAGAGCCAATTGGCCGTGTGGCAGGGAGGGTGGCAAGGAGAGTGGCGGGGCGTGGGGCAGGGAGAGTGGCGGGGCGTGGGGCAGGGAGAGTGGCGGGGCGTGGGGCAGGGAGGATGACAGGGCGTGGGGCAAGGAAGGTGGCAAGGCATGGGGCAGGGAAGGTGGCAGGGCATGGGGCAGGGAAAGTGACAGGGAGGGTACTGATGGCACTAAGTTAGTAACTATGGCTCCTTTATGTCGTAGCCAGAGGGGCTGGCGCGACAGTGCTCGCCCGCCATGAATATTAACGAGTATTCTTGCTTGTGTTGATTATCATCTGGTGGAGTCTGCCAGGTGGACGCTTAGCCGCCCCTGCGCTTCTTGACAGGTGCCTTGATGCTGCTGAAGAACTGTTGATCAGAAGAATTGAAACTATCCTCCCTTTTGAATGTGGTTTTGACCCTAAAAACTCTACCTGTCTACCTTTTTCACTACGGTTTTCTTTAATCGCAGTTATTTTTATGTATAAATCAACCTTCTACCTTTAGCCTGTTACCTCTTTTAGTAATATTTTTTCTTGATTTCCAGGTCTCATTGCCTCCCATTTACTAGGCGCTGTATAGCCTCTACATGTTTACCTTTTATCCCAGTGAGTATAATGGTAAAATGTATGAGGCTGGTGATGGTACTCGCTGCGTCCGGTTCCTGGGAATAACTTCTTGGCATAAGGTATCCTCGTGCTGGAAGTTCCAAATCTCAGCTCCTGGAAACCGAGTCTGTAAAGGTTTTGCTTCACCTGCTGGAAACTAAGGATGTTAGGAATACTCAAACACAACTGAAAGTAAACTCACACATACACTTCATGGCGTGTATACCCCGTCAGCTTTAAGAATATTTACAACAAGTCCTGCGAGGATAGAAATTAATTGATCTAGTAAGTTTTTTTTTTTTTTTAGAAATAGGGCCACGAGGTGAGGATCGACTTTTGGCACAACATGGGTCGAGATGAGACTCGACCCATGCAACTACATGTAGGTGAGTACGTACACACACACACACACACACACACGCATACACAGGCGTTCTTCATAAATGGTTATCAATGAAATGTGAACTAAATCAATAACTCCAAGTGACAGGCTTGAACACTGAATTGAGGGTGTGAGTAATGAATTGTAGGTGTGAGTAATGAATTATAGGTGTGAATAATGAGTTGTGAGTGTGAGTAATGAATTGTGGGTGTGAGTAATGAGTTGTGGGTTTGAGTAATGAGTTGTGGGTTTGAGTAATGAGTTGTGGGTTTGAGTAATAAGTTGTGGGTTTGAGTAATGAGTTGTGGGCGTGAGTAATGAGTTGTGGGTGTGAGTAATGAGTTGTGGGCGTGAGTAATGAACGGTGGACGTGAGGAATGAGTTGTGGGTGTGAGTAATGAATTGTGGGCGTAAGTAATGAATCGTGGGCGTGAGTAATGAGTTGCGGGCGTGAGTTATTGATTGTGAGAGCGAGTAACAAATTGTCAGGGTAAATAATGAATTTTTTGGGGAAAGAATGAGTGAAAAAAGTGGGTAACGAAAGGGTTTAAGTTTTAAGAATGCCAGGAACTACATCTACTGAGAGGGGGGACATGAGCTAGAGCACGCCACAACCACTTTGGTGTGGAATTCGTGTGTAAAAGCCTGCACTGGTGGCCACAGTGGGGCTTTTACACCGGGAGCGCTGGTCAAGGACCAGCTCTCCCGGTGGATCAGGGCCTGATCGACCAGGCTGTTACTGCTTGCCACACGTAGACCAACGTACAAGTAGTAGTGGACGTACAAGTGGACACAGATGCAACGTTACCACAATAATATGCCACATTAGTTGCATCTGTGGTTTAAAGACTCGTCTGTCATGTTCGATCCCCCACCTGTTTTGTTATTTGGCTATTACTACTGCTTATACTACTACTAGATACTGTGCTCCAGTGGGTTAACTTATCAACCTGTGTAGTTTGGGAACACTTGAGTGGATGGCAGTGAACACTGCCTGCTCCAACGGCGGGTCATCATCTAAGACCCGCGTCAGGAAACACTTGTCCTGTTTCCTGATGAACCTTACCTAACCTAACCTGGAGTGCTCTCTGACTAGTACAATCCTACATTCACACAGGGTTTGTCCCGCTGATTATTGAAAGAATTTATAGTTTTAGGTGCTTTTTGGGTGAAACAGTGCCAGTGTTGAGACAGTGCCAGTGTTGAGACAGTACCAGTGTTGAGACAGTGCCAGTGTTGAGACAGTGCCAGTGTTCCAAAAACTCCGTTAAAGAAAATGCCCACATCCGTGTTCAACTAATTTCTCACCTCTGTTTCGTATAACTGGATGTTTTCAGGCTTGGGGACTCACAATGGGCGTATGATTGTATACTTTCTCTTTTCGAAATCATACCACTGGCATCAGCGTAAAAAAGGCTTAGTTGAGATGTTAATTGATGTGAGTGATTCCTTGACCTATTTAAATGCACTCAGTGAGTGTATCTGACCTCTAGAGTGAGGATCGAGGTGACGCATTTCTGGCTGCCACAATTGTTGATGTGACCCTTACATAAGTCCTTCATCCAGCGGTAATCCATTCATCCCACCTCCACCTGCATTATCACTGTTTTTCTTCTATTTTCTTTTTTCGTTATTATTTATTTCTTCTTCTTAGAAAGAGAGAGAGAGGAAGAGAGAAAAGAGAGAAAGAAGGGAGGAGAGGAGAGGAGAGGAGAGGAGAGGAGCGAATGTTGGGTTGGGGGTGGGAGGGGATACATCGAGTAAACAAAATCAATTGGTCCTTGACATGTGACTGCAACACTTGGTTACCTCCCATCAACCTCTCATCTTTGAGATGATCACTCACGCGAGCAGGTCAAAGGCCACACGTTATTCCAAGTTGAGCAAGAAAGTTCAGACCCAGAGATAAAAATGTAAATCGTATATTTTAATGAAAAATATTGGCGTCCATCTGGCCTTTGCAAGAATTTGTTAGAAGAGAAGAAAAAAATTGACAGTAAAAGCTGCATTTTGTGTATTTATGTAGTTTCTCTCTCTCTCTCTCCCTCTCTCTCATGTATATATTCCACCCCGTGGCTTTTCTTGCATATATATATATATATATATATATATATATATATATATATATATATATATATATATATATATATATATATATATATATATATATATATATATATATTATTAACACATCGGCCGTTTCCCACCAAGGCAGGGTTGCCCGACAAAGAAAAACTTTCATCATCATTCACTCCATCACTGTCTTGCCAGAGGCGTGCTTACACTACAGCTACAAAACTGCAACATTAACACCCTCATTTAGATATATATATATATATATATATATATATATATATATATATATATATATATATATATATATATATATATATATATATATATATATATATTCATAATACAGTATAAATGTCGCTCTAAACAGCAAATATCCCAATTCCTTTATAGTGCAGGCATTGTTGTACTTCTCACCTCCAAGTCTCAGTCCGGCTAACCAGTTTCCATGAATCCCTTTACAAATTACCCTGCTTACACGCCAACAGATCGTCAAGTCCAAACACAATTCGTCTCCACTCTTATCTACCACGCCCACACATGCCTGCTATATGTCCAAGCCCCTTGCACACAAAACCTCTTTTTCCCCCCTCTCTCCTATCTTTCCTAGGACGACCCCTACCCCTCCTTCCTTCCATTACAGATTTATACACCCTCCAAGTCATCGTATCTTGCTTCATCCTCTCTAAATGACCAAACTACCTCAACAACCCCTCTTCAGACCTCTAAATAATACTTTTAATGACTCCACACCTGCTCCTAATTTCTACACTACGAATTCTCTGCATAATATTCACGCCACACATTGCCCTTAGACACGACATCCCCGCCTCCAGCCTCCTCCTCACTGCAACATTCATAACCCATGCTTCACACCCATATAAAAGTGTTGGTACCACTATACTCTCATACATTCCCTTCTTTGTAAGCCTGTCGAGGCAGGTTGACCCAAAAAGAAACACTTTCACCATCACTCACTCCGACACTGTCTTGCCAAAGGGGCGCCGATACTTTTGTTCAGAACTGCAAATATCTCCGCCCTTCCTTCAGAATGCAGGCACTGTACTTTCCACCACTAAGACTTAAGTCCGGCTAACCGGTTTCCCTGAAACCCTTCATAAATGTTACCTTGTTTACTCTCCAACAGCCCTTTAAGTCATAAAAATCACTTGCCTCCGCAGCTAGTGCTGAATGTATCTCTGTAACAGGTCGCATGAATTACCTTGTGGCAGTCGTATTACAAAATTGATCCGTTCTAGACGTATGATAAATTTCACATTGGAACAATATATGGCGTAGCCCTCACCAGCAAGTGACGCCTTCCTCAGTGACGAAGAAAATCCTCTCTCTTTCTCATTTCCTGGAGAAACTCTTTTCACGCCAGTATTAGTAAATGGATTGTTTGTCCTTAAGAGCGTAAGACATAACCCGTCTTAATAACAGAACACCCGTCTCCTCTACTCACACTCAACTAATATGTTGTCTTAACAGTATATATATATATATATATATATATATATATATATATATATATATATATATATATATATATATATATATATATATATATATATATACTTATCTTTACCAACAGTTGCCCAACACACATCGTAGAGCTGATCAAAGGCCATATAATTTTTGTGACTGGTGTGCAGGCGTGAGTTGTGTGGTGTTGACTGGTGCTGGGAGCAGCACCAACACTGTGGCCCGGTGCCAGATTGTGCCCGGGACGAGTGCCACCCCTCGGGGGCTGTCATCTTCCTCTGGCTCTTATGGTTAGCAGCCAGTCGGACGTGAGTGTGGCAATGATTGTTCTATGTCTCTATGTACTTGGTCTATCCTTTACGCACTTGTTTTGCGCAGTAAGCACTTGATCTACGACAGTACGCACTTGATTTACGATTGTGTTCTCTTGGTCTACCCAGCGCGTAACTGCTGTCCATACAAAATGCTAATAGTGCATTACAGGCAGTCATTAGTACTTCAGCTGTGTCGGATCTGACATTGTCATGAAAATTTGTGGAGTTTGTGCGTTTCCCACAATAATTTACACAAACCACACATATAAGAGGAGCTTACGACGACCTTTCGGTCCGACTTGGACCATTACAAAGTCACACTGTGGCAAAGGCATTATTAGGTATCCCCGAAGGGGGATATTCATGTCGCTCTCAGATTTCTTCTGCTTCCTCCAAAGTTTCGTTTTTATTTTGCTCATAAACACGAGAAGGTCTCACCCGACTGGTTTCAAATTGTCAAAGCTGGTGTACGCTAACTAGTGTGAGAGTCTTGCAACAATTGCAATATCTTCATTGCAAGTTTTTGTATTGATTTTGGACTTTGTTGTTGCCAAATAGAGGGATGCCTTTATTGGGTCGCGCAGTGGCTATAATACATTTAATTATTATTATTATTAATATTTATTATTATTATTATTATTATTATTATTAGTAGTAGTAGTAGTAGTTGTAGTAGTGGTTGTAGTAGTAGCAGTGGTAGTAATTCTTCTTCTTATTATTATTGTTATTATTATTATTATTATTATTTATCACGTTTATTGATATTGCCTCAATTACTTCGTTTTGATACACAACACGTTAGATTTATGTATATTTATCGTGTCTCCATGATGAGACCCTCCATGATGGGTCCATGATGAGTCCATTATAAGTGCCTCCATGATGAGTCCCTCCATGATGGGTCCATGATGAGTCCATGATGAGTCCCTCCAAGATGAGTCCCTCCATGATGAATCCCTCCATGATGAGTCCCTCCATGATGAGTCCATGATGAGTCCCTCCATGATGAGTCCCTCCATGATGAGTCCCTCCATGATGAGTCCCTCCATGATGAGTCCATAATGAGTCCCTCCATGATGAGTCCCTCCATGATGAGTCCCTCCATGATGAGTCCCTCCACTAGTCACAGTGGTTCACGTGCCTGAGGACAACAACGAATGTTTTCTCAGCACTAACGAAGAGTTTGACCTGGACCTGTCGCTAAAAAAGTAGTGCCTGAGGATACTCTCTGAGCCGCAACGAGAATACACAAGTGACCAAGAAGCAGAGTGGATTCTCTTGTAAAATTCACCCAAAACATTCTGACATTATCCTTTACCTCCGAGATATATCTTCTTCTCTTTCTTTCCACTTCTCTCTTTTCGCTTCGCTGCTCTTCTGCTCATTTCCTCTTTTTTTTTTTCTCTTGTCCCATCTTCATTTCTCGAATTGTCATCTTTCCTTTTCTTCCGTGTTTACTTCTTTGCCCTCTGCCGTTTCTTCCTCTCAATATTTCTACAATTCCCATTTCTCCTCCACCCTCTTTAGTTTCTCTTCATTCCCCTCTCTCCTCCCGTCTCTTTCTCTATTTTCTCCTGCCATCCCCCTCTTCTCTATTTCCCCTCTTCCGTTTATTCCTCCCCTCTCTGCTCTTCTTCCCGTTCACGCCTCTCCCCTCTCCTCTCATCCCCTCCCTCCAGCACCACCTCCCTCCCCACAACCAAGCACCACCCCCACCCACCCCTTACACCTCCCCCACACAACACCCCCTCCAACCTACCACAACCGCCTAAGGCTGGGAGGATCAACGTCTCCCTAACATTGTTAAACTTGATGTCACACAGCACACGTAGAGGTGGTGGTTGAGGTGGTTGTTGCTGTGGTGGTTGTTGCTGTGGTGGTTGTTGCTGTGGTGGTTGTTGCTGTAGTTGTGACTTGTTTTATTGAGGTGGTTGTTGCTGTGGTGGTTGTTGCTGTGGTGGTTGTTGCTGTAGTTGTGACTTGTTTTATTGAGGTGGTTGTTGCTGTGGTGGTTGTTGCTGTGGTGGTTGTTGTTGTAGTTGTGACTTGTTTTATTGAGGTGGTTGTTGCTGTGGTGGTTGTTGCTGTAGTTGTGACTTGTTTTATTGAGGTGGTTGTTGCTGTGGTGGTTGTTGCTGTGGTGGTTGTTGCTGTAGTTGTGACTTGTTTTATTGAGGTGGTTGTTGCTGTGGTGGTTGTTGCTGTAGTTTTGACTGTTGTTTTAATGGTTGTTATGGCGTTTGTTGAGGTGGTGGTATAGTTGTAGTGGTCATAATGATATTGGTGATATTTGCTGTAGTGGTAACAGTGGTATTATTGGCGACAGTATTGGTGTTTCAGTGGTATGGAAAGGTATATTGTGATATTGTATTGGTTAAGCGAATTATGTGTAATTCATGGGACTACACAGGATTACACAAGACTACACAATATTACACAAGACTACACAGGATTATACAAGACTACACAGGATTATACAAGACTACATAGGAAAGACAGAGACAAGTAATCTTTATAGTTCTCTCTCCCGCTCGGACTATTTACTGATACTGCGATCGTTGAGAAGATGTTAGTGAAGCTGAAGGCTCTCTCCCCACCTTTCAAGGGTATGAGGGCGTGGGCATGAGTAAGTTACTAGCTCCGCAGAAATAAAAACAAATTAAAACTCCATTTAAAACGTTTGTCCTCAAATCCTAATAAGATCCACAGTAAATGTTAGTTTTTTTCCCCTACGTTAAATTACGTTTTCTCTCTCTCTCTAATTATTCTGAAATCTTGAAGAGAATGCCATTATTTTCCTCAAGACGCAAGGAATTAGAGATGCCCTTCTTTACCTTGGCTCAAACTTGGCTGTCTCCTCTTCCACGGGCGCTCTATGACCCATGCTGGTTTAGCCTTCTTAGTAAACATACCATAATAATAATAGTAATAATAATAATTAATAATAATAATTAAGAGAATAAGAGGCAGAAGAAAGTTTTCTTGTGGAATTAATTTAGCCCATCAGACATCTTGCATATATATTGTATAATACAATAATCTCTCTATCGTGTGATTATTGTATTATGGAATCTTTTATGAGAACTTATAACCTGGTGTGGAACATTCATCGCAAAGGGTGAATGCTCGATCCTGCGTTCTTAACCTTGATGTGTATTGTTAGTTACCGGTTGCCAAGGGCACTTGTCGATAGACACTTGGTGTGTCGTGTGTGTGTGTGTGTGTGTGTGTGTGTACTCACCTAATTGTACTCACCTAATTGTGGTTGCAGGGGTCGAGACTCAGCTCCTGGCCCTCTTCGCTGTCCGCTACTGGGTCTCTGCTCTCCCTGCTCCATGAGCTTTATCATACCTTGTCTTAAAACTATGTATGGTTCCCGCCTCCACTATATCGTTCACTAGACTATTCCACTTCCTAACTACTCTATGGCTGAAGAAGTGCTTCCTAACATCCCTTTGACTCATCTGAGTCTTCAGCTTCCAGTTGTGTCCCCTTGTTTCTGTGTTCCCTCTCTAGAACATCCTGTCACTATCTACCTTGTCGATTCCCTGCAGTATTTTGTATGTCGTTATCATGTCTCCTCTAACCCTTCTGTCCTCCAGTGTTGTTAGTACTATTTCCATCAACCTTTCTTCATATGGCATTCCCCTGAGTTGTGGAACTAACCTTGTCGCAAACCTTTGCACTTTCTCTAATTTCTTGACGTGCTTGACCAGGTGTGGGTTCCAGACTGGTGCTGCATACTCTAGTATGGGCCTGACGTACACGGTGTACAGTGTCTTGAACGATTCCTTGTTAAGGTAACGGAACGCTAATCTTAGGTTTGCCAGTCGCCCATATGCTGCCGCGGTTATCTGGTTGATGTGTGTTTCCGGAGACGTGCTTGGCGTTATACTCACCCCAAGGTCTTTTTCCTTTGATGAGGTTTGTAGCCTTTGTCCACCTAGCCTGTACTCTGTCAGCGGTCTACTTTGCTCTTCTCCGATCTTCATGACTTTGCATTTGGTGGGGTTAAATTCGAGAAGCCAGTTGCTAGACCAGATGTCAAGCTTTTCCAGGTCTCTTTGAAGTCTTGCTTGGTCTTCATCCGATGTGATTCTCCTCATTAATTTCACATCATCTGCGAACAGAGACACTTCTGAGTCTATCCCGTCCGTCATGTCATTCACATATACCAAGAATAGCACTGGTCCTAGGACTGACCCCTGCGGTACACCGCTCGTCACAGGCGCCCACTGTGATAGCTCATCACGCACCATGACCCGTTGTTGCCTCCCTGTGAGATATTCCCTGATCCATTCCAGTGCCCTTTCTGCAGTCAACCCACCCTTCTCTCTCTTGCCTTACCTCTGTGTGTGTGTACTCACCTAATTGTACTCACCTAATTGTGGTTGCAGGGGTCGAGACTCAGCTCCTGGCCCCGCCTCTTCGCTGTCCGCTACTGGGTCTCTGCTCTCCCTGCTCCATGAGCTTTATCATGTGTGTGTGTGTGTGTGTGTGTGTGTGTGTGTGTGTGTGTGTGTGTGTGTGTGTGTGTGTGTGTGTGTGTGTGTGTGTGTGTGTAGGACTTGAATGGATATGACAGAAGACAGACATATTTAACTATTATTGACGAAGTTTCGCCAACACTGTTTGGGCGAAACGTTGCTAGCAATAGTCCCACGTAACTGCATTTGTGTTTCATCCATTTACACACCCATATTCAT
Organism: Cherax destructor; assembly: GCA_009830355.1. NCBI lineage: Eukaryota > Metazoa > Arthropoda > Malacostraca > Decapoda > Parastacidae > Cherax > Cherax destructor. The sequence goes on along the minus strand of WNWK01001066.1, from coordinate 22,642 downwards.
TTTGTATGTATTTTGTATACATGCACACAAGCGTGTGTGCATGTATACAAAATACATAGGGATAAACGTATATAAACTCACATATTAAGAAGAGTACATACATTTATATGCACATCCATAGGACACAATCAGGTTAAAATACTCGTTGTGAATATTGCCAGCTGTCAAGGTTATCAGTGGACCTCAAGAGAAAATACAAGAGAATAGAGATTGATTTAAATATTTTTTATGTAAATATTTCGAGTCAATTTTAGTAAATACATATGCAACTTCTGAGAGATATGCAACTTCAATTAATATTCAAACGTTGCAGAAGTGTCCATTTGTCTAAACAGATAAATTGCTTGTAGTGACGGTGTGTACTGCTAGCACTAACAGCCTGATTATGCCTTCAGTGAGAAAGCCAGCGGCTTCTTCAGTCCTGTACAGAGAAAGGTGGACGATGAGGAAGGGTTTGAGGTAATCTGATTACCTTACCTCATCTTCCTTTCTCTGTATTTGACTGTAGAAGCCACTGACTGGCGAAACGTTTCTAAAATAAAGACACCTAGATATTGTACAAGTGTCTCATTTATCAAGTATGAGAGAGGAAAATAATGCCTTGGCTGCTGCGTCAAAAGCAAGCTTGGAGAAATTTCACCAAAATATTGAGAAATATCGAGGCTTATTATTTCATAATTATCACCTTAAAACATAGAAGATCCTCACTCCTCTGGATTCTTCACTCAATTAAGGAGGTGCTTTGATGTTGTTGAGGGGCTTTTGATCTGTGGAATTGGAGCTGACCTTATTTTTTCTGGGATAAATCTTTTTTTGCCTTCCTATTCCCAGCGGCGGTATAATCTTTTCTGGTTTAGATTATGTCTGGTTGAGAGGCGGTCAACAGGGAGACTTGACCCCAGGCCGGGCTGTGAGGGAAGAGATACCCTCGAAACCGGTGATAGGTATGTCACAGGTGGGTCTGACCAGTGTGAGATGTCGCAGTCTCAGCGACTATTGATAATCCCACCACCACCACCACCACCACCACCACCACAACAACAACAACAACACCTGAATCTTCACTCAGGACACGGGGAAGATTTCTAGTTCCTCTTCAAGATACTTATGCAAATCAGAGACAGGGACTCTAGAAAACAAAACTGTGACATCAAAACTCACAGGAGTAAAGTCATATGACCCATTCAGTTTCTGGAGCCTCCTCTCCCTCTCATGATTTACTGCTCATTATATCTCACACAACACACAATATGTCTTAAGTTTCGGGTGATGAGCATCACTTGCAGGATGCTGGAGAAGAAGATGAAGTTTCAAGAGTAGAATGAGACATGGGCTTAGTGTAGCATGACAAGCTCCAGGTGTGGGGCGTGTGTATCAACTCTGCATAATTCCTGTCATATTTAGTAAAATATACAATTATGTTACCGATAAGTCGATGAAGTGACACTAGTGTAAATAGGAATGTATGGTCCCGTGGGTTAGAGTCGTGGAATTTTCGCTCTCCGTGAGGCGGGCTAAAACAAGACGGGTTCGAGCCCCCGGCTAGTCGCAGTGTTGCTATTGATTAAATACCACCATATATATATATCTCAATAACCCACATGAACACAGATACTCAGGAGATTAATTGACGGTGATGGGGTGCCAGTAAGGTGGCACCGGTGAATGGGGGAGTGCCAGTGAGAAGGGAGGGGGTGTCAGTGGGAAGGTGCTGTCATCTGTGATTGATTTCCTACCAGAGGTTTTGGCGACCTTGCGAAACCTGGTTGTCACAGAGGCAGGTCTTCTGGGCCTTGTTTTGCACCTCTGGTCAGAGTCCGGTGAGAAAGGAACAAAGATGAAAAAGAAATAAGGGAAAATATAAATTACAGGAGATGGATAGAGGGAATGAATACCTTAATGATAAATATCAGAAAAAAGTAGTATTTGTTAATAACGTGAATAAGAAATAAATAACACAATGTCGCACCGCACAATAAAATGTAAAATTCGTGTATAATTTAAACAGCCTGATGGCTCTTTATGACAAGCGACAATCAGCAGAAATGCTACAAGCGTTTATAAGTGTCTACAAGTGTGCAGACTTAACATAAGTATACAGTTCTCGCATAGTTATAAGCGCCGATGTCTAACTACCTCTACAGTTATTGACCACCAGAACTTTGGTCTAAATCTTCAGTATTTTTGATGAAACATTTAATACTTGCCATAGCTTCTAAGAAACATTAATGTGGGTCAATATTTCTTAATGAAGATTTATTAATAAAAATTATATTCGTTACTTATGACTGACTGATTCTTTTTTCTCTTCAGGTTTGTCTACTGTGGGACAGGTCCGGCAGACAGCCAGGTACTGTTACTGCTATGTTCGTGGAGAAGCGCTAAACTCGTAGGAATCGTAGAGTGTAGTAGTAGTAGTAGTAGTAGAAGTAATAGTGGTAGTACTAGCAGTATCAATAAGAACAGTAGGAACAGCAGCAGTAGTAGTAGAAATAATGGTAAATTAAATCTAAAGGGGACAGAGAAACGGGTAACTTCAGCCTCTAACACTCGTCACCAAGGGACTCACAGAGAAGGAAAGAAAAGAGGAGCACTGCGGTAGGCCTACTGGTCCATGCTAAGAATGAAGCTAACAAGGAGAAACTTAGAATAAAGAAAAGGCGAAGGAAATACAGAAGACATAGTTCATGCGAAAAGACGAGGCGAGGGTGAAGATCAGGCCAGGTCTAGAGTGGTCTGAAGATTAGAGAATTTGATAATGTACCAAGAAAGGCAAAATCATTATAATATACTTTCTGTGTCTAGTCTTTTTTTTTTCTTCAGGTGCCCTCTCGAAATGAAATTTAACCAGGACTGCGATTCAGACGAAGAATGTTGTATATGAGGGGAAATTCAACGAGACAGCGTCTGTGAAGACTAGATAATTTTAATTTATAGCATAGCTGTGATCTCTAATATGACAGAATAGAGCACTGTTGGTGTCGGCAAGTCGAACACCTCTTTTGTATTTTTCAAGTCAGTTACAAAGAGAGTGGCCATTTTCACTAAATATTCGAGAGGGCACCTGAAGAAAGAACAAGACTAGACACAGAAAGTATATTATAACGATTTTGTATATAGGAGAGATACAGTAAGAAAGGCAAAATACATTATTTTTTTTTTGTAGGAAAATAAAATTTGTCTTTTTCCACAGAAGAAAGTCTATTTAACAAGGGAACAGGCAGAATAAGGTAATTATATTTTATTGAAGTAAACACAGCTCCAATTCGTTCAATCAAGAGCCTTTCGCCAGCATCAAAAGAGAACTTACCACTAATTCTTTCACTCCTGGTTATTTAAATGGCTCATACGGACGAGTGATTGAACCTGCGCCACTCCGTGTCCTGCATGACAATAGCGGGATTAATGCCTTTAAAGAGGATGCACATCCTGTGTTTTTAATCAAGATAACAAATATTCCTGGTATGGGCGATATATGGTTCTTCTTAAGTACGTAGTCGACAGGCTCTTTCAGATGCTTAATGATTTGTTTTCTTTTGACATAGAGTTCTCTTTTTCTCTCTTGAAGAGAGGCTACTGGTGTGTATGTGTGTGTGTGTGTGTGTCAGTGTCTGTGTGAGAATATTTCTTCCCTGGAATAAAGTTTCGTTCCCTGCCATAGCTGTTGTTTAAGCTCGACTGAACAATAATTTCTGCCTTTTCTGGGTAAAGTTTTCCACGTCCGTTGAGCTCTTTCCCCTTTCTGGCCTTCGATGTTGGCGCTCCGCGTTAGTGTTTTTTACTCTCCGTCTGCCCACGTCTTTTTGCCCCTGGCCCTCCTGCTGCTGCTGGCTTCAGTGTGTGTGTATGTGTGTGTGTTTATGTTTGTTTCTCTCTCTCTCTCTCTCTCTCTCTTTCTCTGGATCAACTATTGTCCTACAGGAAGCAACGACTACTTTTATATTCAATATGAAGTGTCTGAGTGACGAGACGTAGCAAGTGGTGTCCCTCAGGGACTGATGTTTCGCCCAGTCTTGTTGTAATACACATAACTGATTTAGGAATAAGGTTTAAGACCAAAATTTAAAACGAAATTAAGATGAGCAACATCCGTGACCAACTATGTATTCAAAGCGACCTGGACTGACTATCACACTGCTCTGAAATTTGTGGGAAAAACTTCAATGATAATATTAGAAGAAACTTGAATACAACTTGTATGGGAATTCACTCACAGGGACAAATGAAAAGAATAACTTTGAAACTTTACCCCCCCCCAAAAAAAAAAAAATCAGTATCACAACAACACAATGCGAGTCATACTGTATAAAATAACCTAATTTGACTTCAGTAATATTGAACTACAACAGAATTATAGTCACGATACTTTGGTGTTGTTTTGTTCGTCAGGAAACATTCCAATGTCACCTGATACGGGTCACAGTGAATACCTGTTAACTGGTTAAGCCTCAGCTGACCTGCTTCGGATAAGTTCTCACCTTGTATATATGAAACAGAAAGATCACTATGTTAGGATTTAAGGCAATATACGGGAATATCAAATTTTTTTTACGGTACTCAGAATACATTTGTATAGAAAAAACTGCATTTTTTAAGAAGATTTATTAATTCCAGAGGTTAATGGGCCGACTACACTAAGGTCATTAAGGCTGCTAAAACCTTTTCAAACAAGACAAGAAAACTTTAATACCTAAAACTGGGATGAAAGTATACTCTCAGCATACTCATATATACGCTGACAGACATTACACTTCTGTATGTGTATATCCTGTGTAAATCAAATATTTTCTTAATCAAAATAAACAAAATTCTCGAAGAAAAATGAAAAATGTAGAGTACTATATAAACTATTTTTTTATTTACCTAAAAATCTATATGGGAAGCAAAAACAAATTTTTTTTTACAGTGGATGAAGATGTAATTTATATAAGATATTTGAGATTTTATTTCTAAAATCAGAGCCAGAGGGATGATAAATAACAAAACGGGTGGGGTTCGAACTCATGGCAAGCTAGTCCTAAAACTCGAAGGCCAGTGTGCTAACCTCTGGACCACACACTGGTCTGCGAGTGACCTCACCTGCCGCGGGTTCGAGCTCTACCCGTTCTGTGATATGTTCGTAATCGTGTTATCACGAATTTCGTGAGTCAAATGTTTGTAGTATGCAAGGTTGATATATATATAGGTAATACACACACAACCCGCACATATAAAAGGGAGGAGCTTACGACGACGTTTCGGCCCAAGTCTGGCCGAAACGTCGTCGTAAGCTCCTCCCTTTTATATGTGCGGGTTGTGTGTGTATTGTTCCAGTCACGGTATTGTGCCTTTTTTGTTATTTATAGGTAATACCTCCGGGTATTGTGATATTATTGTTGGAGAATCAAGCCTTCACTACTCATTGTCTACCTGGAGGAGTCTACTTTGGGGAGTCTACCTGGAGGAGTCTACCTGGGGGAGTCTTCCTGGGGAGTCTACCTGGGGGAGTCTACCTGGTTGAGTCTACCTGGTTGAGTCTACCTGAGGCAGTCTACCTTGGGGAGTCTACCTTGGGGAGTCTACCTGGGGGAGTCTACCTGGTGGAATCCCGGGTGTCAACGCTCCCGGATTATTTAACACTATTATTTATTATTATTATTATTATTTTTAATATTTTTAATTTTATCATTATTATTTTTATAGTTGTAATAATAATAATAATAATAATAATAATAATAATAATAATAATAATAATATGATGATGATGATGATGATGAAGCAGAATATAAAAATTAAGTATGCTAATTACCGCACTGAATCAAGGAGATAAAAAAAATGCATTACAAACATAATTAAGATTACTTTAAGAAAAAGTCTAATTATATGAAAAAATAATCCATAAATTATAATAATAATCTCAACTCCGCCCAGAGTCGAGTGTTGTGTTGTCAGTCATGTGTGTGTGATGTCAATCCTGTGTGATGTCAGTCCTGTCTGTGTGATGTCAATCCTGTGTGATGTCAGTCCTGTCTGTGTGACGTCAATCCTGTCTGTCTGATGCCAGTCCTTTCTGTCTTCGTGATGTCAGTCCTGTCTGTGTGATGCCGTCAGTCATGTCTTTGTGATGTAAGGCCTGTGATGATGTCAATCCTGTCCGTCTAATGTCAGGCCTGTCTGTGTGATGTCAGTTCTGTTTGAATATCTGTGAGATGTTAGTCCTGTCTGTATGATGTCAGTATTGTCAGCATGTCTGTCTGCTTGTGTGATGTCAGCCCTGTCTGCACGTCTGTCTGTTGTATCCGACCTTTTAATAGGGGGGAGGAGCTTGATGCCGGTAAAGGACTCTTGAATCAAGGGATTTGAGCTAATTTCCCTTCCTTTGATCTAACCTGACTTTCTCTAATTCCCCAAGTGTTCAATTGATTCATACGGTTTTAGCGCATCCGTTAAATATAACAACACCAATAATACTATCAATAATTATAAAAATAATAATATAATGATATCAGTAATTATAATAATAAAAAATAACAATAATATTACTACTACTGCTATATAATATAAATATACATAATATTACTACTACTCTACTATACTACTACTATACTACTACTTCTACTACTTACTACTACTATACTACTACTACTATATACTACTAACTACTACTATACTACTACTATACTACTACTACACTACTACACTACTACACTACTATACTACTACTACTACTACTACTACTACTACTACTACTACTACTACTACTACTACTACTACTACTACTACTACTACTACTACTACTACTACTACTACTACTACTAATAATAATAATAATAATAATAATAATTCAAAGTTTTTGTTCCAGCAAAACTGGAGTTACTATTACCTGGGTATCATCATCTCTCAGGATGCTTACTGAAAGGGCGTTACCATGGAAACCAAAATAGAATATGAATGAGAAATATGACACAAATAGTGAGATAGAAAAAAATGCCAGGTTGGTATACCCTAAGCTAACTAGAGTATATCCACCGGAAGGTGTGTTTTTCTCCATGTATATTCCTTGAGAGGTATGTCGCTCCATGTATATACCTCGAGAGGTATGTTGCTCCATGTATATACCTCGAGAGGTATGTCGCTCCATGTATATACCTGAGAAGTATACTTGTCTTTGTCAGTGTATATACCCCAAAAAATTTACTCCCTTGATATTCATTGTGCGGTTCATGGGTATTAAAGCTCACTAACCAGTTTTCTAACACGAACTAACTACCATCTAACTTTCTAAAAACATAATAAATAAGCAGTTATTTAACGAATTAACTTGCTAATTATTTATCTAATTAACTAAAAAATTATATAACCAACCCTCATACTAACCAATTTTCTAACTAATATTCTAACTAAAATAATTATTTAACTTTCTAACTAATTCACTATTTGGCTAACTAATTAACCTAATTAATGAAATAACTAACCAACCAAGCAGACACCTTGCTAAGTAAATAAGTACGTAACTAACTAAAATAACTAATAGTGAGGTATGTAGATGCAAAGTCATATATTTACCGACAATCTGACTTTTCATTCCCTCACTCCTTCATGTTTGTAGTCATGTCTACTAAAACTTATTTAATTTTCTCAGTGCCAGAAGTTTTTAAGAAGAAATTGAACGAAGACCTGCTACATGTGACTCAGGAACCAGTATATAATATCTGTGTTGGCCTGCAGGCAGCTGTGTTGGCCTGCAGGCAGCTGTGTTGGTCTGCTGGTCCGCTGTGTTGGCCTGTTGGTCCACTGTGTTGGTCTGCAGTGTTGGCCTGTTGGTCCGCTGTGTTGGTCTGTTGGTCCGCTGCGTTGGTCTGCTGTGTTGGTCTGCTGGTCAGCTGTGTTGGTCTTCTGGCCAGCTGTGTTTGTCTGCAGGTACGCTGTGTTGGCCTGCTTGGCTGCTATGTTGGCCTGCTTGGCTGCTATGTTGGCCTGCTTGACTGCTATGTTGGCCTGTTTGGCTGCTATGTTGGCCTGCTTGACTGCTATGTTGGCCTGCTTGGCTGCTATGTTGACCTGCTTGGCTGCTATGTTGGCCTGCTTGGCTGCTATGTTGGCCTGCTTGGCTGCTATGTTGGCCTGCTTGACTGCTATGTTGGCCTGCTTGGCTGCTATGTTGGCCTGCTGCTCCGCTAGGGGCAACGACCAGGTCGTCAGTGAAAAAAAAAAACTGATCTCATGCGGGTCTCTGGGGGATGTAAGAGCCCCCAAATTGGCCAAGGATACGTGACGTCGTTATTAAAAGGTTCTTGATCAGAGGAATTGGAGCTTGTTTACTCTATTGGATGAGATCACTGTACTCCTCACTATCGCTATTTTCTATTGCACTTCCGTGCATTACGGTCATTGATTTTGCAATGAATCGTTGAGGTGTGTTGTTGAACGCAGTTCATGGCTTTATATTAATTGGGGGAGAACTAAACCAACAGGGGTTATACGGGGCATGTGGGATCGTTCCAAGGAAGGGAAGCGAAGCTCTTATTGTGATTTCAGTATCTCGCTTATTTTAAGCAAGGGGCCAGTTGACTTTCTTGGGTTATCCTGGGTAATCGACACATATGCTATGTGTGATAATTTATGTAACTGTATTTATGTGTACCTATACCCGAATAAACTTACTAAGCAAAGGGGAACAATGCTGGATGTGAATTTGGTCCTTGACTTGGAAAATTAAAAAAAAAGTATTTTCTTTCAATTTCATTGTATTTCTTTGTTCCCTCTGTCTCTCCTGGACTTTGGTGCATTCACTTCTATCTCATTATTTTTCACGTCTCTAAAAAGTACTTGTTTTTACTCACGAGAATGTATGATATCTTTGAGAAGTTCGGTAATTCTTCGTCTTCACCTGTGGAAGAAGCGTCTCTCTCGTTCTCACTTACAATTTCTTAATGATATAAATCTTTTGCACATTACTAGTGTGCCTCTTCCCAACATATTTCAGTAATGTACTCACCTAGTACTCACCTAGGTGACTGAATCCAAGGTAGGTATTATGTTTGTCAGGAAACAGGGCAAGTGTTTCTTGACGTGGGTCCTATAAGTCATATGATGACCCACAGCTGGAGCTTTTGGTCATCTGACCGAAGCCTTCCGCTGGCGTACAGGTCCACCCCTTTAAAAATTATGGTTATGACTATGACCAATTATTGAGACTGAATCCAAGGCTCAACAAATACAATTTATGATAAACTCAAACCAAGTCAGTCACAATTGACTAAATACGTGATAGAAAACGGAGAATTAAGCGCACACTCATCTATCCGCTACACATGTCACACCAAAGGTATGGACAATTTAAGAAGGAATTACAACGTTTCGTCTGGATGACAAGCTTTTTCTTTTTCAATTACTAGAAAAAAAAGCTTACAAACCAAGCGAAACGATGTTATTTATAAAGCTTTCCATACTTTGCAGACGAGCATTGCATTTTCTGTTTCATCTATGTATAACTTAAAGGTTATATGTATCTGCTTTTTTTTCTTCCGTATGAAGCTTCAAGCTTAAGGTCAAGCTGTCCACGACAATATGCTCCCTAAATAGGACATTTCAAGACCTTGAAAGTCTCCCTAGCTTTATGATGATTCGTTTTATTCGAAAAATTTTATTATGCGAAGTCCTATTTCCATTGGGAATTCCGTATATACGATAAATTTCCGCCGTAAGCCATAAGTAACATTTACAAAGATAACTAATTTGTATTTATTTTGTACTTTTAGGTACTGTATAGGTGTATAAAATACATAGTGATCTGAAGAGCTATACAAATTACATGTCCTTAAGAGCAACTATATAAATTAAATGGCGTTCTGCGTGGTTATATACATTACATGGCGCTCTGAACAGCTATATAAATTACTGAGAAATAATGGGGAGAGCGAGTGGAGTGTCATAACTCAAGTATCAGAAAGACCATTACTGTAAATACTGCCGTCCTGTGTCCCTCTCTGAGACTGCGAGAGTTCATGTTCACCTGTTCTTGTTCACCTGCTCTTGTTCACCTGCTCTTGTTCACCTGTTCCTGTTCACCTACTTTTGTACACCTGTTCTACGAATCTCTGATAAATTAGACTGAACATTTCTTTCCCCTGAGTGCACACCACATTATTCTTTTGGCAAGTCCCAGTAACCGCTTAGATATTAATTATCGTCTTAGAAAATTAATATCTTATGATGATGATAATAATAATAATCATAATAATAATAATAATAATAAATACTTTAATCAGACGTGCTGTTGGAGTGTGAGCAGGGTAATATTTAGTGAAGGGATTCAGGGAAACCGGTTAGCCGGACTTGAGTCCTGGAAATGGGAAGTACAATGACTGCACTTTAAAGGAGGGGTTTGGGATACTGGCAGTTTGGAGGGACTTCTAAACTGTCGTATCTGAGCGCCTCTGCAAAGACAGCGATTATGTATGAGTGTGGTGAAAGTGTTGAATGATGATGAAAGTATTTTTTGGGGGGGGATTTTCTTTCTTTTTGGGTCACCCTGCCTCGGTGGGAGACGGCCAACTTGTTGAAAAAAAAATCAGTATTCTAGAATTTAAAATATTTTTGACTGATGTACAGGTAACAACCTTAATGACCCTCGTGTAATCGATAGGCTTGAAACCCAATAAATCAACTAACCCCTATTATTATTATAATTTATTACATTCATGGGGAGAGCGCTAAACCCAAGGAGATCATACCGCGCTGGGGAAAAAAATGGGACAGATTCAATCCATAGTGAAGTCAGATCCTGCTCCTTGGATCAAGACCCCTTATACGTCTCTAATACATTATGAAGCATAATTAATATTCAATACTTTTTTCTAATACACATGTTTGTGATATTTATATTTATTCAATATATAAACATTTTTTTTATAGTTTAAAGGCACTGGAAAATGTATATAAAATATACATTCGAGTGGCTTTTGTTTCATGCACACGATTTTATATATATATATATATATATATATATATATATATATATATATATATATATATATATATATATTTTCAAGTGTGCATTCCTCAGTGTATATATACCGAGAACTGTGTATCGTCCACTGCATATAAATCGAGTCTAAGTATGTATCTCACAGTATATCTCAGTGTATATTCACAGTGAGATGTGTATATCTCAGTGAATATTCACAAAGAGGTGTGAGGTTCTCGTTATACATACACTGAGCGTTGATACCATTCCTTACAGTAATCACTGGTTAAAACAATCTTAATTTTAGTGTGAAGGCGATTTGCTACCTTATGACAAAAGGAGTTGAATGTGACAAGCACCGAGAAGTACGTGTTTCTCAGTGTATATACACTGAGAGTTTATAGAATTAAAATAATCATGACTGGTGGTGAACAAGTGACATGAAGCCTTCATGATTTTCGTATAGTCGTTACCTTTGAAACCTAATTAATGACATTAACAAGCAAACTAGCGGCCGGAGAGTTGAAAATTAGCTTCCCTGGGTGAGCGAGGTTGGTTGGGGCAGCGTGAACAAGTGTGTAGACAGTATTCAGTGGATATGTGTGAAGAGTTGGGTGTAGCAGGGACTTGGAAGAATATAGATTCACGCGTGTGTAGAGGTGACGATAGTGAAATAAGAATCACGCGTGTGTTGAGCTGACAATAGTGAGATAAGAATCACGCGTGTATTGAAGTGACAATAGTGAGATAAGAATCACGCGTGTATTGAGGTGACAATAGTGAGACAAGAATCACGCGTGTATTGAGGTGACAATAGTGAGACAAGAATCACGCGTGTATTGAGGTGACAATAGTGAGATAAGAATCACGCGTGTATTGAGGTGACAATAGTGAGATAAGAATCACGCGTGTGTTGAGGTGACAATACTGAAATCAGATTCACGCGTGTTGTGAATGACGATAAGATCAGATTTAAGTGCGTGTAGTAGACTTAGTTATTGTGAGACCAGATTTACGCATATAGTGAGTTAACAATGATGATAAGATCAGATTTAAGTGAGTGTAGTAAGCTGACAGTTATTAGGAGACCAGATTCACGCGTGTTGTGAGCCGACAGTGACAACGAGACCAAATTTACGTGTGCAATGAGCTAACTAAGATCAGACTCCCGATGGTGGCAAGTTGTCAGACCAGGTGAGTTGTTATTGCTTGTTTCCATTTATTTATCACTTCTTCCTATTCTTCCTTTCGTCCCTATCTTCCCCTTCCTTCCTATCTCCCCCCTCCTTCCTGTTTTTCCTCTCCTATTTTGTCCCCCTCCTTCCTGTTTTTCATCCTTCCTATTTTGTCCCATTCCTTCCTATTTTCTCCCCTTCCTATTTTCTCTCCTTCCTATTTTCTCCCTCTCCTTCCTATTTTCTCCCTCTCCTTCCTATTTTCTCCCTCTCCTTCCTATTTTCTCCCTCTCCTTCCTATTTTCTCCCTCTCCTTCCTATTTTCTCCCCCTCCTTCCTATTTTTCCTCCTTCCTAATCTACTTCTTTCTCATTCTCCCTCTTCTCATTCTTCATCTAATTCCTATTCTTCATCTTCCACTTCATCTTCTTTCCTTCTCTTTATCCTTGAAATTGGTAATAATAATAATAATAAATAATAATAATAATAATAATAATGTGCACCTTCCGTAATAATCAG
>WNWK01001066.1:0-7500 GCA_009830355.1 Cherax destructor | reverse complement strand
GGGGCCTGCCTCTGCAATTCTTGGTTGCCGTAGTAACGTGCAGAGTCTGGGCCAACCGCGCGTGGTGCCTGGTTGCGGGGGAAGGTGATTGGCCAGTCGCCAGCGAGAGGGTTAAAAATGTCGAGTGCAGGAAATCAAGGGAACGGCGAAGAAGATGAATCTCCTGCTTTATAATTTACGAGACGATATTTGAGTTTTCGGCGTGTATATATTGCGCTATGAAAATATTCTCATCTGGGCCTCCATACATTTATCTTCTTCCTCTTGTCAAGGGTGTCGGGCGATGCTAAATTCAGCTGGTCTTTTGTCATCATCCTTGTGGTGGGTCATTTATCAGCGTGAGTTACGGCACTAAACGCTTCTCACCCCCACATCCCTATGTATCAGTACTTCCCATAAGCTAACAATAAACACCAATACTGCAATGTTCTCCCTTAGTTAATACTTCCTCCAGTATTTTAATCCCCTATGTAGTTGACTTAGCGCAAGTGACGCGCTCCAGCAATAAAAATTCACAAGTATATGTATGTGTCTTACTCGTTTACATGGCTGTACTGTCTACCGTTAATGTGACAAGAGGGACACTTTTATGGCATGCCAAAGTGAGGGGCAGGTTGAAACAGCTCATTATCATGTGTTGTAGTGGGCTAGGTCAAGGTGTGGTATGCTCTCTTGACACCAGCTGTAGTTTTCACGCATTTCCTGCAAAGTTTTCATGTATATGAAGAGAAAAAAAACCAAGAGTGACGTGCTCTTATTGCTTGCAACGTTTTGTTTTCTAGTGTCCACAGCGGCGATGACAGGTGTTCAAGTAAGGCAAAGTAAGTCACAGTACCGTGACTGGAATAACTGACAGCTGACAGTAAGTCACAGTACCGTGACTGGAATAACTGACAGCTGACACAGTAAGTCACAGTACCGCGACTGGAATAACTGACAGCTGACACAGTAAGTCACAGTACCGCGACTGGAATAACTGACAGCTGACACAGTAAGTCACAGTACCGCGACTGGAATAACTGACAGCTGACACAGTAAGTCACAGTACCGTGACTGGAATAACTGACAGCTGACACAGTAAGTCACAGTACGCGACTGGAATAACTGACAGCTGACACAGTAAGTCACAGTACCGCGACTGGAATAACTGACAGCTGACACAGTAAGTCACAGTACCGCGACTGGAATAACTGACAGCTGACACAGTAAGTCACAGTACCGCGACTGGAATAACTGACAGCTGACACAGTAAGTCACAGTACCGCGACTGGAATAACTGACAGCTGACACAGTAAGTCACAGTACCGCGACTGGAATAACTGACAGCTGACACAGTAAGTCACAGTACCGCGACTGGAATAACTGACAGCTGACACAGTAAGTCACAGTACCGCGACTGGAACAATTGACAGCTGACACAGTAAGTCACAGTACCGTGACTGGAATAACTGACAGCTGACACAGTAAGTCACAGTACCGCGACTGGAATAACTGACAGCTGACACAGTAAGTCACAGTACCGCGACTGGAATAACTGACAGCTGACACAGTAAGTCACAGTACCGTGACTGGAACAATTGACAGCTGACACAGTAAGTCACAGTACCGTGCCTGGGACAATGTACAGTTAACACGACTTAGAGAGCAAATTTTAGATGGTGTTTCGGTCCATCCTGGGCCGTTATCGTGTTCCAAGTGAAGATTAAGATGGGATCGAAACGTCGTTTACTTCCTTCTCCAAAATGTGGGTTAGTTGTAAGTGGTTAATGTCAGAAACAACGAGGAGAGTGCAAAAAATTCGAGCGGATGTAAATCACGTTTCTTGTGTTTTTCTCTGTGACTGTAAACGGAAATGTTTAAAGCAAGTGTGTGTGTGTGTGTGTGTGTGTGTGTGTGTGTGTGTGTGTGTATACTCATCTAGTTGTGATTGCAGGGGTCGTGTGTGGGCGTGAGTGCGTGCGGGGTTACTCGCCAATTTGTAGTTGCAGGAGTCGATTCACAGCTCCTGGCCCCGCTTCTTCGCTGGTCGCTACTAGGTCTACACACTGCTCCAAGAGCCTTATCGTACCTCTTCTTAAAGCTATGTATGGATCCTGCCTCCACTACATTCTCCAGATTGTTCCACTTCCTGACAACATCCTTAAGACTGTGTGTGTGCGTGCGTGTGCGTGCATGAATGCATACATACATGTGTGCGCGAGCAAGCATAAACGCACGTGTTTGCCAGTGCGCGCATGTGCATATGTACTCGCTGCTGTAAATGTATTCACCAATATGTGGTTGCAGGGTTAGTAGTCTTTCAGCTCCTGGCCCCGCCTCTTCGCTTAGCACTACTAGGTTCACTCACTCCTGTCTTAGAGAGGTCTATCGTAACTCTTTTTAAAGCTGTTTAGATTCTACCTCAACCAGTTAATTGTACAGGTCGGTCCACTTCCTGAATACTCTAGGACTTAAGAAATACTTCCTAAGATCCCTGTGACTCATCAGTGTTTTCAACTTCCAACTGTGCCCTCGTGTACGTGTTTGCGTCTCTCAATCTGTCATTGTTTACCCTATCAATTCCTCTCAGTATTGTGTAGTCTGTTATATCACCTCCTGGTCCTTCTTCCCTACAGTGCTATCAGGCTGAGTTCCCTTAATTTCTCCTCACAGGACAAACCCCTCAGCTCCTGGTCTAGTCTTGTTGCGGACTCGTCTGTATATGCGTGTGTGTATTCATTGAGATTTTATGAACCGCATGTCCTAGTTTTTATGAACCGCATGTCCTAGTTTTTATGAACCCCATCATGTCCTAGTTTTTATGAACCCCGTCATGTCCTAGTTTTTATGAACCGCATCATGTCCTATTAACGAAAGAACTTGATTTTTTTACTGACTGAAATAATGCGTAAGCCAAACATCACAACTCTGCACGTCTTTGGGTTTCTGAACTTTCCCTTCTTAAACAAATTCTCTGCGTACGCTATATGGGATACGTTACGTTATATTAGATAGGTTTGGCTATTTTAACGTAAGTTAGCCAAAATTAACTTAAATGTAACCGAGGCCTGGTAAATTGAGAAGGTCCGTGATGCTAAAGAACGTCTAGAATTTGACGCTCTCATCACCGAGTTTCTCGCTCCCTAAAACGTTTAAGAACGTCAGTGTTCACTCCATGAGTTGCTTAACTTATCAACTGACGTCCGTCTTAAGCCTTTTAGCATCGCTCAAATTAATTCTTAACCTGCGTTGTGGAGTTTACTTAAACCATTTGTTCCAGTTGTATATAGTGTGCTGTATCACTGCCTCCAGTTGTATATTATTTGCTTGTATCATTTATTCCAATTGTTTGCTTGTATCACTTTCTCCAGTTATAAACAATCTTCTTCCATCAATTTTTCGTTTTTACATTTTTTTAACATTCTTTTTCCTTTACATTCTTAAAACTGATTAAATATTTCTTAACATCTTTAGCGACTCGACTGAGTTTTCAACTTAAGACTTTTACCCACTTTTCATTGTATCTCGACTGTCAGTCTCTAGACACCTGCATAAATATATCTCGACTGTCAGTCTCTAGACACCTGCATAAATATATCTGTTAAGTAAAAGGACACAAATGCAACTAATGTGACATTTATTGTGGCAACGTTTCGCTCTCCAGGAGCTTTCTCAAGCCGTTACAAGCGTTACAAGGACACAGTGGGCTATTATATACTCTCAAAGTGAGGTGAAATACTAGTGGTGGTCGAGGTAGTAGTGATAAGTAGTAGTAGTAGTAGTAGTAGTAATACAATAAGGTAGAACAATCAATATGCACATGAGTAAAAGGTGATAAAACAAATACTTGGGTAGTATAACAATAGGTTAGACAAATATTTTATGCTGGAGGTTGAAATATAGAAGGCCTGTAGGAGTGTTCCACATCTACGATGTGCTTGTGTTGAATTAGCAGGAGAGACTATGTGATGGTATGGTTAACTGTTTTCAGGAGGATTCTTGATTCAAAGACGCCCGACTAGTAATCAAAGAAACTAATTTCCGTAGACGCAAATGCCTTGAATCAGCACTTATCTCTGTTTCTAACACAATTAAACAAAACAAAGGCAGCTTCACCATCTCTGAAGTCTTAGCAAGAATCCTCCTGAAAACAGTTAACCATACCATCACATAGTCTCTCCTGCTAATTCAACACAAGCACATCGTAGATGTGGAACACTCCTACAGGCCTTCTATATTTCAACCTCCAGCATAAAATATTTGTCTAACCTATTGTTATACTACCCAAGTATTTGTTTTATCACCTTTTACTCATGTGCATATTGATTGTTCTACCTTATTGTATTACTACTACTACTACTACTACTTATCACTACTACCTCGACCACCACTAGTATTTCACCTCACTTTGAGAGTATATAATAGCCCACTGTGTCCTTGTAACGCTTGTAACGGCTTGAGAAAGCTCCTGGAGAGCGAAACGTTGCCACAATAAATGTCACATTAGTTGCATTTGTGTCCTTTTACTTAACAAATTGTCGGTAATTCTACCAATATTATTACATAAATATATCTCGACTGTCAGTCTCTAGACACCTGCATAAATATCCCCGAGCATTTTGTATGTCGTTATCTCCTCTTTGTGGTTGCAGGGGTTGAGTCTCAGCTCCTGGTTTAGCTTCTCTATTAAAACGATCTAGTGCATTCATTCCTAGCCTCGAGACTAATGTTAAAACTGTGTGTAGAAGCCGCTTTTGCCATTTCCTAATCTAGGTCATTCTACTTTCTCACCACCCTAATATATATATATGTACTTCTCGACGTATGTTTGACTTATTCGAGTTATTAACTTCCATCTGTGATGATTAAGACACGTGTGCAACAGTTGGGTATCCTTGCTCTTGCAACGTTTCGCCTACGGGAGAGGCTTCAACAGTCAAATGCAAAGGAGAATATATTGTAGGCAGCAGTAGAAGTGTAATCAGTCCATCAATCTTAGAGGCGAAACGTTTCAACGATAAAGATGCCCAACTGTTGCACATGTGTCTTAATCATCAACTTGTCCGTATTTTATACAATTTTCAACAAACTTCCATCTGTGTTACCGTATTTACGTTCCGGCATTTGGAACAAACTTCTTTCTGTTCTATCCTCCAACGTCATCAAGCTCAGTACTTCTGTAACGTAGGATATTACTCTTATCTCCGGGACTAGTCTCGTTGTGAACCTCTTCACCTCTAGTTACTAATTATATTTTATAGTGTGTGGGTCCTATGCATTCCCTTACCCATCATATGCGCGCAAGTTACAATATTACAGAGGCACTCAGTGGGTCATGGCACTGAACACCAACCATTTGTATGTTTAAGTTACAGCGGCACTCAAGGATTCGGAGATTTAATGTTTGGGGACCAATAGTAACGAGTTAAGGTAAATAATGAATTTACTCGTATAAACATTACAATGAAACATATTGGTACAGACGTAAACTCATCTAAAGAACCCCTCAAGGGAGGTTCCTTGACGCTGGTGAGGGGCTCTTGATCTAGGGAATTTGACCTGTGCTCCAGTTCCCTGAATTGAGCCTGAATACCTTCCACCCCCCCCCCCCACATGCGCTGTATAATTCTACGGTTTAGCGCTACCCCCCAATAAATTAGAATAGGGTATATTCAAAATTCTTGGATAAAATGCCGTTGTGAATAAAATATTTAGGCACTGCGTGAAAAATAGTGAGTAGTAATCGGCTCTGACACAAGTATGTTACAATTATGTACGAGTCTAGAGCATTTTTGGGTGATGGAAAATTTTGTCTCTGTGTCTATTTGTCTCTGTCTCTGTCCCTGTCTATCTCTGTCTGCCTCTGCCTGTCTGTGTGTGTGTGTCTCTCTCTCTCTCTCTCTCTCTCTCTCTCTCTCTTATATATATTATATATATATATATATATATATATATATATATATATATATATATATATATAAGGACAAGCGGTAATATTTTATGATCACTTGTGGACATAAAATAGGATTATGTTGATTAAAGTAAATTTGGGATGTGAAAAGTGGGTAATAGTCAATGTTTATGCGCCTGGGTAAGAGGAGAGAGAGAGAGAGAGATTGATTGATTGATTGATTGATTGATTGATTGATTGATTTTGAAAGGTGTTTAGCGAGTGCGGGGACCTGAATGCTAAAGTGGGAGAAACTGTTGTAGAGTGCGTAGTAGGTAAATTTGGAGTGCCAGGGTAGTGATAATGGGGGGCTCGAATTGAGCTATGTAAAGAGGTCCCCTCAAGGAAGGTTCCTTGATGTTTGTGAGGGGCTCATGATTTTGGGAATTGTATCTGTGCTCCAGTTCCCTGAATTAAGCCTGAATACCTTTCAACCCCCCACATGCACTGTATAACAATAAAGGTTCAGCGCTTCCCCTTGATTATAATAAAAATATGTAGAGAGGTTTAGTAATAGGCAATTTGCATTTTAAGAAAGATGATAAAAAAGTGCACGAGATACAACATAGGGGCGATGATAGCATCTTGGTGCACTATATATTACCAGATAAAAGGCTGATGGGTAGACGTCTGAATGCGTGTGTTTTTTTTAGAGGGGCGACAGATATATCGGATCATTATTTAGTGGAAACTTCAGTGAGAGTAAGAGGTAGGTGGGGTACAAGGAGAATGTTATCAGTGGGTAAGAGAGAAGTCAAAGTTAATAAATTATAGGAGATAGTTAAGGTAAGATATAGCAGCAATTAAGAAAAAGTGGGTTAGAGAGAGTATAGGTACTGAGGAAAGAAGGTTGAAGAGGTACGAGGTAGGTTTAAGTATGCAGGGTTAGTGTGTGCAGCAGAAGTCTGTGGCTTTAGGAGGTGGATGCAGAAAAAGGAGTGCTTGGTGGAATGACGAAATAAAGAGGATGACAAGGGAGAAAAAAATCATATGAAATGTTTTATACAATGTAGAAGTAATATATTGAGGTAAGAGTACATGGAGAGCAAAAGATTAAGAGTGGTGAGGGTGTGCTAAAGAGAGAGAGTGGTGAGCTTTTATCAACATATCTTTGCTGAGGTTAAGGAGTTTTAGAATGAGATCAGTAGGTTGAGAAGGCCTAGGGAACAAATGGATTTAACAATTATAAATACAAAAAAAATGGGAGGTGAAGGTACTTAACATAAGAACATAAGAAAGAAGGAACACTGCAGCAGGCCTACTGGCCCATGCGAGGCAGGTCCAAATCTCCAACGGCTTAAGCCAATGCCCCGACCCAGCCAGGTCAGGTTACATTCACTTAAGGAAGGAGCACTGCATCTGACCTAGTAGCACAACCTAGTCAGGACCAATTCACACCCAACCGCACCCACTCATATAATTGTCCAGCCGACCACCTGGTCAGGTCACTTCCACTTAAGGAATTAGTACAGGTCAGGTTACATTCACTTAAGGAAGGAGCACTGCATCTGACCTAGTACAAGCTCACACCCATCCACACAAACTCATGTATTTATCTAACCTATTTTTAA
>WNWK01001065.1:245000-331263 GCA_009830355.1 Cherax destructor | reverse complement strand
CTATATACATATAAAAATTTCAATAGCAGGCAGGAGCCCAGAATTTACAACCACTAATATAAACAGGTTTATGAGGCTAGTTTTTATATATACATTTTTCTACACCGAGTAATGGGAGGGTTTAGAAAGGTATTATTTATTTTAGAAGACAAAATTTAAGGGGGAGAAAAAGATTGTTCTTTTTTTAATATGGGGGAAAAAATTCAAAATTTCAAAAAGAGGGGAAAATTTTTTCTCAAATTTATGTTTTTATAACCCAAAATATTTTTAGGGGAAAAATTTAAATTTTTTTCTTAAAAAACCAATTTTTTTTTAAAATTATCCGAATTTTTTTGACACTAAGCCAAAAATGTTTCGAAATTTGTGAAGAAACAGCAGCTGGTGGTGGGGCGAAACGAGGAGTATTATGTGGTTGATAAATATATGACCTATACGGCTGACATCTAATATTTTTCTCTCCCATTCAAGGTGTGTGTGACATCACTGAGGTGTACACTAAGTGAAGTCTACGAGGCTGACGTCAGAGGCTTTACTCGAAGGTATGTTGGTGTTTAACCCAAGTGTTGGGGGAAGTTATGTTGAGTTTCCCAACCAGGGAAGGTGGGGGGCTGGTGTGTGTGTGTGTGTGTGTGTGTGTGTGTGTGTGTGTGTGTGTGTGTGTGTTAGTGTGTGTGTTAGTGTGTGTTAGTGTGTGTGTGAGGGGCCCAATACTGTTCAACATCCACCCGTCATACATAACTGGAATCACCAATAAACTTCTGTCTTCAAGAAAGAGCTGGATAGATACCTAAAGTCAGTACCCGATCAACCGGGTTGTGGTTCGTACGTTTGATTGCGTGCGATCAGCAATAACAACCTGGTTGATCGGGCCCTGATCCACCGGGAGGCCTGGTCATGAACCAGGGGCGTTGACCCCTGGAACGACCTCCAGGTAGGTTAGGTCTTATTTAAATTATGCTGCACAGTTCTGGTCTCATAAATTGGACATCAATGCACTGGAAAATATAGAGAAGAATGATAAATAGATTAATAAGACAGGCTGAGGGACTGACCACCTCAAAACTACTACTGCTTCTGCTGTCTTTCTTTATTCGACTGAATAAAGATACCTAACTGTTACACATGTGTCTTACCAACTTATCGGTATTATATAACGTTGTTGTATTTAAAAGGATGAAGTTAATCCATGTATCAGAAATATTTCCTACGAAAGCAGGGGTGCAGTGAACACAATAAGAGAACACTGTATCAACATCCGTGGCTCCAGATTATTCAACATCTTACCGGAAGATATCAGAAACACTGCTGGGACAAGAGGAAACTGGACATATCTTCACCAGGTGCCAGATCAACCAGGCTGTGATGGATATGTGGGGCTGTGGGTCACCAGCAGCAACAGCTTGGTTGACCAGGCAAACCCCAGACGAACCTGGCCTATAGCCGGGCTCCGGGAACAGAAAAACTCTAGGAACTTGTCAAAGGTAAAGGTGTAATATCTTAATTAAACCTTAATTGTTAAAAGAGCTAAGTAACTCGTCTGTAGATACACGAGATCTTGAGATGAGAGAATGAGATCATAAAATCACATGCGAGGAGCCAAGAGAGTGAGATTAGGTGATGTTATCATGGTCTCCAGTATGTCAGGAGTATCAGGTGATAAGGCAGTGGAACCAGGCAGCTAAGAATGGTGTGGCAGCAAATTCCTTCGACAGTTTCCAAAGCTGGTGTAAATGGACCCAATACGCAAGGACCCAATAGTCGTTAGCAGTCGTTAGTCGTTAAGTCGTTAACAGTCGTTAGTAGTAAACGGTAAGTCTAGGGATTTGAGAAATTGGAACAAACTGTATAAGGAAGGAGAGAAGAAACTCGATATACAGTCTCTCTCTCTCTCTCTCTCTCCCCTAATCGTTTTCTCTACCCTTCCCCTCCTCTTCCCTTTTTCGTGGTATGGTTTCCTTTACCACTTCTTTTCTTCCCTTCTCCCCAAGGAGCCTTGCTGGTGGGGGGTAACCTGACCTGACCTGACCTGACCTGAGGTTCACCAGCGTCCAGTTGATTTAGTCCAAGATGGTTCTCTTGAAGACAGACAGATATATATATATATATATATATATATATATATATATATATATATATATATATATATATATATATATATATATATATCCACTCCCTGATTGTTCACGCTTTAGCATCAAGCTATTTTATTATGTATGTCGTATATTATATATATATATATATATATATATATATATATATATATATATATATATATATATATATATATATAAAGAAGAGTTCAGCTCCACGGTTCTCATGTTTCAGCTTCATATTGTTCCAGACCATGGAGCTTAACTCTTCTCCAGGCTCAGGGACTGACCACCTCAAATACTTTTTTCTTCAAAGTTGATGGACTGATTACATCATTATTTCATTACTACTGCTCCCGTTGTATTTGACTGAAGAGGCCTACTGTGTAGGCGAAACGTTTCATCAGTAAAGATACCCAACTGTTGTACATGTGTCTTTATCCACAAAATGTCATATACCGAATTGCCATGACAGTGTCCTCCATTGACGACACTACAAGACTCCAGGCGGACATCAACCAAATCTTTAAATGGGCCGCAGAAAACAATATGAAGTTCAATGAAGAGAAATTTCAACGACTCAGATATGTAAAACTTGGGGAAATTAAAACTGTTTGGAATATAAAACAAATTCCAACCACACAATAGAGCGAAAAACTAATGTGAGGGACCTGGGAGTGATAATGTCGGAAGATCTCACCTTCAAAGATGGATAATGAGAACCTTCAAAACTAGGGACGCCAAGCCCATGATGATTCTCTTCAAATCGCTTGTTATCTCTAGGCTGGAACACTGCTGTACACTAACTGCTCCCTTCAATGCTGGCGACACTGCTGACCTGGATAGTGTACAAAGAACTTTCACGGCACACACAAGTACGATAAAGCCCCTAAATTACTGGGGACGGTTGAAGTCCCTGGATTTGTATTCCCTGGAATGTAGGCGAGAAAGATATATGATAATATACGCTTGGAAAATCCTAGAGGGAATAGTACTAAACTTGCACACGAAAATCACTCCCTATGAAAGCAAAAGACTCGGCAGGAGATGCAACATTCCCCCGATGAAAAGCAGGGGCGCCACGAGTACACTCAGAGACAGCACAAAAAGTCAGGGGGGCCAAGACTGTTCAACTGCCTCCCAGCACACATAAGGAGGATTACCAATAGACCCCTGGCTGTCTTCAAGAAGGCACTGGACAGGCACCTAAAGTCAGTACCTGATCAGCCGGGCTGTGGTTCTTACGCGTGTTTACGTGCGACCAGCAGTAACACCTTGGTTGATCAGACCCTGATCCACCACGAGGCCTGGTCTCAGACCGGGCCGCGGGGGCGCTGACCCCCGAAACCCTCTCCAGGTATACTCCAGGTAGTTGCACTTGTGTCCTTATACCTAACACGTAAGAGTATACTCACCGACTGACATACAAATATGGTGGGCATAAGTTTATAAATAGTGTAGTAAAACCCACAAGACTTTGAGTATTTTTTGTTATTTAAACGTTACACCAGCCAGTGGCTTCTTGAGTTCACTGGAGAGAAGAGTGGAACATTGTGGACTGATAACTGTATTGAACATAATAAAGTAGGAACACTGCAGCAGGTCTACTGGCCCATGCGAGGCAAGTCCAAGTCTCCTACCGGCTTAAGCCAATGCCCCAACCTAGTCAGGTCCTGCCTAGCATGGGCCAGTAGGCCTACTATAGTAGGCCCCTTCTCTGATATGCTGTCCTGGTTCCCTGAACCAACACATCAATATCTCAAGTATCGAAAACTTTTATCTTCAGGCAATCAGCCAGTCAGGTAAAAAGGAATTACCAGGAGCCAATGATGCGAGTTGGTGTGGAGGGAGGCAATCAGAGACGGGTATCTGAGTGGCTTCAGTGCTCGCCCTGAACGTCAAGCTGTGTACTAATATTTGCCACTGCCTCACATCGATCTGGCCGCACTTAGGAACCTCGACCGTGGGGAAATGAGAGTGCAAACAACCCCAAATAGACGATAAGAGTAAACATTTGACTTTCTGCAGGGAAGTGTAGGCAAACAATCAAGAATAAACGGGAGAAAGGATATTTCGAGACAGATTTGGTTGGTAAACACAGTCTGAGTGGATGGATGTGTTCGCTTACTGTCTTGCAAGAAGAATAACACGATATTACACCGTGAGAATAACGGGGATATTATACCCTGGCAATAACCAACTGGATATTAAGCCGTGATAATGGGATATTATATTCTGGTGGGTGTGGTTTGGACCTGCCTAGCATGGGCCAGTAGGCCTGCTGCAGTGCTCCTTATTTGTAAGTTGAAAGGACACAAGTACAACTAACGTGACACTTTATTGTGGCAACGTTTCGCTCTCCAGGAGCTTTGTCAAGCCGTTGCAAACAACACAGGGACACACAAACATAAGAACGGAGGAACACTGCAGAAGGCCTACTGGCCCATACAAGGAAGGTCCTGTATTGTTGGTAAAGACTTAAAAGCTCCTGGAGAGCGAAACGTTGCCACAATAAAATGTCACATTAGTTGCACCTGTATACATTCAACTAAAATATTGTCGGTAATTCTACCAACATTAATACGACCTGTCCCCAAGAATTTACTTCCTCACCCCAGACACCAATCAAACCGTGATAATAATTAGATATTTTGCCGTGACAATAACGAAGAGGATATTGTACCGTGATAATACACAGTGTAATAAATCTTATTCACCCTTCATACATACGAGGAATTACCAAGAAAACTCTGTCTTCAAGATGGTACTTGTAATTTTAAAAAGGTTAAACAAATGAAAAATAAGACAGTTGTCCAACATTTTGGAAACGTTTCGCCCCACAGAGGCTTCATCAGTCCAAAACAAAGAACGTTGGGAAAAGAGGAGTTAGAGTCACAGTGGAAGCAGGAGGAGGCGGAGTTACAGTGGTAGCAGGAGGAGGAGTCACAGTGGAAGCAGGAGGGGCGGGTTAATGGAGCAGGAGGGGGGAACAGTGGAACAGGGGAGGGGATTACAGTGGAACAGGAGGGGGGAGTTCAGTGGAAAAGGAGGAGATTTGTGGAAGCGGAAAAGGGGGGGTCACAGGGAAGAAAAGGAGGCAGGGTACAGGGGAAAGGAGGGGGCCATGGAAAGGGGGGGGGAAAAGGGGAAGCGGGAGGATAACCCGTTAGCAGGAAGGCATTAATAACAGGAGAACGGTAAGTAAAACGGGGAAAAATTACAGTAACGGGGAAATTCGTGGAAGCGGGGGAATCCGTGGGGCTGAAGGAATTCGTAACGGGAAAAGGCGGATTACAGGGTGCAGGAGGGGGGTTCGTGGAACGGGGGGCGTTTAGTAACAGGAAGGGGGGTAAGGGGTAGGGAAGCATTACAGTAAGGGGAGGGGGAGTCAAATAACAGGAAAGGGGGCTCAAGTGGAAAAAAAGGGGGAAAATAAGGGGGAAAGGGGAAAAGGAAAACAAAGGGGAAAGGGGAGGACAAAGTGGGGGGGGGTTTGGGGGAAAAGGTCCATGGAAGGGAAAGGGGGCAACAGTAACAGGGGGAGGGGGTTACAGTGGAAGCAGGGGAGGCGGGCCGTGGAAAAAGGGGGGGGACAGTGGGCAGGGGGAGAATGGAAGCAGGGGAAGAAGTCACAGGGAACGGGAAAATCAATGGAAGCATAAAATGGAAAAAAGGAGGGGGCCAGGGGAAAAGGGGGGGGGCAAGTGGAAGCAGGAGGGGGGGGTCACAGGGAAGCAGGGGAAAGCCATGGAAGCAGGTGGAGGAAGAGCCACAGTGGTAGCAGGTGGAGGAGGAGTCACAGTGGAAACAGGTGGAAAAGTCACAGTGGAAGCAGGTGGAGGAAGAGCCACTGTGGTAGCAGGTGGAGGAGTCACAGTGGAAGCAGGAGGAGGAGTCACAGTGGAAGAAGGAGGAGGAGTCACAGTGGAAGCAGGAGGAGGAGGAGTCACAGTGGATGCAGGTGGAAGAGTCACAGTGGAAGCAGGTGGAGGAAGAGCCACAGTGGTAGCAGGTGGAAGAGTCACAGTGGAAGCAGGTGGAGGAAGAGCCACAGTGGAAGCAGGTGGAGGAGGAGTCACAGTGGAAGCAGGTGGAAGAGTCACAGTGGAAGCAGGTGGAGGAAGAGCCACTGTGGAAGCAGGTGGAGGAAGAGCCACTGTGGTAGCAGGTGGAGGAGGAGTCACAGTGGAAGCAGGTGGAAGAGTCACAGTGGAAGCAGGTGGAGGAAGAGCCACAGTGGTAGCAGGTGGAGGAGGAGTCACAGTGGAAGCAGGTGGAAGAGTCACAGTGGAAGCAGGTGGAAGAGTCACAGTGGAAGCAGGTGGAGGAAGAGCCACAGTGGTAGCAGGTGGAGGAGGAGTCACAGTGGAAGCAGGTGGAAGAGCCACAGTGGAAGCAGGTGGAAGAGTCACAGTGGTAGCAGGTGGAGGAGGAGTCACAGTGGAAGCAGGAGGAGGAGGAGTCACAGTGGAAGCAGGTGGAAGAGCCACAGTGGTAGCAGGTGGAGGAGGAGTCACAGTGGAAGCAGGTGGAAGAGTCACAGTGGAAGCAGGTGGAAGAGTCACAGTGGTAGCAGGTGGAGGAGGAGTCACAGTGGAAGCAGGAGGAGGAGGAGTCACAGTGGAAGCAGGTGGAAGAGCCACAGTGGTAGCAGGTGGAGGAGGAGTCACAGTGGAAGCAGGTGGAAGAGTCACAGTGGAAGCAGGTGGAAAGTCACAGTGGTAGCAGGTGGAGGAGGAGTCACAGTGGAAGCAGGAGGAGGAGTCACAGTGGAAGCAGGTGGAAGAGCCACAGTGGTAGCAGGTGGAGGAGGAGTCACAGTGGAAGCAGGAGGAGGAGTCACAGTGGAAGCAGGAGGAGGAGGAGTCACAGTGGAAGCAGGAGGAGGCGGAGTCACAGTGGAGCCATCCAGTTCTCAGACCACTGGACACATCAATTCCAGGCTGAGGGACTGATTACCTAAAACTCATCCTTTATTTCCACCTTTCTTCTCTGTACAGGACTGAGGAAGCCAATGTGGGGCGAAACGTTTCTTCAATAATGATTCCAAAATGTTGCACAAGTTTCTCATTCTTCAACTTGTTGCTTTTCTAAACAAATACATGGGTGGGTGTGAGTTGAACCTGACTGGCTTGGACCAGTTGGTGAGTTGGACCTGCCTTGCATGGGCCAGTTGGCCTGCTGCTGTGCTCCTTCTTTATGTGATAATGTTGGTAGAATTACCGACTATTAATATGTTAGACAAAAGGACACAAGTACAACTAATGTGACATTTTATTGTGGCAACGTTTCGCTCTCCAGGATCTTTGTCAAGCAGTTACATAAGAACATAATAACATAAGAATGGAAGAACACTGCAGAAGGTCTACTGGCCCACTCATATATGTGTAACAGTTCCTGATCAGCCGGGTTGTGGTGCACACGTTGGATTGCATATTGCTAGCACCAACAGCTTGAATCATCGGTCTGGGACCGAGCTGAGAGGGTGATGGCTCTCTGAGCCGACTAGTAAACAAAAGGAATATGTAGTCTGATCTCCCTCAGAGCCCAATATGTTCACAACTTTTCCAAACTTACCAACACCACAGTTGTTTAAACATTCATAGTTAACACGTGTAACTAGCCTATAGCAATTAGGATCAAAAGTGCATAAACAATACACAAACCGTCACCTCTAAGACTGTGAAAAAATTACACACACACACACACGAAGTTGACCAACTGACTAATTGCTAATTGACCAATTTTACCTATACGGCACCATATATAAGTGGTTTACATATGCCTAGCATGGGCCAGAACTGTACACTTCTTCCATATAGGCCAGTAGGCCTGCTGTAGTGCTCCTTTCTAATTCTCTTTAAAGAATGGACGGTGACTCGAACCGTAGTCCTTGCAATAGGAAAATTTGTCTCTACTAAAGGCGTCAACTGTGATCCTAATGTCAGAGAAATATGATTTGTAAAATCTTCCTATTGTAAGCTTCGTGACAGCACCTTGGTTCGGGTCCACGTTCATTCTCTTTATTCATATTCAGAGATGTCTCTCTTACGGCATATATACCAAGAGGTGTATATCTCAGTGTATATACACAGAGTTTAATCCTTGTTTTAGGTATTAAAGCATTTTTCGTTGGTGGTATACAACCACCAAACAAATCACCCAACCAAACAAGCAATCAACCAATCACCAAACGAATCCCCCAACCAACCACTCAACCAACTACAGAAGGAAATGAGATTCTGAATTATCTAAATAACTGCAATTGTCTCCAAAAACTAACACACAGGAACTACAAAGTAAGAATAAAAGCTAAGTCATTATTGTTTTTACTGAGATCTGCATCAAGAGCGAGTTACCCACTTCCAGGGCGGAGACAGGATCACTTTTTTATAGGGAGACCCATTCATGGGTCTAGACTCATTAATGGTGTATTTACCCCCTTTGTACATGTATCGTATATACAAGGGTTGGAGAAATAGGAACCCCTGATTGATGAGACACAGGTGCAATAGTTAGGTATCTTTACTTAGAAACGTTTCGCCCACACAGTAGGCTTCTTCAGTCGAGTACAGAAGAGTGAGCAGAAGCTGTAGAGATGTAAAGACGATGTCATCAGTCCACCATCCTTGAAGACGTCGTGTTATCTTTCAAGATGATAATGCATAAATTCACACGGCTAGAGTTGTTCAAAATTGTCCTGAAGAACATGAAAGTGAAGTGGAACACTTGGACTGTCCCCACAATCGCTGGATCTAAATATTATCGAGCATCTGTGGAGTCAATTGGAATAACAAGTCGGGAACCGATTCCCTCCACTTTCGTCTTTGGAAGAGTTAGATCAGGTTTTGTTTGAGAAATGCTTCAACATTCCCCTGGATGTTGTTCAAATGTTGTATGAATCAATTCCTCGACGAACTGGCGCTGTTTTAGCTGTAAATGGAGGACCAACTCCATATTGAAAATAAAATATGTTATAGAAGAAGGTATATAACTTTGATATACCTTTGATGAGGTCCGAGAGTCTTTCTACTCCCGGAGCCCGGCCATGGTCCAGGCTCGTATGGTGCTAGGCGTTTTCATTATTTTGTCCAACCCTTGTAGTTCTACAGTCTTCCCATTATGTCCTTGAGTTCGTATTAAAAGTCACTGGAGGCCGAAACGTCTACATTATAGATACCCAGATGTTGTACATGTGTCTAGAGATTGATCAGTCAGGCTCTTGGTGCCACCAGCCTGATGCAAGCACCTCAGCCCAGGCCCATGCTAGGCAGGGCCAACTTGCACCCACCTACTACAATCAGGTACCTGTCCAATTTTTACTCAAAAAACCTATCAAATTCTCACTCGAAAACATTATATTAGAAAGCCCATCTGAATGTTGAATATGACACAACTGCAGGATGGGTATATTAAGTCAAATGTTCTTCCTGTAACTTGGGTATTAAGAATAAGATCAGGGTACTAAGAATAAGATCAGGGTATTAAGAATAAGATCAGGGTATTAAGAATAAGATCAAGGTACGTATTAAGAATAAGATCAGGGTATTAAGAATAAGACCCATGTATAACACTTGGGTATCTTAATTGTCGAAAGTTTACATTGATGAACACAGGATATATACACTGAAAGTTGTACGTCTTTCAGTGTATATACACATTAATATGATAGATCAGCGGATAATAACACTAGCTCAAGTTCTCGTTAATCACATTACCATCATTTAATAACTTCCTAGTAGATATTCCCCCAGCTATTTTTAAATAGCTCTCCAGTCATTAGCACCAACGAGCCACATTGTAGATTCTGGCCCACCTCCGAGGCCTACCATTCTGGCCCACCGCTGAGGCCTACCATTCTGACCCACCTCCGAGGCCTACCATTCTGACCCACCTCCGAGGCCTACCATTCTGACCCACCTCCGAGGCCTACCATTCTGGCCCACCTCCGAGGCCTACCATTCTGGCCCACCTCCGAGGCCTCCCATTCTGGCTCACCTCCGAGGCCTACCATTCTGGCCCACCTCCGAGGTCTACCATTCTGGCCCACCTCCGAGGCCTCCCATTCTGGCTCACCTCCGAGGCCTACCATTCTGGCCCACCTCCGAGGCCTACCATTCTGGCCCACCTCCGAGGCCTACCATTCTGGCCCACCTCCGAGGCCTACCATTCTGACCCACCTCCGAGGCCTACCATTCTGACCCACCTCCGAGGCCTACCATTCTGGCCCACCTCCGAGGCCTACCATTCTGGATGTACCATTTCCAAGGGGAAAACAAATATCGTAAAATAACAAATCATTTAATGACACGCAAAAAGCAACGGAAAAATAATTTTGATGCGAAAATGAGGCTAATTTGGGGTCACAAATTGAGGTTAAAGTTTACCAGCATTATTCTGAGGATGTACAGGGGAAAATGTCTCTGTCTCTGTCTCTCTCTCTCTCTCTCTCTCTCTCTCTCTCTCTCTCTCTCTCTCTCTCTCTCTCTCTCTGGCGTAGACAGTATACCTGAAGGATACATGAAAGACGTTTCTAGGGGTCAACGCCCCCTCACACACACTCTCCAGTCATTAGCACCAACGAGCCACATTGTAGATTCTGGCCCACCTCCGAGGCCTACCATTCTGGCCCACCTCCGAGGCCTACCATTCTGGCCCACCGCTGAGGCCTACCATTCTGACCCACCTCCGAGGCCTACCATTCTGACCCACCTCCGAGGCCTACCATTCTGACCCACCTCCGAGGCCTACCATTCTGGCCCACCTCGAGGCCTACCATTCTGGCCCACCTCCGAGGCCTCCCATTCTGGCTCACCTCCGAGGCCTACCATTCTGGCCCACCTCCGAGGCCTACCATTCTGGCCCACCTCCGAGGCCTCCCATTCTGGCTCACCTCCGAGGCCTACCATTCTGGCCCACCTCCGAGGCCTACCATTCTGGCCCACCTCCGAGGCCTACCATTCTGGCCCACCTCCGAGGCCTACCATTCTGACCCACCTCCGAGGCCTACCATTCTGACCCACCTCCGAGGCCTACCATTCTGGCCCACCTCCGAGGCCTACCATTCTGGATGTACCATTTCCAAGGGGAAAACAAATATCGTAAAATAACAAATCATTTAATGACACGCAAAAAGCAACGGAAAAATAATTTTGATGCGAAAATGAGGCTAATTTGGGGTCACAAATTGAGGTTAAAGTTTACCAGCATTATTCTGAGGATGTACAGGGGAAAATGTCTCTCTCTCTCTCTCTCTCTCTCTCTCTCTCTCTCTCTCTCTCTCTCTCTGGCGTAGACAGTATACCTGAAGGATACATGAAAGACGTTTCTAGGGGTCAACGCCCCCTCACACACACACACATACACACACACACATATACACACACACACACACGCATCGATGGCCTGGTGGCTAGCGCTCTTGCTTCACGCACGGAGGGCCCGGGTTCAATTCCCGGCGGGGCCGAAACATTTCGAAGTGTTTCATTACACACACACACACATACATACAACAGGCCTAGTGTCTAATCGACATGTGCCTGGCAATACCTGTCAGGAAGACAGCAGCAAGTCATAGTACGTGGCGAGGTGTCAGAGTGGGCGCCGGTGACTAGTGGGGTTCCACAGGGGTCAGTCCTAGGACCGGTGCTGTTTCTGGTATTTGTGAACGACATGACGGAAGGAATAGACTCCGAAGTGTCCCTGTTTCCAGATGATGTTATGTTGATGAGAAGAATTCAATCGGACGAGGACCAGGCAGTGTCGTGTGGGTCTTGGGAGAGATATATAGGTTGTCAGAGACACTCCTTGTAGGATGGTTACGGTATATTTACAGTACGTCAGGAGAGAGCCCAGCCACCGTCCGTCCAGCTCGTAGGTCTGTCGCTAGTGAGAGGGTACGCCTATGCGTGGCTATGCACATGCGCTGAGCCTCTGACGTCAGCGGGTATCGTGACGTCACACGCAAAGGGACCAGCTGTATAACTTAAGATGAACGTTGATACACTACACAAGTGTATATATAATACTGACACGACAGCAGAACTACAAATGGATCTGGACAGGCTGCAAGCCTGGTCCAGCAATTGGCTCCTGGAGTTCAACCCCACCAAGTGCAAAGTCATGAAGATCGGGGAAGGGCAAAGAAGACCGCAGACGGAGTACAGTCTAAGGGGCCAGAGACTGCAAACCTCAATCAAGGAAAAAAGATCTTGGGGTGAGTATAACACCAGGCACATCTCCTGAGGCGCACATCAACCAAATAACTGCTGCAGCATACGGGTGCCTAGCAAACCTAAGAACAGCATTCCGACATCTTAATAAAGAATCGTTCAGGACCCTGTACACTGTGTACGTTAGGCCCATACTGGAGTATGCAGCACCAGTTTGGAACCCACATCTAGCCAAGCACGTAAAGAAGCTAGAGAAAGTGCAAAGGTTTGCAACAAGACTAGTCCCGGAGCTAAGGGGTATGTCCTACGAGGAGAGGTTAAGGGAAATCGACCTGACGACACTGGAGGACAGGAGAGATAGGGGGGACATGATAACGACATATAAGATACTGAGAGGAATAGACAAGGTGGACAGAGACAGAATGTTCCAGAGATGGGACACAGCAACAGTTGGAAGTTGAAGACTCAAATGAATCACAGGGATGTTAGGAAGTATTTCTTCAGTCACAGAGTAGTCGGGAAGTGGAATAGTTTGGGAAGCGATGTAGTGGAGGCAGGTTCCATACATAGCTTTAAGGAGAGGTATGATAAAGCTCATGGAGCAGGGAGCGTGACCCAGGAGCGGGGCCAGGAGCTATGACTCAACCCCTGCAACCACAACTAGGTGAGTACATACACACACACACATACATACACACACACACACACACAGGGAGCATCGCTTTAGACACAATAAGACATTAACACCAGATCAATAATTATGTCCTAAGACTAACAGTATTGAACCAAACTAACAGTATTTTAATAAAGAACTTTGAACTAACAACTTAGAATCACATCCTAACAACTTTCACCCAAACTAAAAAAAAATTAACTAACTAATTTTGACCCAAAGTAAATAAAAATTAACCAAACAATTCAGACCCAAACTAACAATTTTGACCCAAACTAACAATTTTTTTCTTAGAGGAAGGCAGGAAGCCGGACTAATTAGGGACAAAGGAAGCACCGGTGTAGCTGAGGAACAGACCAGACTGGAATACTAATGACCATTAACAACCACACTGAGAGGATAATGACAGGCTCTTGATCCCAGGAAGTGGAGCCACAACTCTTATTCACTTAAGGCTGATTACCCGAGAGAGAATGAGAAAAAATGAGAGAGAGAGAGAGAGAGAGAGATAGAGAGAGAGAGAAACTAGACATAATTACACTACCAAATTAATCCTCTTAAAAAAAATCCTTAAAAGGGGGATTTTTTAAAGCCCTTCCTAACTGTCCCTGATCAAGCAGACTGTTGGAACCATTAACGCACCTACGGTACCAAGGCTAGGCATTCTTGTCTTGCTGATCCCTCAAACTGTTGCTACCCACAACATGCAAGTTACATACAACGTCTGAAACCCCTCAAAATGTATCCACTGTAAGGTGAAGGGTTTTCCGGGGGTCAACACCCCCTCGGCCCTGTCCAGGCCGCAGGCGCGACACCTACACACACACACACACACACACACACGCCCCGGTGGCATGGTGGCTAAAGCTTTCGCTTCACGCACGGAGGGCCCGGGTTCAATTCCCGGCGGGGCGGAAACATTTCGAAGTGTTTCCTTACACACATACACACACACACACACATACATACAACAGGCCTAGTGTCTAATCGACATGTGCCTAGGACAAAATGGTAACACACACACACACACACACACACAACACACACACACACACACACACACACACACACACACACACACAAAGGGGAATCACCAAAAGGCCTTTAATATAGACTCTGTCTATTTTCTCCAATATTTTGTCTACTAGTTGGGCTTTCAATACATTGGAGTGAATGGAGCGTGCACCAACAACCTGCTGGACCAGGCAGTCAAACACACGTGGTCTAGGGCCTAGTCAGTAGAAAGATGTAAATTTCACAGCCCATATTTAGCAAGTATAACGTTAAGAGATAAACAGACTTATCTATCAGTCTATTTGTCTATCTGTATATATATATCTGTCTATCTGTATATCTATCTATCTATCAGTCCTTTTCACTACGCCTCAGAGTGAATACACTCAAGAAAATGCGTATTTCTGAGCGAACAATGCGTATCATTCTAATGCGTATCATTCTAATGCGTATCATTCTAATGCGTATCATTCTAATGCGTATCATTCTAATGCGTCGTTTCTGATGGGTTCTGAGTGACAAGTAGCTTCCACTCAGACCTCGGAGTGACAAGCAATCTCTACCCATCCCGTAATTACCACAATATCAATTTAATCTCACTTCAATCTGCTGTTCAATTCTCATTTCATATCAATTAAGTTTTTTTCTGTTTAAACTCTGGTCATCAATTTCTATTTCAATGATATTGATATTAGTTTTAGATTCTAAGTGAAGCTAGGCATGCATTTTGTGTTATTCGAGTCGTAAGTAATTAGATTTAGATTTTGTCGCCCCAGTGGCTAGTTTGTGCACCTCGTATTTATCCTGTGGATGGTAGTGGTTAGTTTATTGTGTACCTCATATCCATCCTGTGGATGGTAGTGGCTAGTTTATTGTGTACCTCATATCCATCCTGTGGATGGTATTGGCTAGTTTATTGTGTACCTCCTATCCATCCTGTGGATGGTAGTGGCTAGTTTATTGTGTACCTCATATCCATCCTGTGGATGGTAGTGGCTAGTTTATTGTGTACCTCATATCCATCCTGTGGATGGTAGTGGCTAGTTTATTGTACTCATACCATCCTGTGGATGGTAGTGGCTAGTTTATTGTGTACCTCATATCCATCCTGTGGATGGTAGTGGCTAGTTTATTGTGTACCTCATATCCATCCTGTGGATGGTAGTGCAAGAGTATATGGATACACAATAGGCCTAGGAACTAGGCCTCAAAAGGGTTAACAGGAGTATATCTGGATTTATATCTGCAGTTGACTTACCTGTTACAAGCAAATTTAGGAAATCTGCTTAATATATCTGGTATCTTAATTTCATTAATAAGATATCCAACACACGCACTCCCACGCACCCTAACGCACTCCCACGCCCCCTAACGCACTCCCACGCCCCCTAACGCACTCCCACGCACCCTAACGCACTCCCACGCACCCTAACGCACTCCCACGCACCCTAACGCACTCCCACGCACCCTAACGCACTCCCACGCATCTTCGCCACTGACAGAACAACACAGGAACATCAGTTATTTAGAAAATTCTATAAATGCATCAAGAGAACTCTTTTTTTTTAGGTCATTGATCCATCAGACTGTTGTGTCACTTTGCAGGCAGCGGCCTAATGAAGTTATATATCTAATTATGGACATAAGTTATGTAGGTGGTTATTAGTTTTGTAGCATTTGTAGGCATGTAGTTTAATTTGTAGGTTATCTATATCTGTCTGTCTGTCTCTGTCTCTCTCTCTGTGTCTCTCTCTGTCTCTCTCTCTCTCTCTCTCTCTCTCTCTTCTCTCTCTCTCTCTCTGTCTCTCTCTCTCAGGTATGCAAAACTAGACCCAGGTCTTGACTAGGTCTACAAGACCCAGGTCTTAACAAGGTCTACAAGACCCACCATGTCTTAAGGTCTACCAGACCCAGGTCTTAACAAGGTCTACCTGGATAACATCGGCCAGTAGGCCTGCTGCAGTGCTCCTTCCTTCTTATATTCTTGTAAACCCACATCAACTTGCTTGTATCTCCTTTATCGCATTTTCATTGTCTCTCTCTTACTCCTGGTTCTTCCTCGTTCTTGCCTCCTCACGAGGGACTGACCACCTCAAAACTACTCTGTTTTCGACTGAAGAATCCTGCGGTGTAGGCGAAACGTCTCGGTATAATGATACTTAACTGTTGCACATGTGTCTTATCAACTTGTTGGTGTTGTTTACCATTATCATGTTTATGCTTCCTCCTCCTCTCTTTCTTTTTCCTCCTTTTCTTCGTTTTCTTTTTCTGTTTTCCTATTCTTATTCTTTTTTCTTCCCTTTCTTCTTTTTCTTTTCCATCTTATTCTTTTCCTTTCCATTCTTTTTCTTCTTTTTCTTCCCTTTCTTCTTTATTTTTTTTTTTTTCTGTTTTCTCTTGTTCTGTTTTGTCTTCTTTTCTCTTCTTTTATTCTTTTTTTTATATTTTAATTATTTTTCTTCCTCTTCCTCTTCCTCTACACCCTTATCCCCCTCCAGAGCCTCCTCCCCCTCCAGAGCCTCTCCACCCCCTCCAGAGCCTCCTCCCCTCCAGAGCCTCCTCCCCCTCCAGAGCCTCCTCCCCCTCCAGAGCCTCCTCCACCCCCTCCAGAGCCTCCTTCCCCTCCAGAGCCTCCTTCCCCTCCAGAGCCTCTCCCTCCAACACAATGTCACATCCATTAAACCATCGACTCCCTATCCCTAAATCCCTGAAGATCCAGCCCTTCCCTAATCCCTTCAAGACCTCCCTCCCTTCTTCACTATCTCCAATCTTTATCTCATCTCAAAAATTTCCCTTCTTCCTCCTCTCCTCTCACACCTTAATCAGCAATTATTTCCCCTTTTTAAACCCCTTATTTATTTTTGGTTTATTTCTCAAAGAGACACCATTTAGGTGGTCCCATTGACATACCGTAGATAATGCCACATCATTATTTCAAAGGTACATTGTACCTTCAGATTGATGAATTAGACACATGTGTAACACCAGGGTATTTTTTCTGACGAAACGTTTCGCCCAGGCAGCAGTCTTTATAAGACCATAAGACAGAAGGAGCACTGCAGGGGCCTACTTGCCCATTGTTGAAAATTATAAAAAATACCGACAAGTTGATGATTAAGACACATGTGTAACAGTTGGTATCTTTATTGATGAAACATTTCGCCTACACAGTAGACTTCTTCAGTCAAAGACAAAGGCAGCAGTAGTAATGAAATAAAAATTATGTGATCAATCAACCTTGGAGAAAAAGTATTTGAGGTGGTCAGTCCCTCAGCCTGGAGAAGTGCTCAGCTTCATGATCTGGAACGACAAGAAGAATTATACACATGTGCAACATCTAGGTATCTTTATTTCCAGACGTTTCGCCCTCCAGTGGCTTTATCAATACAAAATCAAGGACATAATGTGAACACTGTAGAACTATATACAAAAGATGTGGTAATCACTCCCTCATCATTATTATAGAGTTCTACATTCTTCAGGGACTGTCTTATCTTACTGATAAAGCCACTGGAGGGCTAAACGTCTGCAAATAAAGATACCCAGATGTTGCATACGTGTCTAATTCCTCATGTATGTTATGTTGCAATGTGCTGTCAACATACTGCCTGCAACTGAATGTTGCATTCTCCTGATTGGTGGACCTGGCCACTCATACACCACTTCTCTGATTGGCAAAAAAGTTATATAGCCGACGGGAGGTTAAAGTGTAGAATGATTAGAAGAGGAAGGGAGGGGGAAGAAAGGGAGAATGATGGTAGGAGATGAGAGAGACAAAGAGGGGAAGATGATGAAGCCTGGGAGGGAGGGAGGGAGAGTCAGAGGGACAGAAACAGAGAGAGAGAGAGACAGAGAGACGTACGTTTCAAAAGAGAGAGCAAAAATCAATCTAATCTTCATTAACATACGTAAATATTCTCTCTGCAAATTTAAAAAAAAATTCTCCTCTTACAGAAATGATCGTTTTTTATCTTTGAGTTTGTCTAAGAGTCATCAGTTGTGGTCGAGAGTCGGTTAATCTTCAGTACTGGGAGATCAGTCCCGTGAAGATGAGGCTGGCTTAGTCTGGTTCATATCTCTCTCTCTCTCTCTCTCTCTCTCTCTCTCTCTCTCTCTCTCTCTCTCACTTTCTCTCATTTTTTGTCATTCTCCTTCATTTTCCATTCGTTACTTTCTTTTTCTCTCACACACGGCCTCTTTTAGGCATAGGCTGGATAGATGGACTGAATTAGTGAAGTTGGGAAGACCAGATATCAGGAAAACAGGTCGATAGGAATTAAGAGGCGGGACCAGGAGATGTGACTCAACCTTAGCAAATCAAACTAAACAACACACACACACACAGCTCCTGGAGCAGGGAGAGAGTGGACCTAGTAGCGATCAGCGAAGAGGCGGGGCCAGGAGCTGTGAATCGACTCCTGCAACCACAAACAGGTGAGTACACACACACACACACACACACACACACACACACACACACACATACAGTGACAGGATGTTCAGAGAGGGAACACAGAAACAAGGGGACACACCTGGAAGCTGAAGACTCAGATGAGTCAAAGGGATGTTAGGAAGCATTTCTTCAGCCATAGAGTAGTTAGGAAGTGGAATAGTCTAGCGAACGATATAGTGGAGGCGGGAACCATACATAGTTTTAAGACAAGGTATGATAAAGCTCATGGAGCAGAGACCCAGTTGCGGACAGCGAAGAGGCAGGGGCCAGGAGCTGAGTCTCGACCCCTGCAACCACAATTAGGTGAGTACACACACACCTGCCTGGGGCAGTACACAGCTATAACGAAGTAGCACACAAGCTATAACGAAATAGCGTAAGAGGATGCCTCTTCCCACTTGTGTGTTCTCCCTTACCACAGTGCCAAAGTTGCTTGGCACTACACCCACCAAAATAGCGAGACCAATTTAGCACAACCAAACTGTGTAAACTCTGAAGTCTGTAATGAAAATGCTTTGAAGCGAAGGTAAGAGGGCGTTCTACATGCAGAGGGCAACAAGGGTAAGTTTTCTGATGGCAAACAAGGGACAGTTGACCTCTACGGTCGGGACACGAGAGTCGGTTCAACACCCAGCCGAAATTTTTGTGTGTTGAACGGTGTTTCGGGAGGTCGTGGTCGAAACGAGGGGGAGAGAAAGAGGTTAAAAAGGTTGAAAGGTAATGGAAATGAGAGAATGGATGATGGGTAACAGATGAAATATATGAGAAGGTTTGAGAAATGAGAATTTACAGGAGCACCTAAAGATCTTGTACTCCCTGGAATGTAGGCGAGAAAGATACATCATAATTTACACCTGTAAGACAATTTACACCTGTAAAACAATTTACACCTGTACAATAATTTACATCTGTTCAATAATTTACACAATAAATTACACCTGTACAATAATTTACACGATAATTTACACCTGTAAAATAATTTACACCTGTACAATAATTTACACCTGTAAATTTCTGAAGTTACTGGTCCCAAATCTACACATTGCCAGATACTGCCCATGAAGAGCAGGATGCCATTAATACACTAAGAATAAGTGTAAAGGGTCCAAGACTCTTCATCACCCTCCTTTCATAACTTGAAATAACAATAGACATCCGGCTGTCTTCAAGAAGGAGCCTGATAAGTTCCTCTCTCTCTCTCTCTCTCTCAATATTCTCTTCTCTCTCACTCTCTCATTCTCTCCCTCACAAACCACTTCCCACACCTCTTTCCTCCACTCTTCCTCCTCCCCTATCCCCTCCTCCCCCAGGACCAGGGGGGTCAGAGCCCCCTTCAAGAGACTGGGGAAGTAGGTACTACAGTGTAATATCCGGCAGAGGTGCCGGGGGAGCGGCGCCCCCCCACGCCAGGAGACGCACTCTTCAAGACAGCGAAATTAGGGACCATTTTAGTCCCTAATGTCGTCGTCTCTCTCCCCAGCGACACCACGAAAGACATACTGTCTAAAACACCTAATTAGGGACCATTTCAGTTCCTAATGTCGTTTCTTGACACCACGACAACCTACTCTCTAAAACACCGAAATTAGGAACCATATTAGTCCCTAATTTCGTCGTTCCTTCCACCACGACAACCTACTCTCTAAAACACAGAAATTAGGAACCATATTAGTCCCTAATTTCGTCCGTTTCTTCCACCACGACAAAGTACTCTAAAACACAGAAATTAGGGACCATCTTAGTGCCTAAAGTCGTCGCTGCTTCCCCCACGACACCTCCTCCAGCGTCTTAATTGAAGGGACTAACAAAAATGCAGTTTTGGTTGATAGAAAGTTTTCTAGTCGAGTCTTAAAATGGAAATTCCCGCTGCAACGTCCAGAGACAAATATTAACCTGGAAACTTTGCTGGATGTCTGAGAGAGACTTAGAGATTATGCCGCCTCCACACTAACTTTAACCAGGGATTTATCACACCATTCTGGGGATTTATCAGATGATTCTGCCGATTTATCAGACGATTCTGGACATTTGTCAGACAATTCTGGGGATTTATCACACGATTCGGGGCATTTGTCAGACGATTCTGGGGATTTATCAGATTCTGGGGGATTTATCAGAAGATTCTGGGCATTTATCAGACCATTCTGGGGATTTATTAGATTTCTGAGATTTATTATACAATTCTATGGATTTATAGGATAATTCTTGGGATTTATCACGCGAATCTGGGGATTTATCAGAAAATTCTAGGCACCTAAAGTCGGTACCTGACCAGCCAGGCTGTGGTTCGTACGTTGGACTGCGTGCGGCCAGCAGTACCAGCCTGGTTGATCAGACTCTGGTCCAACATGAGGCCTGGTCACAGACCGGGCCGCGGGGGCGTTGACCCCTGGAATTTTCTCCAGGTAAACTCCAGGTATATCAGATGATTCTGGGAATTTATCACATGATTCTAGTTATTTATCAGATGATTCAGGGGGGATTTATCACACAATTCTTAGGATTTGTCTAAATATTTCGAGTTGAAGAATATTTTTAAGGATTTTTTCTGAAGATTTTGGAGGATTTCTCTGAATATCTTAAAGATTTATCTAAGAAAAATTGAGGATTTATATATCTCGAGATGTTTAAGAAAATTTTGAGGATTTATGAAAATTGATTTTATTGAATATTTTAAGGATTTCTAAAAAAAAAAATTCTGAATAATTCGAGGATTTTGTGAATATTTTGAGGATTTTTCTAAATATTACGGGGATTTACCCTAATATTCCTACGATTTATCTGAATATTTTTTATATTTTTTCAAGATTATTCCGGAGATTTTCCCGATATCTGGGGGATATTTTTGATATTCTGGATATTTTTATCGCTTCTCAAACGCAAGTTTAGCATTGTAGACGCAAAACTTGAGTCTCAGACGCAAGTTTTGCGTCTCAGAGGCTGTGGCGAGCCTCTAAACCAAGTCTTTAAGACGCGGGTCTTAGGGGACTATGAATTATAAATTTTTTAAAGATAGGGAAAGTTGAGAGAACTTTAGAGGGAGAGAGAGAGAGAGAGAGAGAGAGAGAGAGAGAGAGAGTTGCCTGGAAGGTTAATCTTTCTTAAAAGAGTTTCACAACTCATCTCCTGAGAGCAGCATCACCCACAGCATCACTGGAGATGAAGCTGAGATTACCGGACGGAGGTTCGAGTCCTCTCTCCTGA
The DNA here is from genome assembly GCA_009830355.1 of Cherax destructor. NCBI lineage: Eukaryota > Metazoa > Arthropoda > Malacostraca > Decapoda > Parastacidae > Cherax > Cherax destructor. Next base: position 309,657 of record WNWK01001065.1, on the reverse strand, counting down.
GCGAGGAATAATCCCCCTTCACGGGTTTAGCACTCTGTGAGACACAAGGAAAGGTGTTTACCTTTTCCTAACACACACGAGTCATAGGGATGTTAGGAAGTATTTCTTCAGCCTTAGAGTTGTCAGGAAGTGGAATAATCTGAAGAGTGATGTAGTGGAGGCAGGATCCATACATAGCTTTAAGAAAAGGTATGATAAAGCTCATGGAGCAGGGAGAGTGGACGTAGTAGCGACCAGTGAAGAGACGGGGCCAGGAGCTGTGAACCGACCTCTGCAACCACATACAGGCGAGGAAGGAATTCAGAATAGGGAGGTATACCAACAAGTGCTGGATGAAATACACACAACCGAGGAGGAAGTGAAGAAGCTGCTATGTGAACTCGATACCTCAAAAGCGGTGGGACCAGACAACATTTCTTCGTGGGTCCTTAGAGAGGGAGCAGAGATGTTGTGTGTGCCACTAACAAAAATCTTCAACACATCCATTGAAACTGGGCAACTACCTGAGGCGTGGAAGATGGCAAATGTAGTCCCAATTTTTAAGAAAAGAGACAGACACGAGGCATTAAACTACAGACCTGTGTCACTGACGTGTATAGTATGCAAATTCATGGAGAAGATCATCAGGAGGAGAGTGGTGGAGCACCTAGAAAGACACAAGCTTATAAACGACAACCAGCACGGTTTCAGGGAAGGAAAATCCTATGTCCCAAACCTACTCGAGTTTTATGACAAGGTAACAGAAGTAAGACACGAGAGAGAGGGGTGGATAGACTGCATTTTCTTGGACTGCAAGAAGGCCTTCGACACAGTTCCTCACAAGAGGTTAATGCAAAAGCTAGAGGATCAGGCACACGTAACAGGAAAGGCACTGCAATGAATCAGAGAATATCTGACAGGGAGGTGTCAGAGTGGGCACCTGTGACGAGTGGGGTTCCACAAGGGTCAGTCCTAGGACCTGTACTGTTTTTGGTATATGTGAATGACATAACGGAAGGGATAGACTCAGAAGTGTCCCTGTTTGCAGATGCTGTGAAGTTAATGAGAAGAATTAAATCAGTTGAGGATCAGGCAGGACTACAAAGAGACCTGGACAGGCTACAAGCCTGGTCCAGTAACTGGCTCCTTGAATTTAACCCTGCCAAATGTAAAGTCATGAAGATCGGGGAAGGGCAAAGAAGACCGCAAACAGAGTATAATCTAGGTGGCCAAAGACTGCAAACCTCACTCAAGGAAAAAGATCTTGGGGTGAGTATAATACCGAGCACATCTCCTGAGGCACACATCAATCAGATAACTGCTGCAGCATACGGGCGGCTGGCAAACCTAAGAATAGCGTTCCAATACCTCAATAAGGAATCGTTCAAGACTCTGTACACCATATACGTCAGGCCCATACTGGAGTATGCAGCACCAGTTTGGAACCCACACCTGGTCAAGCACGTCAGGAGGTTTGCAACAAGACTAGTCCCAGAGCTAAGGGGATTGTCCTACGAAGAAAGGTTAAGGGAAATCGGCCTGACGACACTAGAGGACAGGAGGGTTAGGGAAGACATGATAACGACATATAAAATACTGCGAGGAATAGATAAGGTGGACAGAGACAAGATGTTCCAGAGAGGGGACACAGAAACAAGGGGTCACAGTTGGAAGTTGAAGACTCCTATGAGTCAAAGGGATGTTAGGAAGTACTTCTTCAGTCATAGAGTTGTCAGGAAGTGGAATAGTCTAGAAAGTGACGTAGTGGAGGCAGGAACCATACATAGTTTTAAGACGAGGTTTGATAAAGCTCATGGAGCAGGGAGAGAGAGGACCTAGTAGCAATCAGTGAAGAGGCGGGGCCAGGAGCTATGACTCGACTCCTGCAACCACAAATAGGCGAGTACACACACAATGTACATAAATTTGTCCTTTTTCCCGTGGCAAATAATAATAATAATAATAATAATATTATTATTATTATTATTATTAAGAATAAACTCTTGTGGGTGATACAGTAAAAGAAACAGTTTGGGCTCGATACTCCGTTTCTAGCCGTGTGTGTGTGATCCACCAGGTTATAGGTGCTGGCAGTCAACAAAGGTGAAGGGGAAATTATCCCCTGTTTTTCGGTTATCTTGTTATGTCTTCTTCCTGAATTATCAGAAGACGGAGATGAGAGAGGCGGGGAGGAGATGAGAGAGAGAGAGAGAGAGAGAGAGAGAGAGAGAGAGAGAAATACTTTTTCCAGTTCAACCAATCATACGAGAGATCCAGGTATCGTTCACAGAGGTTTGAATGATCCAGATATTCACACAAGTATGAGTGATCCAGGTATCATTCACACAAGTATGAGTGATCCAGGTATCATTCACACAAGTATGAGTGATCCAGGTATCATTCACACAAGTATGAGTGATCCAGGTATCATTCACACAGGTATGAGTGATCCAGGTATCATTCACACAGGTATGAGTGATCCAGGTATCATTCACACAGGTATGAGTGATCCAGGTATCATTCACACAGGTATGAATGATCCAGGTATCATTCACACAGGTATGAGTGATCCAGGTATCATTCACACAGGTATGAGTGATCCAGGTATCATTCACACAGGTATGAGTGATCCAGGTATCATTCACACAGGTATGAGTGATCCAGGTATCATTCACACAAGTATGAGTGATCCAGGTATAATTCAAACAGGTATGAGTGATCCAGGTATCATTCACACAGGTATGAGTGATCCAGGTATCATTCACACAGGTATGAGTGATCCAGGTATCATTCACACAGGTATGAGTGATCCAGGTATCATTCACACAGGTATGAGTGATCCAGGTATCATTCACACAGGTATGAGTGATCCAGGTATCATTCACACAAGTATCATTCGTCAGGGCAATCCATCACCAGCCACTGAACGTTCTTGTTTACGTTCAACAACGTTCAATATATCAATGTTTCGCTCGTGAGGGCGTTCATTCAATGAACGTTTGGCTCGTAGACAAGTTAATACGTCAACGTTTGATCCATTAGTGAGCAATCCATCTCTCTCTCTCTCTCTCTCTCTCTCTCTCTCTCTCTCTCTCTCTCTCTAATAGAATTTCAGTATAGCAAAATGTGTGAAAATAATATTTTGTAATAATCTGTAAAGTGTAAGGGGACCAAGACTCTTCAACGCCCACAGACCACATGTGATAGCAGAAGAGTCAGTAATAACTTTCCATGGCTATGAAGGGAAGTCTAACAATGACTTTGCAGAAGGTAGAGTCAGAATTGTTATTCAGAGCTGAGGGACTGATCCCCTCACATTTCAGTCTTTAATGCCTCTGACTATTCAACCGAAGAAGCTTGCTTACCAGGCTGGGAAATCCTAGAGGGACTGGTCCCAAATCTGCACTCGTAAATCACTCCCTACGACAGCAAGCCTCGGCAGACGGTGCAAAATACTCCCAAGGAAAACCAGAGTTTATACAGTAAGTATAAGGGGCCCAAGACTATTCAACAGCCTCCCATTATACATAAGGGTTTACCAAGAGAACTCTGGCTGCCTTCAGTAGGGAACTTGTTAAGTTCCTCAAGTTAGTTCCTGTCAAGCCAAGTTGTGGTTCACACACTGGACTGCCTGTGGCCAGCAGTAACAGCCTGGTTGATCAGACCTTGATCCATAAGTGCTGGTCTGGGACCGGGCTGCGGGTGGGCGCTGATCCCAGAAAGAATACACCTTACAATGCACAAACAACACACCCACATACCCACACCCACATAATACACTCCCACACAACATACCCACACACAACACACACACACAACACCCACACCCACCACACCCACACCACACACACAACACACACACACAACACCCACACCCACAACACCCACACCCACAACACCCACACCACACACACAACACACACACACAACACACACACACAACACACACCCACAAGTGGATCTACCACACGTCGGGTTTCAAGTCGATCTACTACACGAGGGTCATTAAGGCTGCAAGTCACCTGTACACCACCAGTCAAGAATACTTTAATACCTAAAATACAGATTAAAGTATGTATATGTGTATATACAATGAGAGATGTACTCTGAGATACACATATCTGTAGTGTATATACACACATCTCTGTGTATATACACTAAGCTAAACACTTCATATATATATATATATATATATATATATATATATATATATATATATATATATATATATATATATAAAAGCAGGTTTGATGCGTGGAAGGGGAGGGTAGATCCCATTCCTTGGATCAAGATCCCTTTAAAAGAAAGTCAGAGTAAAAAGTAAAGTTTTCTTTCAGTTTTAAAATGATTCTTCCAGCGTGTTGGGACGCGTCCAGCCAGGGAGACCTGTGTCACTCAGGGTGAGAGAGGCAGGGAGCCAAGGCAGTGGAGTAGGAAGGTAGGGAGACAGGGAGGTAGGAAGGTAGGGAAATATGGAGGTAGGAATGTAAGGAGATATGGAGGTAGGAAAGTAAGGAGATATGGAGGTAGGAAAGTAGAGAGATATGGAGGTAGGAAATTAGAGAGATATGGAGGTAGGAAAGTAGGGAGATATGGAGGTAGGAAAGTAGAGAGATATGGAGGTAGGAAAGTAGGGAAATAGGAAAGTAGGGAGGTAGAAACACAGGCAGGGATGGAAGGAAGCAGAAGAGGAGGGAAGGAGTTAAAAAAAGGAGGAATAACGGCATTGAAGGAGGCAGTGAATCTGGGAGAGACAGAGAGAGAGAGAGAGAGAGAGAGAATTCACACCAGAGAATCAGACTCGAAAAAGATATCCAAGTTGGACATCCTTGTAAAAATCCCTCGAGGGAGAGTGTGAGGGAGAGAGTGAGGGAGAGTGATGAAGAGAGAAGGAATAGTGAGAGGAAGAGACATAAGGAAACGTGAAGAAAGGGAAGGGAGGAGTTCCTCTCCCTCACCCTCTCTTCCTCATTCTCTCCCTCAGCCGGTAGTCTGGAGCCAAGATTCAATTTCGAGGGAGGAAACAGAGAAATTGTAAGTTAAGGGCCAGGAGGTCATGTCCTTCCTGTTTCTCTTCCTTATTGGCGTGTCTCCGGAGGAGGAGGAGGAGGAGGAGGAGGAGGCAGAGGAGGAGGAGGAGGAGGTAGTAACCTAAACTAGCCTCCGAAGTGGCTAGTTTGTGTACCTCATATCCATCCTGTGGATGATAGTGGCTAGTTTATTGTGTACCTCATATCTATCCCGTGGATGGTAGTGGCTAGTTTATTGTGCACCTCATATCCATCCTGTGGATGGTAGTGGCTAGTTTATTGTGCACCTCATATCCATCCTGTGGATGGTAGTGGCTAGTTTATTGTGCACCTCATATCCATCCTGTGGATGGTAGTGGCTAGTTTATTGTGCACCTCATATCCATCCTGTGGATGGTAGTGGCTAGTTTATTGTGTACCTCATATCCATCCCGTGGATGGTAGTGGCTAGTTTATTGTGTACCTCATATCCATCCCGTGGATGGTAGTGGCTAGTTTATTGTGTACCTCATATCCATCCTGTGGATGGTAGTGGCTAGTTTATTGTGCACCTCATATCCATCCTGTGGATGGTAGTGGCTAGTTTATTGTGCACCTCATATCCATCCTGTGGATGGTAGTGGCTAGGTTATTGTGTACCTCATATCCATCCTGTGGATGGTAGTGGCTAGTTTATTGTGCACCTCATATCCATCCTGTGGATGGTAGTGGCTAGTTTATTGTGTACCTCATATCCATCCCGTGGATAGTAGTGGCTAGTTTATTGTGCACCTCATATCCATCCTGTGGATGGTAGTGGCTAGTTTATTGTGCACCTCATATCCATCCTGTGGATGGTAGTGGCTAGTTTATTGTGTACCTCATATCCATCCTGTGGATGGTAGTGGCTAGTTTATTGTGCACCTCATATCCATCCTGTGGATGGTAATGGCTAGTTTATGGTGTACCTCATATCCATCCTGTGGATGGTAGTGGCTAGTTTATTGTGTACCTCATATCCATCCTGTGGATGGCAGTGGCTAGTTTACTGTGTACCTCATATCCATCCTGTGGATGATAGTGGCTAGTTTATTGTGTACCTCATATCCATCCTATGGATGGTAGTGGCTAGTTTATTGTGTACCTCATATCCATCCTGTGGATGGTAGTGGCTAGTTTATTGTGTACCTCATATCCATCCCGTGGATGGTAGTGGATAGTTTATTGTGTACCTCATATCCATCCTGTGGATGGTAGTGGCTAGTTTATTGTGTACCTCATATCCATCCTGTGGATGGTAGTGGCTAGTTTATTGTGTACCTCATATCCATCCCGTGGATGGTAGTGGCTAGTTTATTGTGTACCTCATATCCATCCTGTGGATGGTAGTGGCTAGTTTATTGTGTACCTCATATCCATCCTGTGGATGGCAGTGGCTAGTTTACTGTGTACCTCATATCCATCCTGTGGATGATAGTGGCTAGTTTATTGTGTACCTCATATCCATCCTGTGGATGGTAGTGGCTAGTTTATTGTGTACCTCATATCCATCCTGTGGATGGTAGTGGCTAGTTTTTTGTGTACCTCATATCCATCCTGTGGATGGTAGTGGCTAGTTTATTGTGTGCCTCATCCATCCTGTGGATGGTAGTGGCTAGTTTATTGTGTACCTCATCCATCCTGTGGATGGTAGTGGCTAGTTTATTGTGTACCACATATCCATCCTGTGGATACACAAAAGGCCTAGGAACTAGTCCTCAAAAGGGTTAATAGTAGTACATCTGGATTTATATTTACAGTTCACTTATCTGTCACAAGGAAATTCAGGACATTTGCTTAACATGTCTGGTATCCTATTCTAATTAATAAATACCGTGACATACCTCATAGGGTATTAATCTGTCATTTTTCAATACGTGGACAATCGAATACAACATTCAAGTGACCATATGGCTGATCACATACTTTGTATTTAGTTTAATAACTGCCAGAAGTACTTGTGACCAAGCCTAACCCTGGCTACTGCAACATCAGTCTGTGTACCTTTATACCTTTGATATACCTTTGAAGAGTTTCGAGAGTTTATCTACTCTCTGAGCCCAGCCATGGGCCAGGCTCGTCTGGTGCTTGCCTGGTCAAAAAGGCTGTTGCTGCTGGAGGCCCGCTGCCCCACATATCCCTCACAGCCTGGTTGATCTGGCCCCCGATGAAGATACTTGTCCAGTTTCCTCTTGAAGGCTTCTACATTTTTGTGTGCTTGTTATACTGTCAGAAGTGGCACTTGTGACCAATCCTGACCCTGGCTACTACATCAGTCAGTCTGTGTGCTTGTTATACTGCCAGAAGTGGCACTTGTGACCAAGCCTGACCCTGGCTACTACATCAGTCAGTCTGTGTGCTTGTTATACTGCCAGAAGTGGCACTTGTGACCAAGCCTGACCCTGGCTACTACATCAGTCAGTCTGTGTGCTTGTTATACTGCCAGAAGTGGCACTTGTGACCAAGCCTGACCCTGGCTACTACATCAGTCAGTCTGTGTGCTTGTTATACTGCCAGAAGTGGCACTTGTGACCAAGCCTGACCCTGGCTACTACATCAGTCAGTCTGTGTGCTTGTTATACTGCCAGAAGTGGCACTTGTGACCAAGCCTGACCCTGGCTACTACATCAGTCAGTCTGTGTGCTTGTTATACTGCCAGAAGTGGCACTTGTGACCAAGCCTGACCCTGGCTACTACATCAGTCAGTCTGTGTGCTTGTTATACTGCCAGAAGTGGCACTTGTGACCAAGCCTGACCCTGGCTACTACATCAGTCAGTGTTCACACTGCAAGTTGCCCCATAAAAGTATCTACCTACCTTCATCTCAACACACTGAGTGATAGATCTACTCAGGTTTCTGACTTCTAACATTCCACTGATATTAACTTTCATTATTTTCTTCTCTCCTAATATTATTCGTAATGTCAGACACAGACACACCAAAGTTATATTCAACATTCACCTACAGGGTACTTCTTGGGGGTATTTTATCAACTTTATCATGAAGGAATAATCCAGTTTGTGAGGGAATCCATAAAAATTGCGCATTAATTCCATTTTCTCTGATTTTTGAGTATCTGTACCTGGCTTCTCTAGTGAGCATGTTGTTAGAGTCATTATGTGAATCAAGAACCTTCAGTGATGACATAGAATCATAGAGTCAAGCTCAGTATTATAAGTTAACTTTAGTGTGATTAGGAGGACAAACAATTCAGTTTGTAGTTTAGACAGCCTACTTGTTATTTTTTATGCCTAACTCAACGTGGTTGCTATACTGTTCTGGGACCGGGTCGTAGAGACGATGGTCTCTGGAAGCTGCTTCTGCTGGCAACAAGAGCAGATGGAGCCCTGTTAGCAGACTTCTGCTTAGACCCATCACTGTATATCAGTTGTAAGGAGGGAGAGAAAGAGAGAGAGAGAGAGACTGACTTCAGCACAGGAGGGATGTGGGTGGCCTTACTGTTATGTACAAGGCTAATATTGTCAAAGTACCACACTTGGCTCCACTCCGAGGACAGGGAGAAGTGAGCTTCTACACCACAAGACGGGCAGCCAACAAAAACTTCACTCTGTACCCTTCTCCAGAACATCACTTCATTTGAGATCATTTATTCCTAGAATGACTCGAGTCTGGAACATGTTCGTAACGCACAACGACATCAATGAAATAAACTCAGTTGACCAAATGAAATCGCTGGCCCACAGATGGCTCCAACTTCATCCTGTTCCTTATCTGTATATCTCATAAACAAGCTTTCAAATGTAGGTAACAGCTCAGCTTGTAAATAAAATTAAGAATGCTTAATCTAACCTTGTAAAGAGAGAGAGAGAGAGAGAGAGAGAGAGAGAGAGAGAGAGAGAGAGAGAGAGAGAGAGATCTTACCAAACAAATGGCAGCTTCTGTGAACACAAACTCCTCCAGGGTACCAGCAAAAGGAAAATACCATTTTATACATTTTTAGCTTCAATATTAGACGCCTTCCGCCCCTCTCTCTCTCTCTCTCTCTCTCTCTCTCCTCTCTCTCTCTCTCTCTCTCTCTCTAAAAGACTAATAAGAGTCCTCTTGAGAAAGTTTCTCAGTGATATTATACTTGCAGCAATAAATCTCATTCTTAATATTAGTAGCAATAATAAACAGATTTCCAGGGAGATAGTGAAGCAGCTCCCTGTTTATGCTGCCTTTATAAGATGGAGGGAGAGCACGATGCCAGGGATAACTGAGGGAGAGCACGATGCCAGGGATAACTGAGGGAGAGCACGATGCCAGGGATAACTGAGGGAGAGCAAGATGCCAGGGATAACTGAGGGAGAGCACGATGCCAGGGATAACTGAGGGAGAGCACGATGCCAGGGATAACTGAGGGAGAGCACGATGCCAGGGATAACTGAGGGAGAGCACGATGCCAGGGATAACTGAGGGAGAGCACGATGCCAGGGATAACTGAGGGAGAACACGATGCCAGGGATAACTGAGGAGAAGCACGATGCCAGGGATAACTGAGGGAGAACACGATGCCAGGGATAACTGAGGGAGAGCACGATGCCAGGGATAACTGAGGAGAGCACGTGCCAGGACGGAGACACGATGCCAGGGATAACTGAGGGAGAACACGATGCCAGGGATAACTGAGGGAGAACACGATGCCAGGGATAACTGAGGGAGAACACGATGCCAGGGATAACTGAGGGAGAGCACGATGCCAGGGATAACTGAGGGAGAACACGATGCCAGGGATAACTGAGGGAGAACACGATGCCAGGGATAACTGAGGGAGAACACGATGCCAGGGATAACTGAGGGAGAACACGATGCCAGGGATAACTGAGGGAGAACACGATGCCAGGGATAACTGAGGGAGAGCACGATGCCAGGGATAACTGAGGGAGACACGATGCCAGGGATAACTGAGGGAGAGCACGATGCCAGGGATAACTGAGGGAGAGCACGATGCCAGGGATAACTGAGGGAGAGCACGATGCCAGGGATAACTGAGGGAGAGCACGATGCCAGGGATAACTGAGGGAGAGCACGATGCCAGGGATAACTGAGGGAGAGCACGATGCCAGGGATAACTGAGGGAGAGCACGATGCCAGGGATAACTGAGGGAGAACACGATGCCAGGGATAACTGAGGGAGAGCAGATGCCAGGGATAACTGAGGGAGAGCAGATGCCAGGGATAACTGAGGGAGAGCACGATGCCAGGGATAACTGAGGGAGAGCAAGATGCCAGGGATAACTGAGGAGAGCACGATGCCAGGGATAACTGAGGGAGAGCAAGATGCCAGGGATAACTGAGGGAGAGCAAGATGCCAGGGATAACTGAGGGAGAGCAAGATGCCAGGGATAACTGAGGGAGAGCACGATGCCAGGGATAACTGAGGGAGAGCACGATGCCAGGGATAACTGAGGGAGAGCACGATGCCAGGGATAACTGAGGGAGAGAGGCAGGAGAGATATCAGAGCAAGAACAGTATTGTTCAGGGCAGGAGAAATATCAGCGCTGGAACAAATACAGATAGTTTATGGCCTATATAGAGCCAATAAAACATTTAAATGACTGGAAACGCCTTAAGTCTTGAACCTGTACTCACTGGAGGAGAGGAGAGATACATGATAATATATACCTGGAAAGTACTCGAGAGCCTGGTCCAAAATCTGCACACTGCCGTAACATATGGGAGGAAGTGTAAAATAAAACAGTGAGGAGCAGGGGTGCGGTGGGCACAATAAGGAAACACTGTATCAACATCCGGGGTCCCAGACTATTCAACATCTTACCAGAAGATATCAGAAACACGGCTGGAACCAGTGTAGAAGTCTTCAAGAGGAAACTGGACAAATACCTTCATCAGGTGCCAGATCAACCAGGCTGTGATGGATATGTGGGGCAGCAGGCCTCCAACAGCAACAGCCTGATTGACAAGGCTAGCACCAAACATGCTTGGGTCAGGGCCGATCTCTGATAGAGATTTCTTACATTTTGCCACCGAAGTGGCTAGTTTATTGTGCACTCCATATCCATCCTGTCGACGGTAGTGGCTAGTTTATGTACCCTATATCCATCCTGTGGATGGTAGTGCAAGAGCATATGGATACACAAAAGGCCTAGGAACTAGGCCCCAAAAGGGTTAACAGGAGTACATATATGCAGTTGACTTATCTGTCACAAGCAAATTTAGAAAATATGTTTAATATGTCTGGTATCTTATTTTCATTAATAAGATATCTTGACATATCTGTGAGAGTAAAAAAAAAGTCTGGAAACTCGTCAAAGGAATAGAAAATCTTAAGGCAAGTATGTCTTCAAGAGAGCACTTGATAATTAAGACACATGAGCAACAGTTGGGTATCATTATTGATGAAAATTTCGCCTATACAGTAGGCTTCTTCAGTTAAATACAAAAGGCAGCAGTAGTAATGAAATTAAGATGATGTAATCAGTCCATCAACCTTGGAGACAAAGTATCTGAGATGGTCAGTCCCTCAGCCTGGAGAAGAGTTCAGCTTCATGGTCTGGAACAAGGTGGTCAGTCCCTCAGCCTGGAGAAGAGTTCAGCTCCATGGTCTGGAACAAGGTGGTCAGTCCCTCATCCTGGAGAAGAGTTCAGCTCCATGGTCTGGAACAAGGTGGTCAGTCCCTCAGCCTGGAGAAGAGTTCAGCTTCATGGTCTGGAACAAGGTAGTCAGTCCCTCAGCCTGGAGAAGAGTTCAGCACCATGGTCTGGAACAAGGTGGTCAGTCCCTCAGCCTGGAGAAGAGTTCAGCTTCATGGTCTGGAACAAGGTGGTCAGTCCCTCAGCCTGGAGAAGAGTTCAGCTTCATGGTCTGGAACAAGGTGGTCAGTCCCTCAGCCTGGAGAAGAGTTCAGCTCCATGGTCTGGAACAAGGTGGTCAGTCCCTCAGCCTGGAGAAGAGTTCAGCTTCATGGTCTGGAACAAGGTAGTCAGTCCCTCAGCCTGGAGAAGAGTTCAGCACCATGGTCTGGAACAAGGTGGTCAGTCCCTCAGCCTGGAGAAGAGTTCAGCTTCATGGTCTGGAACAAGGTGGTCAGTCCCTCAGCCTGGAGAAGAGTTCAGCTTCATGGTCTGGAACAAGGTGGTCAGTCCCTCAGCCTGGAGAAGAGTTCAGCTCCATGGTCTGGAACAAGGTGGTCAGTCCCTCAGCCTGAAGAAGAGTTCAGCTTCATGGTCAGGAACAAGGTGGTCAGTCCCTCAGCCTGGAGAAGAGTTCAGCTTCATGGTCTGGAACAAGGTGGTCAGTCCCTCAGCCTGGAGAAGAGTTCAGCTTCAAGGTCTGGAACAAGGTGGTCAGTCCCTCAGCCTGGAGAAGAGTTCAGCACCATGGTCTGGAACAAGGTGGTCAGTCCCTCAGCCTGGAGAAAAGTTCAGCTCCATGGTCTGGAACAAGGTGGTCAGTCCCTCAGCCTGGAGAAGAGTTCAGCTTCATGGTCTGGAACGATATGAAGCTGAAGCATGAGAACGGAGTCTTAAATACTGTCGAAGGTGAGGTGGAAGATCTGGAAGACGTTGTAGGGGACTGAAGAAGTCTACTGTGTGGGCGAAACGTTTCACCAATAAAGATACCCAACTGTTGAACATGTGTCTTAATCTTCAACTTGGTATTTTATACCATAGTTGGTAATCCCCCTTATGTATGATAGGAGGGCTTTGAAGAGTCTTGGTCCCCTTAAGGCACCCCGGAGCCGATCCCAGACCAGGCCTGACTGATCACCCACGCTGTTGGTGCAAGCAACACACAGTCCAGTATAGGTAACAACAGCTCTCGTCATACTGTTAATTACGCTATTTATCTATGAAGGAAGGCAGCATCTCTCAGAGTTAACAGTCATTACCACCATCGTTAGTGGGTCACGTAACGAGGTGATCCACCAAACTGTTGGTAACTACCTCCTGCCAACTTGTATCTGGAGTATATTAAAGGGCAATATACCAAGGGGCAATTATCAACTTTAATTACCCACCTCTAATTGCGCGTCCTGATATTGCTTTAAACTAGTTTTGATTATGATTAATTTATTTATAAATTATTAATATTTTTTATTAATAGTTTGTATTACTTTTATTTATTCAATTATCATTAATATTTTTTTCAATTATAAATTGTAATAATTTTAGTTTCTATTATTATTATTACTGGAATTATTTATAAAATATTTTCATCAACATTCTTCAATCTAATTTTAATAATTATCATTATTAATTTCTATTAATAATTTTATTTTCAGTACTTTTATTAATAAAAATTATCATGTTTATTTAACTATAATTATATTATAATCGTTCATTGCCTGGGGAAGGGGGAGGGATCAGGTTTGATACGAGGAATGGAGAAGATAATTCTAGTTCCTTGGGATGAGAGCATTTCATTGGCACTAAGTCAGATCGTTTCGCCCAGTGCTGAACTTTATCGTGCAAAACGTCGCAATGTTTCATGGCATCAAGTGCCAGTCACATCATGGCACTCTCCTTGCATCAAGAACCCTTCACCAGCATCAAGAACCCTTCACAGCATTAAGAATCCTTCGTCAGAATCAAGAACCCTTCGCCAGCATCAACCCTTCCCCATCATCACGAACCCTTCACAGCATTAAGAACCCTTCACCAGTTTCAGGAATCCTTCGTCAGCATCAAGAACCCTTCGCCAGCTTCAAGAACCCTTCGTCAGCATCAAGAGAACTTCAGCATCAAGACGTTTTCGCCAGCATCAAGGCACTATCCTTAATAGCAAGACTAACACACTATTTTAACCTCCTTCGTTATTTTCACGCTTCCGCAGACATTTTCAGCCTCTAACTGAAACATTTCGGAACAGTGATATTTGTTAAGCATTCGGGAGGCGGCTGGCAAAGCCACAAGTGAGTAGTGGGGAAAGGTTCACTCCCGGCTGACTCACAGTAATCGCCTCGTCCGGAGGTAAAACGAAACTGAAACTCATTTGAGACCCTTGACTCGAACCAACTGAAGAGGTTCTAAACTCCCTTTGAACGAGCAGCGTGCACGAGACCCACAACAAAACAGAGGCAACGAGAAAATAGTGGAGAGAAACCAGGGTGGAGAAGAGGAAGGTACAAATACAAGGTACAAAGTATAGACAAAAACAGAGAGTAAGTATGGAGGAGAGGGAGATGGAAATACAAGGATAACTGAGGGTGTACAAGGCAGTACAAGTGAATGAAAGCTATCACCATTTTGATTCCACGTAGAAATAAAGACATTGTTATGTATGGGAGGGAAGGCCTCGTGGGGAAACCTGCAGCCTGTATAAGAAGCAAGGAAGGAAGGAAGGATGCTAGGAATTAGCACTGAATGAAACAAGAGAAAAAACAGTGAAGAACAGTAGAACATAAAGAACACTAAAGAGTGCAAGGAGAGTCACCCATCAGAGCACAGTTCCACTCTGGTACACACAAAGGAACCTGAACTAAAACAAAGACACATGACCTTTATACCAAGACTGGACCTGGTCCTGGACCAAGTGAAACATTTAACTGTGTGCCTTCCACTGCGTGTACATGTTCAGTCAAGCACCTTAATTACTGGGAACGTTTGAAGTCCCATGACATGTACTCCCTGGAATGCAGGCGAGAAAGATGCATCATAATTTACATCTGGAAAAATCCTCGAGGGAATTGGCTCAAATCTGCACACAGAAACCACTCCCTATGAAAGCAAAAGAATGAGTAGGTGATGCAACATCCCCTCAGTAAAAAGCAGAGGTGCTTTGAGTATACTAAAGGATAACACTAAATGCCAGGGGCCCAAGACTGTTCAACAGCCTCCAATTAATAGACCCCTGGCTGTCTTCAAGGAGCTGGACAGGCACCTAACGCCAGTACCTGATCAGCCGGGCTGTGGTTCGTACGTCGGTGTATGTGTGTCCAGCAGTAACAGCCTGGTTGATCAGGCCCTGATCCATCACGAGGCCTGGTCGCGGACCAGACCGCGGGGATGTTGACCCCCGCGGTATACTCCAGGTAGGTAGTCTAATACCATTGTTCTGGTCTCTGGTGTTGTTAGTGTGACCTATGGCATTGTTAGTGTGGCCTCTGGCATTGCTAGTCTGGCCTCTCACATTGTTGCTGTGGCCTCTGGTGTTGTTGCTGCTGTGGCCTCTGGTGGTGTTGCTGCTGTGGCCTCTGGTGGTGTTGCTGCTGTGGCCTCTGGTGGTGTTGCTGCTGTGGCCTCTGGTGGTGTTGCTGCTGTGGCCTCTGGTGGTGTTGCTGCTGTGGCCTCTGGTGGTGTTGCTGCTGTGGCCTCTGGTGGTGTTGCTGCTGTGGCCTCTGGTGGTGTTGCTGCTGTGGCCTCCAGTGTTGTTGCTGTGGCCTCCAGTGTTGTTGCTGTGGCCTCCAGTGTTGTTGCTGTGGCCTCCAGCGTTGCTGCTGTGGCCTCCAGTGTTGTTGCTGTGGCCTCCAGTGTTGTTGCTGTGGCCTCCAGCGTTGCTGCTGCTGTGGCCTCTGACCTCGTTCTGATGGTGCGAGGTTGGGAGTGGTTGGTGTAAAAAAAAAATGAAATTTGAGAGGGCGTGTTTGAGGGATCAGTCTTGCGTGGAGAACTACGTAACCTTGGTGGGTGGTAGTGGTGGTTGTGGTGGTAGTGGTGGTTGTGGTTATGGTGGTAGTGGTGGTTAAGAGTGAGATTTTGGATGGTGGTTGGAGAGGGAAAGAGGGTTTTTGTAGTAGGGATTGTGGTAGTTGGTGGGGGTTTATGGTGGTAGTTCGGGGGTTGTGGTAGTAGGGGGTGACAGGATGGTGTTAATAGCTGCGGTTGCGGCTGCTGCGGCCGTCCCTCTGTTTATAGCTCTTTGTTACACAAAACAAGGAAATCTTGAGAGAGAGAGAGAGAGAGAGAGAGAGAGAGAGAGAGAGAGGCATCCTACGGGATAATCTTATGTGAATTATTAAGTAGGTGTTAGCAAGGAGGCTGGCCACACCTGTTTGAGAGGGGAGAGATAATAGATGAGAGATAGGTAGAGATAACTGAGAAGTGAGAGATAGGGAGAGATAACTGGGAAGTGAGATGGGCAAAAATCATTGAGTAGAGGTGGGGAGAGATTCAGGAGATAAATGGTAAGGGGAAAAGGAGAGGGAAGAGAGAGAGATGGTGGTAATGCCGGAGCAGTAGTAAGTATGACTGGGAGAGTGTTGGTACCTGGGGAAGACGTTGATATCCTTGGAGTGAAATTTGACTCCAAACTGACCATGAAAAACCACGTTGTAAATCTTGCAAACAAGGCAGCCAGGAAGCTTACAGCACTTCGCCGTATCTCGCATCTGCCTGACAGTAGGGGTTGCAAGATTCTGTGAGGCACAAGTACGCTCACACCTTGAGTATGCTCCACTTTCTTGGTTTGCCTCCCCCCATCCCTCTCATCTGCGACTGCTTGACAGAGAACAGAGCAAGACGTCTCATCTCTCGCCTGGACCCATCCTGGATAGATCTGCAGAGCCTTCAACGCAGGAGGGATGTGGGTGGCCTTACTGTTATGTACAAGGCCAACATTGTCCAAGTACCACACTTGGCTCCACTTCAGGACAGCGAGAAGCAAGCTTCTATACCACAAGACGGGCAGGAAGCAGCAACTTCACTCTGGCTGTACCCTTCTCCAGAACATCACTTCATCTGAGATCATTTATCCCCAGGATGACTCGAGTCTGGAACACATTCGTACACCATTATGATGTCAACGAGATAAAGTCAGTTGATCAAATGAAAATGCTGACCCACAGATGGCTCTTACTTCATCCTGTTTCATACTTGTATGTTTCATAACAATAAAAATGCTTTCAAATGAGCTGATGTAGGTAACAGCTCTAAGCTTGTCAATAAAGTTAAGAATCCTTAACCTAACCTTGTCAAACCCTGTGTAAAGAGAGAGAGAGAGAGAGAGAGAGAGAGAGAGAGAGAGAGAGAGAGAGAGAGAGAGGAGAGAGAGAGAGAGAGAGAGAGAGAGAGAGAGAGAGAGAGAGAGAGAGAGAGAGAGAGAGCACACCGAGAGCGCAAACAGCAAAACAACACACACACACACACACACACACACACAAACACACACACAAGACAACACACAAAACAACCCAACAGCATGATGGAAGATCAAGACCAACGGGTGATAAGACAGACGTGGGAGGAGTGAAGGGGCGGGCAGAAACAGCTTGATCGATCAGGCGAGCAACCAGGTGACCTGGTCTGGGACCAGGACACGCAGTGACCTCCAGGAATGAGAGGGTTGACATGACAAGATGAATAATTAGACACATGTGAAACATCTACCTGGAGGAGTCTACCTGGAGGAGTCTACCTGAAGGGGGCATTATCCCGGGGATCAACGTCCCCGCGGCCCGAGTCTATGACCAGAGCCTCCCGGTGGGATCAGGGCCGTCAACGCAGGCTGTTACTGCTGGCTGCACGTAGTCCAACGTACGAACCACAGCCCGGCTGATCTGGCACTGACTTTAGGTATCTGTCCAGCTCCCTCTTGAAGGCAACCAGAGGTCTACTGGTAATGCCTCTTATGGCTGGTGGGAGGCTGTTGAACAGTCTTGGGCCCCGGACACTTATTATGTTTTCTCTTAGTGTACCAGTGGCGCCCCTACTTTTCACTGGGGGTACGTTGCACCGTCTGCCAAGTCTTTTGCTTTCGTATGGAGTGATTTCTGTGTGCATATTAGGGACCAGTCCCTCCAGAATCTTCCAGGTGTAGATTATGATATATCTCTCTCGCCTGCGCTCCAGTGAATATAAGTCTAGTGCTTCCAGGCGTTCCCAGTAGTTAAGGTGTTTGATGGAACTTATACGTTCAGTAAAGGTTCTCTGTACATTCTCTAGAGCTGCAATTTCACCTGCCTTGAATGGGGATGTTAATGTACAGCAGTATTCTAGCCTAGAGAGAACAAGTGATTTAAAAAGGATCATCATTGGTTTGGCATCTCTTGTCTTGAATGTTCTCATTATCCATCCTATCAGTTTCCTCGCAGATGTGATAGTGGCATTGTTGTGGTCCTTGAAGGTGAGGTCTTCGGACATTACCGCACCCAGGTCTTTCACATTACTTTTCCGCTCTATTGTGTGATTAGAGTTTGTAGTATACTCAGTCCTAGCTATTATTTCCTCCAGTTTTCCATAACGGAGTAGTTGGAATTTGTCTTTATTGAACATCATATTGTTCTCTGTTGCCCATTGGAAAACTTGGTTTATATCTTCTTGGAGATTTGTCGTGTCCTCAATGGATGACACTCTCATGCAGATCCTAGTATCATCTGCAAAGGATGATACAGTGCTGTTGTTTACATCCTTGTCTATGTCTGATATGAGAATGAGGAACAGGATAGGTGCGAGTACTGTGCCTTGTGGGACAGAGCTCTTCACTATGGCAGCATCCGATTTAACTCTGTTTACTGCTACTCTTTGTGTTCGATTGGTTAGAAAGTTGAAGATCCATCTGCATACTTTGCCAGTTATCCTTTTAGCACGCATTTTATGTGCTATTACACCATGATCGCACTTTTCAAAGGTTTTTGCAAAATCTGTGTATACTACATCTGCATTCTGTTTTCCAGTGCATCTAAGACCATATCATAGTGGTCTAGCAGTTGCGAGAGGCAGGAGCGACCTGCTCTGAAACCATGTTGCCCTGTGTTGTGCAATTTTTGGGAGTCCAGGTGGTTTGCTATCCTGCTTCTTACAACTCTTTCAAAGATTTTTATATTGGACGTTAAAGCTATTGTTCTATAGTTCTTAGCTACTGCTTTGCTGCCACTTTTATGGAGTGGGGCTATATCCGTTGTTTTTAGTGACTGTGGAATCTCGTCTGTGTCTAAGCTCCTTCTCTCCATAGCATACTTAGGGTCCGTGAGAGGTGTTTCTTGCAGTTTTTAATGAACACAGAGTTCCACGAGTCTGGGCC
Organism: Cherax destructor; assembly: GCA_009830355.1. NCBI lineage: Eukaryota > Metazoa > Arthropoda > Malacostraca > Decapoda > Parastacidae > Cherax > Cherax destructor. The sequence continues at coordinate 290,707 of WNWK01001065.1, read as the reverse complement.
TTGGGCTAAGTGCATGAGCATGTCGTCGATGGCTTTCTCAAAGTCTAGTGGAGTTAGGATTATGTCAGAAATTTGGCATACATTGGCAGGGTTTTGAGGCTCATTCATGAAAAAAAAAATTGGATTGTCTATCTTTAGACGGATTAGTGGCTCGCTGAACACAGAGTCATATTGAGATTTCATTATCTCACTCATTTCTTCGTTGTCATCTGTGTAAGATCCGTCTTGTCTGAGCAGGGGCCCTATACTAGAAGTGGTGTTTGCCTTGTTTTTGGCATATGAAAAGAAATATTTCGAATTTCTTTCAATTTCACTTATCACTTTTAGCTTCTTTTGACTCTCCTGGATCCTGTATGAGTCCTTCAACTTTAGCTCAGTATTTTCCGTGAATCAGATAGTCCGGCATTCTTGAGGAGCTCAGTGATTCTTCGTCTTCTCCTGTAGAGGGAGCATCTCTCTCTCTCTCTCTCCAGTTTACTTCTTCTCTTTTTTTTTTTCGTAGAGGAATATGCCTTGAACATACTTCAGCTACCAGGAGGTTGATCTTTTCAAGGCACTGGTTAGGGTCCATGTAATTCAAGATATCTTCCCAACATGTTTCATTTAGGGCATAGTTTACCAGATCCCAGTTGATGTTCTTGTTGTTGAAGTTGAATTTGGTAAAGGTACCCTCATAGCTATATGTGTTTTGCTGATCAGGACTCCTGTGCATGTACGTCTGGACTTCGATTAGATTGTGATCAGAATTTGTTTTTGATATTGTTATGTTTCTTACCAGGTCCTCATTATTTGTGAAGATAAGGTCTAGTGTGTTCTCTAGTCTCGTTGGCTCCACTATCTGCTGACTTAGGGTGTGTTTGTTGCAGAAATTCAGCAGCTCATGTGTGTGTGACTTTTCATCTGAGCTGACTCCAGGGATTATTTCTGCTACAACATTATTTGCTATATTCTTCCATTTTGTATGTCTAAGATTGAAGTCACCAAGCAGCAAGATGTTTGGGGATGGGGTTGGAAGGTTTTCCAGACAGGAGTCAATTTTTGATAATTCTTTGAACTGTTGGGAAGTTGCATCTGGTGGCTTATATACAAGTACAATGACTAGGTTTTGGTTCTCGATTTTTATTGTCAGAACTTCAACTACATAATTTGTGGTGTTCAGTATCTCTGTGCAAATGAGCGACTCTGACATACAGGCCAACCCCCCCTTGTTGCCTGTTCTTTCTGTCACATCTGAAAAGGTTGTACCCAGGTATCCATATTTCACTGTCAAAGTGATCTTTTGCGTGGGTCTCTGTGAAGGCTGTAAACATTGCATTTGACTCCCCTAGAAGTCCACTAATGAAAGGAATTTTGTTGTTGGTAGATGGCTTAAGGCCTAACTTTATTGATAAAACGTTTCGCCTACATAGTAGACGTCTTCAGTCAAATACAAAGGGAGCAGTAGTAGTGAAATGAAGATGTAATCAGTCCATGAACCTTGGAGAAAAAGAATTTGAGGTAATCAGTCCCTCAGCCTTGGAGTTGAAGAGCATCGTAGTCTTCAAGAATCTAAAGTACAGACAGTAAGAGTCTTCACACTGTGTCCTTGTATTGTGCTGATAAAGCCCCTGGAGGGCGAAACGTCTACAAATAAAGATACCCAGATGTTGCACATGTGTCTAAGTCTTCACCGTGGGAGGGTTGAGAACCTGGTCACCAAGCACCTGGTCAGCCAAGTACCTGGTCACCAAGCACCTGGTCAGCCAAGTACCTTTGCTCATTTCAAGAAAGAAATGATATATTTATTAATGTTATTTTGGCATTTTCACTTAATATTATATTAAGGAGTATTTCCATTAATAGCTAAAATGGATTTACTCGACTTTATAATATTATTTGACCTACTCAACCCCTATACAGACCGAGTTAAGGTTGGCTGGTAAAGCCTGACCTTGTTCAGTTCCCACCTTACACTAGACAAGGAAGAGTCTAGTGGACTTTGTCCTCTTCGCTTCCCCATAAGTCTCCAGTATTTTGGAAGTCCTCTACTGTCTCGGTCTGTGTGGTCGGAGTAGAAACTCTTACAGAAATTTGAAATAAGTGATCGAGTCTAAGTGCTACGCCTTTTATAGACTCTGATTTAGTCTATAGATTTAGTGTCTGTAAATATATATTTTTTGACTCCTGGTCCAGCAGCAACAGCCTGGTTGACCAGGCAAGCACCAGACGAGCCTGGCCCATGGCCGGGCTCAGAGAGTAGATACTCTCGAAACTCTTCAAAGGTATATCAAAGGTGGTGAAGGAGGCTACAAACTGTCTAGAGCAAAATGCAAATATTTAATGTATTATAAATTATGTGATACTATGGTTAATGATGTATGTTTTACTCATAGTGATTAAGATATGAGAAGTTTTGTGTTAAAGATGGAATTATTAATTCATAATAGAAACTTTAAGTGATTATTAATACGGTTAATAAAACATCTGGACTCCTTCAGTGTTTTGCAGTTGATTTTCTATCTTACTTTTACTTCACATAACTTTAACCCCAGTTCCTGCAGCTGTAGGCCAAAGCCTTTTAAAGGTCTGATAACTAGAAAAATACAGTATCTAACCAAGAGGTTAGGTTAAGGTTCGTCAGGAAACAGATGACCCGCCGTTGGAGCTTTTGGCTATCTGACCGAAGCCTTCCGCTGGCTTACCCCTGCACCCCTTTAAAAATTATGGTCATAGTTATAACCATTTTTTATTATTATTCTAACCAAGACAGGACTCGCAGCAAAGAGTTCAAAATTGGAAAAAATTAGGTTAAGAAAGGATATAGGAAAGCACTTGTTTGGTAATAGAGTTGTAGATGAGTGGAACACACTCCCGAGTACCGTCACTGAAGCTAAAACCTTGTGTAGCTTTAAAAATAGCTTAGACAAGTACGTACAAGTGTACTTGTACGTACACTTGAACCTGCCTAGGCAGGTCCTTCTCAAATCCAACCCATACTTAAGTCATTACACTGACATGTCTAAATTTCATGAATAACTTCAATACGTAACCCAACCTATATGATGGATTATAACAAGGAACCTTATCAAGCTATACTTCCCACTGTCTAACTGTAATATAGAATAACATAGATATACATTGAAGTTATAGTCCTCGTCCTCTTCTTTACTTAATCTTCCTTATTTCATCAACAGGAACTCTTCTCTTAACAAAGATTGTCTTCTCTTTCCCCTCCCTCTCTCTCTCTCTCTCTCTCTCTTCCTGTCTCCCTATCGAGTATCACACCATCTATCGCGTCCCAGTTCCATCTATCAGGGCAGAGATCTTGACCGTCTCGTCTCTGAGGCTCTTCAGTCTATCAGCCCTCCTACCTGCACTTTCTCTACTCCATTAAGATTATCTTAAAGTCTGTTCTCTCTCTCTCTCTCTCTCTCTCTCTCTCTCTCTCTCTCTCTCTCTCTCTCTCTCTCTCGTTTCTCTCTCTCGTTCTCTATCTCTCTCTTTCTCTCTCTCTCTCTCTCTCTCTCTCTCTCTCTCTCTCTCTCTCTCTCTCTCTCTCTCTCTTCTTCTTCTCTCTCGTTCTCTCTCTCGCTCTCTCTGTCTATTTCTGTGTCTATATGTCTCTGTCTGTCATTGTGTCTGTATCTCTACGTATCTGTGTCTCTGTTTCTCTGTGTGTGTCGCTCTCTCTCTCTCTCTCTCTGTAACACAAGAGTTTTTTACAATATTAAGCTTAATGTACCTACCTTTATTAACAAGCTAAAAGCTGTTACCTACCTCAGCTTAAGATTTTTTTTTATTAAACTAAGGTAGGTACTAACTCTTACCTTGTAAAGGTATCAACTCTTACCCTAACCCAGTAAAAACTCTTTCTCTCTTCTCACCAGATCTATAAACGCTCCCTTTCTCACTTGGGATCTCTCTCTCTCCCCCCAACCAGACCACAACTTCCCCTTAGGGTCAGAGCGCGTGGTCTGCCCTCCCCACCTCTCTTCCTTCCCCTACCACTCCTCTTCCTCCTACCACTTGTAACCCTTGGGTTAAGAGGCCAGGTTATTGTACCTCCTCTCACCACCCACTCTTAACCTCTGCCCAGATATAAACACTCATTTATCTGTTATTAAATACTGGTGTAGAAGATCCTGGAGGTTAGAGCCCAGAGGATGAAGTGGAGGCTAAAGTCCTCGAGGTTAGAACCCTGGAGGTTAGAACCCTGGAGGTTAGAACCCTGGAGGTTAGAACCCTGGAGGTTAGAACCCTGGAGGTTAAATCCGTGTAGGTCAGAACTTTGTCAGACTTTCTTGGGTTACCACAGGAGGTAATTTATAATATTCTATGTATGACAGTATGCGTAACTGCTGAACATGTCTCTTAATCTTCAATCTGTCGGTATTTTAACACCATTTCTAACAATACCGCCAGACATTGCAGCACAATGGTATCTTGGTACAGAGGACATCGTCCATTCTTCATTGCGCATCTACTGGTATTAGTGAGAAGGGTTGGATTCCAGATGGAGCTGCCCTCTTACTTCCACTAGTGGATCCCGTCCCCTACAACGTCTTCCAGATCTTCCACCTCACCTTCGACAGTATTTAAGACTCCGTTCTCATGTTTCAGCTTCATATCGTTCCAGATCATGAAGCTGAACTCTTCTCCAGGCTGAGGGACTGACCACCTTGTTCCAGACCATGAAGCTGAACTCTTCTCCAGGCTGAGGGACTGACCACCTTGTTCCAGACCATGGAGCTGAACTCTTCTCCAGGCTGAGGGACTGACCACCTTGTTCCAGACCATGAAGCTGAACTCTTCTCCAGGCTGAGGGACTGACCACCTTGTTCCAGACCATGAAGCTGAACTCTTCTCCAGGCTGAGGGACTGACCACCTTGTTCCAGACCATGGAGCTGAACTCTTCTCCAGGCTGAGGGACTGACCACCTTGTTCCAGACCATGAAGCTGAACTTTTCTCCAGGCTGACGGACTGACCACCTTGTTCCAGACCATGAAGCTGAACTCTTCTACAGGCTGAGGGACTGACCACCTTGTTCCAGACCATGGAGCTGAACTCTTCTCCAGGCTGAGGGACTGACCACCTTGTCCAGACCATAGCTGAACTTCTTCTCAGGCTGAGTGGACTGCACCACCTTGTTCAGACATGGTGAACTCTTCTCCATGCTGAGGGACTGACCACCTTGTTCCAGACCATGGATGTCGAACTTCTTCTCAGGCTGAGGGACTGACCACTTGTTCCAGACCTGGAGCTGAACTCTTCTCCAGGCTGAGGGACTGACCACCTTGTTCCAGACCATGAAGTTGAACTCTTCTCAGGCTCAGGGACTGTCCATCTTGTTCCAGACCATGAAGCTGAATCTCTTCTCCAGGCTGAGGGACTGACCACCTTGTTCCAGACCATGAGCTGAACTCTTCTCCAGGCTGAGGGACTGACCACCTTGTTCCAGACCATGAGCTGAACTCTTCTCCAGGCTAGGGACTGACCACCTTGTTCCAGACCATGAAGCTGAACTCTTCTCCAGGCTGAGGGACTGACCACCTTGTTCCAGACCATGAAGCTGAACTCTTCTCCAGGCTAGGGACTGACCACCTTGTTCCAGACCATGAGCTGAACTCTTCTCCAGGCTGAGGGACTGACCACCTTGTTCCAGACCATGGAGCTGAACTCTTTCTCCAGGCTGAGGACTGACCACCTTGTTCCAGACCATGAAGCTGAACTTTTCCAGGCTGAGGGACTGACCACCTTGTTCCAGACCATGGGCTGAACTCTTCTCCAGGCTGAGGGACTGACCACCTTGTTCCAGACCATGAAGCTGAACTCTTCTCCAGGCTGAGGGACTGACCACCTTGTTCCAGACCATGAAGCTGAACTCTTCTCCAGGCTGAGGGACTGACCACCTTGTTCCAGACCATGAGCTGAACTCTTCTCCAGGCTGAGGACTGACCACCTTGTTCCAGACCATGGGCTGAACTCTTCTCCAGGCTGAGGGACTGACCACCTTGTTCCAGACCATGAAGCTGAACTTTCTCCAGGCTAGGGACTGACCACCTTGTTCCAGACCATGGAGCTGAACTTTCTCCAGGCTGAGGGACTGACCACCTTGTTCCAGACCATGAAGCTGAACTCTTCTCCAGGCTGAGGGACTGACCACCTTGTTCCAGACCATGAAGCTGAACTCTTCTCCAGGCTAAGGGACTGACCACCTTGTTCCAGACCAGGGAAGCTGAATTTCTCAGGCTGAGGACTGACCACCTTTTTCCCACCATGAAGCTGCTTCTCCAGGCTAGGGACTGACCACCTTGTTCCAGACCATGAAGCTGAACTCTTCTCCAGGCTGAGGGACTGACCACCTTGTTCCAGACCATGGAGCTGAACTCTTCTCCAGGCTGAGGGACTGACCACCTTGTTCCAGACCATGAAGCTGAATCTCTTCTCCAGGCTGAGGGACTGACCACCTTGTTCCAGACCATGGAGCTGAACTCTTCTCCAGGCTGAGGGACTGACCACCTTGTTCCAGACCATGGAGCTGAACTCTTCTCCAGGCTGAGGGACTGACCACCTTGTTCCAGACCATGAAGCTGAACTCTTCTCCAGGCTGAGGGACTGACCACCTTGTTCCAGACCATGGAGCTGAACTCTTCTCCAGGCTGAGGGACTGACCACCTTGTTCCAGACCATGAGCTGAACTCTTCTCCAGGCTGAGACACTGACCATCTTGTTCCAGACCATGAAGCTGAACTCTTCTCCAGGCTGAGGGACTGACCACCTTGTTCCAGACAATGGAGCTGACTCTTCTCCAGGCTGAGGGACTGACCACCTTGTTCCAGACCATGAAGCTGAACTCTTCTCCAGGCTGAGGGACTGACCACCTTGTTCCAGACCATGAAGCTGAACTCTTCTCCAGGATAGAGGACTACCACCTTGTTCCAGACCATGAGCTGAACTTTCTCCAGGCTGAGGGACTGACCACCTTGTTCCAGACCATGTGCTGAACTCTTCTCCAGGCTGAGACTGACCACCTTGTTCCAGACCTGAAGCTGAACTCTTCTCCAGGCTGAGGGACTGACCACCTTGTTCCAGACCATGAAGCTGAACTTTCTCCAGGCTGAGACACTGACCATCTTGTTCCAGACCATGGAGCTGAACTCTTCTCCAGGCTGAGGACTGACCACCTTGTTCCAGACAATGGAGCTGACCTCTTCTCCAGGCTGAGGGACTGACCACCTTGTTCCAGACCATGAAGCTGAACTCTTCTCCAGGCTGAGGGACTGACCACCTTGTTCCAGACCATGGAGCTGAACTCTTCTCCAGGCTGAGGGACTGACCACCTTGTTCCAGACCATGAAGCTGAACTCTTTTCCAGGCTGAGACACTGACCATCTTGTTCCAGACCATGGAGCTGAACTCTTCTCCAGGCTGAGGGACTGACCACCTTGTTCCAGACAATGGAGCTGACCTCTTCTCCAGGCTGAGGGACTGACCACCTTGTTCCAGACCATGAAGCTGAACTCTTCTCCAGGCTGAGGGACTGACCACCTCAAATACTTTTTCTCCAAGGTTGATAGACAGATTACATATTTATTTCATTGACACATGCTGCCTCCGTATTTGACTGAAGAAGTCTACTGTGTGGGCGAAACGTTTCAACAATATAGATACCCAGCTGTTGCACATGTGTCTTAATCATCTTGTTGGAATTTTATTCCATATTCAACAAAACTGTATTTATGTATATCTGTACATAAACTTACCAATCCTAGAGGTTAAAGTACTAGAGGTTAGGAACCCAGGAGGTTAGGGTCCCAGAGGTTAGCATCCAACAGGACAGAGCTTGCCCACCTGAAGTGTGTTCCGGGGGTCAACACCCCCATGGTCCAGTCCATGACTTGGCTAAATCTCGCCTCACACACTAGAGAAGAAAATTTTGAAAATCACTTACGGGAACAGAATCAAATAGAATCACGTTAAAAATACAGAATCACACAACAATCACATAGAAAATACAGAATCACACAGAACACAGAATCACATAGAAAACAAAATCACATAGAAAGCAGACAATTACACATACGTAGGAAGTGATAATGACCTGTAGTAGTGGAGAACGCTGTTAGCTCTTGGCTGTCCTCGTGAAGAGGGACTTGCCGAAACCCTTGTAACAAATCGAGGTGGCTAAAGCTCTTGCTTCACACACGGAGGGCCCGGGTTCAATTTCCGGCGGATCGGAAAAATTTCGAAGTGTTTCCTTACACACACACAACAGGCCTAGTGTCTCACGAAATCATAATGACACGACTGCAAACAAACCACGTGGTATGGTTTGTAGGCCTAGTGTGTAATCGACATGTGCCTAGGACAAAATGGTAACTAACTGTAGAACGGTTAAACACTATATCATTATTATAATCTTTATTTCTACAAGTACATGACACAACTTATAAAGACCAAACCTGACATCAGTGCCATACTATATAGAAAGTCCCTGGTTATGCAGAGCATTTCCCGCAAATTATGTCAATTTTGTCCCCGGGATGCGACCCACACCAGTCGACTAACACCCATGCACCTACTTATTGCTAGGTGAACAAAAAAAGCAGTTGTCTCAAGAAAACACACCTCCAGCGTTTCCACCAGTACCGGGGATCGAACCACGGACCTCAATGTGTGAGGCGAGTGCGCCACCAACCCAACTACATCACCATCCCTAACTACTGCAACAAACACCTGGTACAGAGGAATGTAAGAACATAAGAATGGAGGAACACTGCAGAAGGCCTACTGGCCCATACAAGGCAGGTCCTTATCAAAACCACCACTACCTAAAAATTTATTCCCGTACTCACGACACAAATCAAACCCAGCCCCTCCCACTCATACATTTGTCCAATCTCTTTTTAAAGCCACCCAAGGTCCTAGCCTCTATCACAGTACTCGGAAGATTGTTCCACGCATCTACAACTCTGTTCGAAAACCAGTACTTGCCTATGTCCTTTCTAAATCTAAATTTATCCAATTTAAATCCGTTATTTCTCGTTCTTACTTGGTTCGATATCCTCAGTATTTTATTAATATCTCCTTTGTTTATGCCCATCATCCACTTGTACACCTCGATGATATCTCCCCTCATTCTACGTCTCTCCAGAGAGTGGAGATTCAACGCTCTAAGTCTATCTTCATACGGGAGATTTCTTATACTGTAAATCATTTTAGTCATTCTTCTTTGTATGTTCTCCAATGAATCTATATCCATCCTGTAGTAAGGAGACCAAAACTGAGCTGCATAATCCAAATGAGGTCTCACTAGTGATGTATAGAGCTGTAAAATAACTTTTGGACTTCTGTTGCTTATACTTCTTGAAATAAATCCTAGTAATCTGTTAGCCTTATTGCGCACACTTAGGCACTGTTGTCTTGGCTTTAGATTTCTGCTTACCATGACTCCCAAGTCTTTTTCACATTCTGTATGATCAAGCTCAACTTCACCTAGTTTATAAATTCGAGGGATATTTTCATTACCAACGACAAGCACCTTACACTTGTCCACATTGAACTTCATCTGCCACTTTTCAGACCAAGACATTAATTTATCCAAATCCTCCTGGAGTTCACTGTTATCCTCCTCAGAATGAATTATACGGCCTATTTTTGTATCATCAGCAAATTTACTCATGTCACTTGCAATTCCTTCATCAAGGTCATTAATGTAAATTATGAACAACAATGGGCCCAAATGATCCTTGTGGAACGCCACTAGTGACAAATCCCCATTCAGATTTGACCCCATTAATGGAAACTCTCTGCTTTCTATTGGTAAGCCATGCCTCTATCCATGCTAGAACTTTACCTCCTATACCATGAGCTGCCACCTTTCTTAAGAGTCTCTTGTGAGGTACTCTATCGAAGGCCTTACTGAAATCCAAGTAAACTATATCATATTCTTTATCACTGTCTACTGCCTCAAATGTTTTATTGAAAAACGTCAGTAAATTTGTCAGGCAGGAACGACCTCTCGTAAACCCATGCTGAGATTCATTAATCAAATTATGTTCTTCAAGGTGACTTCTGATAATATCAGCTATAATTGATTCTAATAATTTGCCTACTATAGACGTGAGGCTTATTGGACGGTAATTTGATGGAATGGACTTATCCCTGATTTGAATATAGGAACTACATTAGCTATCTTCCACATCTCTGGCACAACACCAGTTAGGATGGACGTATTAAACACATTCGTTAATGGCTGACTAAGTTCCATTTTGCATTCTTTAAGTACCCTGGAAAACAACTCGTCGGGTCCCGGGGACTTATTTTGCTTCGGTTTATCTATCTGTTTGATAACCATGTCCCTCGTGACAGTAATATTAGTTAATTTGAATTCTTCAGGAACTGAATAATTGTTAATTTCTGGAATCTCATTTACGTCTTCTTGTGTAAAGACTGACAAAAAATAGTCATTAAATAGAGAACACATTTCCAGTTCGTTATCCGTCAGCTGTCCATTCCCAATTTTCAGAGGTCCTACCTTTTCCCTCACCTTCGTCCTGTACACTTGAAAGAACCCTTTTGGATTAGTCTTTGATTCATTAGCAACCTTAATCTCATAGTCACGTTTAGCCTTTCTAATCCCCTTTTTACTTCTCTTTTCAACTGAACATATTGGTCAATAAGGTTAACATCTCCTCTTTTGATGCGCCTATAAATTCCTCTTTTCTCCCCTAATAAATGTTTTAGCCTCCTGTTAATCCATTTGGGATCGTTATTATTTGACCTAAATTCTCTCTGGGAATAAACATACTCTGTGCACGTTGTACATTATTAAGAAACAAATCATAAACGCAGATCCCATCGTAATCGTTAGCTAGATTACCCCAGTCGAGATTAGACAGGTGTTCCCTAAGTCCAATATAATCGGCAGAACGAAAATCAGGAACTTTTACCGTATTATCCCTATTCTCGTACTCCCATGTAATATTAAAAGTAATGGATTTGTGATCACTAGCTCCAAGCTCTTCAGTGATCTCCAGATTATTTACAAGAGTTTCTTTATTTGACAAGACTAGGTCGAGCAAATTATTACCTCTGGTAGGCTCCGTCACACACTGCTTCAGAAAACAGTCCTGAACTACTTCCATAAAGTCACTGGACTCCAGATTACCGGTCAAAGAAGTCCAGTCAATTTGACTAAAGTTAAAATCCCCTACTAACACTACGTTATTGTGCCTAGAAGCCCTAACAATTTCGTCCCAAAGAAGTCTCCCTCTATCGTGATCCAAGCCTTTAGGTCGGTATATTACACCTAGAATCAGTGTTTCTTGACCTTCTAGAAACTCTACCCAAACAGATTCTGTTAATGATCCATCTATTTTTATGCCTGTTTTATGCAGCAATTTATATTTTCTCGTACATACAATGCAACTCCACCCCTTTCCCATTATATCTATCTACATGGAACAACTTAAACCCCTGAATATGACACTCAGCAATCATATCCCGACTCTTGGTATTATACCATGTTTCAGTTATTGCAATGACATCAAAGTTCCCAGCACATGCTACCAAACGTAATTCGTTAATTTTATTTCTGGCGCTTCGACAGTTAGTATAAAATACATTGATATGTATCTTCTTGTGAACCTTTTTCAGCTTTTGTTTTACACAATTTCTGTTACTATCATTACCCTGTGTCACTCGATTACTGTTATTGTTATGATTTATGATATCAAAGCCTGAATCAATATTTTGGCCCTCATTATTTACCATTCCTAAACCCATACCTCTAACTAATCCTAGTTTAAAGCCCTAACAACATCCTCAACTGAGCTAGAGAGAAATTCTACACCTGCCCTGGATAAGTGAACCCCATCCCTGGCATACATGTCATTTCGGCCATAGAAGTGGTCCCAGTTGTTAATGAATGGGACTGCATTATCCTTACAGTGTTTGTCCAGCCAGCAATTTATACCAATCGCTCTGGACAGCCATTCATTTCCAACACCCCTTCTTGGCAAAATGCCACATATAACAGGGCTCCCTCCCTTCTTCCTAATGATGTCTATTGCTGCCTTATACCTACTAACTAAATCCTCACTTCTACGCTTGGATACATCATTGCCTCCAGCACTGAGGCAGATAATAGGATTGATCCCATTACCATGCATGATGTTGTCAAGTCGGCTAACAATGTCTTCCATCCCAGCCCCAGGAAAGCAAACCCTCTGTCTCCTACTCCTATCTTTCAAGCAGAAGGCCCTATCCATATATCTAACTTGGCTATCCCCAACAACAACAATGTTTTTACCTTCCTTGGTACAGTTCGTCGTGACGTTCCCAGTAGTCGACTCACATTCGTCTGGAAGCACAGAAAAGGAGTTCGAAGTTTCCACAGCAGTCTCTTTCTTCTTCGTCGTTACTACCTCTCCATTCGTCTTCTTGATCTTCAACTTCGTCCCATGCTGTCCGGCCACTGCCCAGGTTACCTTCTTGACCTGAGGACTCACAACAGGAGGACTACTACGAATCCTTTTGTTTTCCTCCGTCAATCGCCGTATCTCAAGCTTCGCTACCCTCAATTCCTCCTTAAGCTGCTGGTAAAGTTGCTCAATAGGGGGCATCTTGATTCAGTCCACAGGGAGTACACTAGACACGTCTTCACTGAGCTAAGAACAGGTCACCACTGAACTAAGAACAGGTCACCACTGAGCTAAGAACAGGTCACCACTCAGCTAAGAACAGGTCACCACTGAGCTAAGAACAGGTCACCACTGAGCTAAGAACAGGTCACCACTGCTAAGAACAGGTCACCACTGTAACTCGGTCATGTGACATCACTCAGGAAATACTGTGGTTAACTCACTGTGCATAACATGGAAATATGCGAGGAAGTCAATAAAATTTCAAAAAAGAATTGAAAATTGCAACAGAACTTCCACCGGAAATAAGGGACGAGTTGCAATGTCACACGATTTTGCAACAAAGAGACGTAATATCTAGGAGAAATAATTAATAACATAAGAAAAAGCACTGCAGCAGGCCTACTGGCCCATGCTAGGCAGGTTCAAGCTAGGCACGTTCAAGTCACTTACTGGCCCATGCTAGTCAGGTTGAAGCCACCTACTGACCCATGCTGGTCAGGTCCAACCCACCTACTGGCCCATGCTAGTCAGGTCCAAGTCACCTACTGGCCCATGTTAGGCAGGTCCAAGTCACCTACTGGCCCATGCTAGGCAGGTCCAAGTCACCTACTGGCCCATGCTAGGAAGGTCCAAGCCACCTACTGGCCCATGCTAGGCAGGTCCACGTCACCTACTGGCCCATGCTAGGCAGGTCCAAGTCACCTACTGGCCCATGCTAGGCAGGTCCAAGTTACATCCATTTACGAAGGAAGGAGCATTGCATCAGACTTATTGGCCCATGTGACATGCAAAGAGTACGTAACCTTTATGCTGAGTATGTCCACATTCTCACATAGGCTACCTCCCCAACCAGCAAACCAGGCACTAAGGATCTGACGAATGGGGCCCCATCATCAGATCAGTACCTATGTTCAGCCAATCATAATGTGGATCTGGCAATTGTAAAGGTGACGTGGTTACCACGCACGTTTTTACCATTGTCATTTCCATTCTGTGCTGGTTGCTGCATGGTTGTCTCTTGTCTCTTGGCTGCCGTTTTGCCTTGACTACCGTGGCGTGCACTAATACCTATTCTGCTGTATATAGTGTACATACTTCTGTTTATACTTGGTAAAGGAAAATACAATTCAAAGTTTTCTGCTGTGTTTATTTTGCTCCAAGCTGCCTTTTACGACCAGGTTAACAGGACTTGAGAACTTGAGGTTATAACATGGAAATAGTAGGCAAATTATTAGAATCAATTATAGCTGATATTATCAGAAGTCACCTTGAAGAACATAATTTGATTAATGAATCTCAGCATGGGTTTACGAGAGGTCGTTCCTGCCTGACAAATTTACTGACGTTTTTCAATAAAACATTTGAGGCAGTAGACAGTGATAAAGAATATGATATAGTTTACTTGGATTTCAGTAAGGCCTTCGATAGAGTACCTCACAAGAGACTCTTAAGAAAGGTGGCAGCTCATGGTATAGGAGGTAAAGTTCTAGCATGGATAGAGGCATGGCTTACCAATAGAAAGCAGAGAGTTTCCATTAATGGGGTCAAATCTGAATGGGGATTTGTCACCAGTGGCGTTCCACAAGGATCAGTTTTGGGCCCATTGTTGTTCATAATTTACATAAATGACCTTGATGAAGGAATTGCAAGTGACATGAGTAAATTTGCTGATGATACAAAAATAGGCCGTATAATTCATTCTGAGGAGGATACCAATGAACTCCAGGAGGATTTGGATAAATTAATGTCTTGGTCTGAAAAGTGGCAGATGAAGTTCAATGTGGACAAGTGTAAGGTGCTAGTCGTTGGTAATGAAAATATCCCTCGAATTTATAAACTAGGTGAAGTTGAGCTTGATCATACAGAATGTGAAAAAGACTTGGGAGTCATGGTAAGCAGAAATCTAAAGCCAAGACAACAGTGCCTAAGTGTGCGCAATAAGGCTAACAGATTACTAGGATTTATTTCAAGAAGTATAAGCAACAGAAGTCCAAAAGTTATTTTACAACTCTATACATCACTAGTGAGACCTCATTTGGATTATGCAGCTCAGTTTTGGTCTCCTTACTACAGGATGGATATAGATTCATTGGAGAACATACAAAGAAGAATGACTAAAATGATTTACAGTATAAGAAATCTCCCGTATGAAGATAGACTTAGAGCATTGAATCTCCACTCTCTGGAGAGACGTAGAATGAGGGAGATATCATCGAGGTGTACAAGTGGATGATGGGCATAAACAAAGGAGATATTAATAAAATACTGAGGATATCGAACCAAGTAAGAACCAGAAATAACGGATTTAAATTGGATAAATTTAGATTTAGAAAGGACATAGGCAAGTACTGGTTTTCGAACAGAGTTGTAGATGCGTGGAACAATCTTCCGAGTAGGGTGATAGAGGCTAGGACCTTGGGTGGCTTTAAAAAGAGATTGGACAAATATATGAGTGGGAGGGGCTGGGTTTGATTAGTGTCGTGAGTACAGGAGTAAATTCTTAGGTAGTGGTGGTTTTGATAAGGACTTGCCTTGTATGGGCCAGTAGGCCTTCTGCAGTGTTCCTCCATTCTTATGTTCTTATGTTCTTATGTAACAGCCCACGCTAGCAAGCATTGAGACGTTTCGCCTCTTAAGTAGAGGGACTGATTACCTCAAACTCCTCCTCTTCTCTGCACTAGATTGATGAAGCCAGTGTGTGGCGAAACGTTTCGTCTAAAAAAAAATCCTGAACCGTACATAAGTGCGGCAATATGTTAGATAAAAGGACACAAGCAATAGTTCTTAAGTATAAGCAACAGAAGTTCAAAAGTTATTTTACAGCTCTATACATCACTAGTGAGACCTCATTTGGATTATGCAGCTCAGTTTTGGTCTCCTTACTACAGGATGGATATAGATTCATTGGAGAACATACAAAGAAGAATGACTAAAATGATTTACAGTATAAGAAATCTCCCGTATGAAGATAGACTTAGAGCATTGAATCTCCACTCTCTGGAGAGACGTAGAATGAGGGGAGATATCATCGAGGTGTACAAGTGGATGATGGGCATAAACAAAGGAGATATTAATAAAATACTGAGGATATCGAACCAAGTAAGAACCAGAAATAACGGATTTAAATTGGATAAATTTAGATTTAGAAAGGACATAGGCAAGTACTGGTTTTCGAACAGAGTTGTAGATGCTTGGAACAATCTTCCGAGTAGGGTGATAGAGGCTAGGACCTTGGGTGGCTTTAAAAAGAGATTGGACAAATATATGAGTGGGAGGGGCTGGGTTTGATTGGTGTCGTGGGTGCAGGAGTGAATTCTTAGGTAGTGGTGGTTTTGATATGGACCTGCCTTGTATGGGCCAGTAGGCCTTCTGCAGTGTTCCTCCATTCTTATGTTCTTATGTACAAGTGCAACTAATGTGACAACTCTCATGGAGAGCGAAACGTTGCTACAATAAAAATGTTGCATTAGTTGCACCTGTGTCATTTTACCTAACATGAATTATTATGCAGGAAATCCCTGTGTATAGACTGAAGAAGCCAGAACATGGGCGAAACATCTCAGTGAGGTCCTCTATAATTGAGTCATTTTCGCCATATCTAAGTTTTGCCCAAATTGTCTCAAGGTGAAATGACACCTGGATACTAAGAGAAGTTGCAGAGGAACTATGCAGGTACACACAATATTGTAACCAATGTAGTGGCTTAGAGAGGTGGTAACCCACCACTGGAAAAAAATGTAGTGGCTTGGAGAGGTGGTAAGCCACCACTGGAAAAAACGTAGTGGCTTGGAGAGGTGGTAAGCCACCACTGTAAAAAAATTGTAGTGGCTTGGAGAGGTGGTAAGCCACCACTGGAAAAAAAACGTGGTGGCTTGGATAGGTGGTGAGCCAACACGAACCAGCGTGAAGGCTGGAGAGGATAAGCCACTACTGAAGCCAGCGTGGTGGCTTGGGAAAGTGGTAAGCCACCACTGGAAGCAGCGTGGTGGCTTGGGTAGGTGGTAAGCCGATCTCACAAGCTAAAGTTAAAGATGACAGCCGGTACATAGTGCAACACCTGCTGTTTGGGAGACCACACATATGTTGAGTGAGTGGTGGTGGAGTGGGAGGTGGTGGAGTGGGAGAAGTGGGAGGTGGTAGAGCGGGAGGTGGGGGAGTGGGAGAAGTGGGAGGTGGTAGAGCGGGAGAAGTGGGAGGTGGTGGAGTGGGAGGTGGTAAAGTAGGAGAAGTGGGAGGTGGTGGAGTGGGAGAAGTGGGAGGTGGTAGAGTGGGAGAAGTGGGAGGTGGTGGAGTGGGAGAAGTGGGAGGTGGTAGAGCGGCGGGAGAAGTGGGAGGTGGTAAAGTAGGAGAAGTGGGAGGTGGTGGAGTGGGAGAAGTGGGAGGTGGTAGAGTGGGAGAAGTGGGAGGTGGTGGAGTGGGAGAAGTGGGAGGTGGTAGAGCGGCGGGAGAAGTGGGAGGTGGTGGAGTGGGTAAAGTGAGCGGTGGTAGAGAGGGAAGAAGGGGGAGGAGGAAGAGAGTAGTAGTGAAGAGGGGAAAGGGTTAGGTTAGTTTATTGTGTACCTCATATCCATCCTGTGGATGGTAGTGGCTAGTTTATTGTGTACCTCATATCTATCCTGTGGATAGTAGTGGTTAGTTTGTGTACCTCATATCCATCCTGTGGATGGTAGTGGCTAGTTTATTGTGTACCTCATATCCATCCTGTGGATGGTAGTGGTTTGTTTATTGTGTACCTCATATCCATCCTGTGGATAGTAGTGGTTAGTTTGTGTACCTCATATCCATCCTGTGGATGGTAGTGGCTAGTTTATTGTGTACCTCATATCCATCCTGTGGATGGTAGTGGCTAGTTTATTGTGTACCTCATATCCATCCTGTGGATGATAGTGGCTAGTTTATTGTGTACCTCATATCCATCCTGTGGATGGTAGTGGCTAGTTTATTGTGTACGTCATATCCATCCTGTGGATGGTAGTGGTTTGTTTATTGTGTACCTCATATCCATCCTGTGGATGGTAGTGGCTAGTTTATTGTGTACCTCATATCCATCCTGTGGATGGTAGTGGCTAGTTTATTGTGTACCTCATATCCATCCTGTGGTTGATAGTGGCTAGTTTACTGTGTATCTCATATCCATCCTGTAGATGGTAGTGGCTAGTTTATTGTGTACCTCATATCCATCCTGTGGATGGTAGTGGCTAGTTTATTGTGTACCTCATATCCATACTGTGGATAGTAGTGGTTAGTTTGTGTACATCATATCCATACTGTGGATAGTAGTGGTTAGTTTGTGTACCTCATATCCATCCTGTGGATCGTAGTGGCTAGTTTATTGTGTACCTCATATCCATCCTATGGATGGTAGTGGCTAGTTTACTGTGTACCTCATATCCATCCTGTGGATGGTAGTGGCTAGTTTGTGTACCTCATATCCATCCTGTGGATCGTAGTGGCTAGTTTACTGTGTACCTCATATCCATCCTGTGGATGGTAGTGGCTAGTTTGTGTACCTCATATCCATCCTGTGGATCGTAGTGGCTAGTTTACTGTGCACCTCATATCCATCCTGTTGATGGTAGTGGCTAGTTTATTGTGTACCTCATATCCATCCTGTGGATGGTAGTGGGCAATTTGTGTACCTGATATCCATCCTGTGGATAATAGTGGGCAGTTTGTGTACCTGATATCCATCCTGTGGATGGTAGTGGCTAGTTTACTGTGTACCTCATATCCATCCTGTGGATGGTAGTGGCTAATTTATTGTGTACCTCATATCCATCCTGTGTATGGTAGTGGCTAGTTTATTGTGTACCTCATATCCATCCTGTGGATGATAGTGACTAGTTTATTGTGTACCTCATATCCATCCTGTGGATGGTAGTGGCTAGTTTACTGTGTACCTCATATCCATCCTGTGGATGGTAGTGGCTACTTTATTGTGCACCTCATATCCACCTATTAGACATGGGTGAAATTCCACAGTCACTAAAAACAACGGATATAGCCCCAATCCATAAAGGTGGCAGCAAACCATTAGCTAAGAACTATTGACCAATAGCTCTAAAGTCCCACATAAAAATTTTTTTAAAGATTTCTAAGAAGCAGGATTGCAAACCACTTGGATTCCCAAAAACTGCAAAATCCAGGGTAACATGGGTTCAGAGCAGGTCACTCCTGCCTCTCGCAACTACTGGACCACTATGATATGGTTTTGGATGCACTGTAAAACAAACAGAATGCAGATGTAGTATACACAGATTTTGCAAAAGCCTTTGACAAGTGCGATCATGGTGTAATAGCACACAAAATGCGTGCTAAAGGTATAACTGGCAAAGTATGCAGATGGATCTTCAACTTCCTAACCAATCGAACACAAATAGTAGTGGTAAACAGAGTTAAATCGGATGTTGCCATAGTGAAGAGCTCTGTCCCACAAGGCACAGTACTCGCACCTATCCTGTTCCTCATTCTTATATCAGACATAGACAGAGATGTAAACCATAGCACTGTATCATCCTTTGCACGAGAGTCATCTATTGAGGACACGGCAAATCTCCAAGATATAAACCAAGTTTTCTAATGGGCAACGGAGAACAATATGATGTTCAATGAAGACAAATGTTAAGGAAAACTGGAGGAAATAATATCTAGAACTGAGTATACTACAAACTCTAATCACACAATAGAACGGAAAATAACGTGAAGGACGTGGGAGTGGCAATGTCTGAGGATCTCACCTTCAAGGACCACAACAATGCCACTATCACATCTGCGAGGAAACTGATAGGATGGATAACGAGAACATTCAAGACAAGAGATGCCAAGCCAATGATGATCCTTTTTAAATCACTTGTTCTCTCTAGACTAGAATACTGCTGTACATTAACATCCCCATTCAAGGAAGGTGAAATTGCAGATCTAGAGAATATACAGGTAACCTTAACTGCATGTACAAGTTCCATCAAACACCTTAACTACTGGGAATCCTTGGAAGCACTTGAGTTGTACTCACTGGAGCGCAGGCGAGAGAGATACATCATAATCTAGTACACCTGGAAAATCCTAGAGGGACTGGTCCCTAATCTGCGCACAGAAATCACTCCCTACGAAAGCAAAAGACTTAGCAGACGATGCAACATACCCCCAGTGAAAAGTAGGTAGCCCCTGGCTGCCTTCAAGAGGGAGCTGGACAGATACATAAAGTTGGTACTGGATCAGCCGGGCTGTGGTTCGTACGTTGGACTATGTGCGGCTAGCAGCAACAGCCTCGTTGATCAGTCCCTGATCCACCGGGAGGCCTGGTCATGGACCGGGCCGCGGGGGCGTTGATTCCCGGAATACCCTCCAGGTACACTCCAGGTAGGTACTCAAATTTTCACTTGCCTTATTCGGCAAGAAGAGCTATGCTATTTAAGCCAAAATAACAAGTTTTACCTATTCGGCATGACATATATATATACAGTGAAACCCCGAATATCAGCCGCTGCGTTTATCGGCCAATTCGTATTTAGGCCAGTTTTTATTAGACTGGTCAGCCCACCTCCCGCCGGGACGCAGTGAAAAATATGAGAGTGGTGTGTGGGTGCTGGAACTTGCCAGGATGTATGGGAAATCCAAATCAACAATCACTTCCATCCTGGCAAAGAAAGAACAAATCAAGGAAGCTGATGTGGTGAAAGGGGTAAACATGTTAACGAAAAAGAGATCACAAACAAATGAAGATGTGGAGAAGTTGTTGTTGATCAGCAAAAAACAGTTAGAGGGAGATAGTGTTTTAGAGACGATCATTTGTGAAAAGGCAAGGCAGCTGCATGCGGATCTCGTAAAGAAAATGCCAGGAACTAGTGCTGATGTTAGTGAATTTAAGGCCAGCAAAGGCTGGTTTGACAGATTTAAGAAGTGTAGTGGCATACACAGTGTTGTGAGGCATGGCGAGGCTGCAAGTTCACACAAACACGCGGCTGAAAAATTTGTGCATGAATTCAAGGGTTACGTAGAGACTGAAGAATTCCAACCCCAACAAGTGTTCAGTTGTGATGAAACAAGACTCTTTTGGAAGAAAATGCCAAAGAGGACCTACATCATGCAGGAGGAAAAGGCACTGCCAGGACACAAGCCTGTGAAGGATAGCCTAACTCTTTCGTTCTGTGGTAACACTAGTGAGGATTTCAAAGTGAAGCCTTTACTGGTGTATCACTCTGAAAATCCCAAAGTGTTCAAGAAAAAAACAATGTGTGTGATGTGGAAAGCTAATCATAAGGCATGGGTCACTAGGCAACTTTTCATTGACTGGGTCCATGAAGTGTTTGGTGCTTCCTAACACCACTCCTCTCATCCAGCCCATGGACCAGCAGGCCATTACTAACTTCAAAAAACTCTATACAAAAGCAATGTTTCAAAGGTGCTTTGAAGTTACCTCGGACACTGAATTGGCCCTAAGAGAGTTCTGGAGGAATCACTTCAATATCTACAACTGCATAAGCCTTATAGGTAAGGCTTGGCAGGGAGTGACTTCCAGGACTTTGAACTCTTCTTGGAGAAAATTGTGGCCAGAATGTGTCCTCGAGAAGAATTTTGAAGGGTTTGAGGCTGACCCTGACGACCCTATGCCTGTTGTGGAATCTATTGTGTCTTTGGGGAATCCATGGGGCTGGATGTGAGTGGCCAGGATGTGGAAGAGTTGGTGGAGAACCACAGGGAAGAGCTAACCACTGAAGAGCTGCAACACCTTCAACTGCAACAGCAACAGACCACAGCTGAGGAACTTGCTTCAGAGGAGGAAGAGAGAGGGAAGGAGGCGCCTTCAGAGATTAAGGAGATTTGTGCAATGTGGAGTAGGGTGCAAGCTTTTGCTGATAAATATCACCCTGACCAAGCTGAAACAAGCCATATCTGCAACATGTTCAGTGATAAAACCTTGGCCCACTTCAGGCAAATCTTAAAGAGGCGCCAAAAACAGAGCTCTCTGAACAGTTTCTTTTGTGCGACAGGGGTTTAGTGACTCTCAAGCTGGTCCTAGTGCCAGTAAAAGACAAAGAAGGGAAGTAACCCCAAAGAGGGACTTGATACCTGAAGTCATTATGGAGGGGGATTCCCCTTCCAAACAATAACCTCTCCTCCTCCCTCTCCCCTCCTCCCTGACTTCCATACGCCAACAAGAGTCTTCAATATAGGTATGTAATAATGATTTAAATGTTCATTTATATGTAACTGTCATTGTTTTGTGTATGTAAAACTATAGTTAAACTTAAAAAAATTTTTTTATTATTTTTGGGTGTCTGGAACGGATTAATTGTATTTACATTAATTCTTATGGGGAATATTGCTTCGAATTTAGGCTGGGGAATATTGCTTCGAATTTAGGCTGACACACACACACACACACACCACTGTGTGTATATATATATATATATATATATGTCGTGCCGATTAGGTAAAACTTACGATTTTGCCTTAAATAGCAACGCTCTTCTTGCCATATAAGACAAGCGAAAATTTGTGTATGCAATAATTTCGTAAAAATCATTCAGAACCTAACGAAAAAAATATATTTCATTGTGTTTGTTTATTAAATTAATGTTAAAGTATCTAAAATATATTTAGCTGGGTTAGGCTAAATTAAATTGCGCTTGTTGTAATAAGGTTAGGTAGGTTTTCAAAGTTTCTCTTGGTACAAAATTATAAATTTTGACATTAACATAAATGAAAAATATATATCTTTAAACGTATAAGAGAAAATTTTAGAAAAGACTTAATTTTAAATGAGTTCTTGCTAATTGACCAGTTTTACCTAATCGGTACGACATATATATATATATATATATATATATATATATATATATATATATATATATATATATATATATATACAAGGAGTCGAACCCATGCTGCTTTGGTCCGCCTTATGGTGAGCGAAAACTCATGACGCTTTAGTCCACTAGACTAGTGGACTAAAGCGTCAATAACAACACTGCAAGTCGCAGTGTTGTTATTGATCAATACTACCTGTTCGTGGGTACAATAATATATATATATATATATATATATATATATATATATATATATATATATATATATATATATATAATGTGTGTGTATGTGTGTGTGTGTTACCATTTTGTCCTAGGCACATGTCGGTTAGACACTAGGCCTGTTGTATGTATATATGTGTGTGTGTGTGTGTGTGTGTGTGTGTGTGTAAGGAAACACTTTGAAATGTTTCTGCCCCGCCGGGAATTGAACCCGGGCCCTCCGTGCGTGAAGCGAAAGCTTTAGCCACCAGGCCATCGGTGTGTGTGTGTGTGTACGTGTGTATGTGTGTGTGTTTAACCAATAAATAATAGTCTCAGATAAAAAAACATCCTCTCGACACGTCTGGCAGCTGGAAGTCTCAGTAAAAATACATAACGTTATAATCTGTACGTTCATCACACGTCAAGAAGAGTCCTCAAATGACGATGATTTTTCATTAAAACAAAAAAAAATCTGGCAGTGCGCATTTATTAATGGATACATTAACTCACCATTTAATTTTTTAGAGCTAAAATGAACGATATTTTATGCAATTATGCGATGGTAAAATATTTATATTTCTGTGTTACGTATTTTGGGAATTTTGTATTATATATTATACACATATATCATTAGCAGAACTACGGCTTGGCCAGGACTCGATCCTGCGTTCCCATGCCCAGCCCTATGTGAACTGAACACAGTACACATCACTCTATCCACTGGACCACCATCCTTAAACACCAGGCGCCCAGCAGTACTGAGCGTGTTATCCTGATGCAAGGACACTCGTGGTCACGGAGCCTGGCCATGCCACAGTTCTGTTAATTATATAAAATCACTTGAATATATATATATATATATATATATATATATATATATATATATATATATATATATATATATATTAATATTCCAGTATCTCTTTGCAAAGCTCATTTCTCCAGACTGTAAAGTCAGAGAAACATTAAAGTGAAGATGGTAAGGAGGAGGTCGTAATGTTTACCAATTCTGCCACGTTTGAAGGAGCCTCCACTGGTAATGAGATGAGCTTCTTACGTTTATAAGAGGAAGAAGGGAGAGGTATGAACGTGAGAGGGAGAGTTTGGTACCAGAAAGGTACACAAAAAAACTGATCTTGTTATGATGTGATATCGGTGGTACGTTGTGTGTGTTTGTCAATGTTGTTGTGAGTGTGGTGTGTTGTGTGTTTGTTGGTGTTGTTGTAAGTGGTGGTGTGGAACACTGCAGGAGGCCTACTGGTCCACAACTTCATAGCTTAGCTACTAGTTAAGAGTGAGAAGGGTTGGAACCCAGAGGGACTTGTGTTTGTTTTATTGTGATTGTTGTGTTTGTGTTACTGTGATTGATTTGTTTGTGTTAGTGCGACTGTGTTTGTGTTATTGTGATTCCTGTTTGGTGTGGTGGTTGTGGTGCTGGTGGTGGTGCTGGTGGTGCTACCACCAGTAGAACTGGTGGTGCTGGTGGTGGTTGTAGTGCTGGTGGTGGTTGTAATGCTGTTGGTGGTGCTGGTGGTGCTACCACCAGTAGAACTGGTGGTGGTGGTGGTGGTTGTAATGCTGATGGTGGTGCTGGTGGTGCTGGTGGTGGTTGTAATGCTGATAGTGGTGCTGGTGGTGCTACCACCAGTAGAACTGGTGGTGGTGGTGGTGGTTGTAATGCTGATGGTGGTGCTGGTGGTGCTGGTGGTGGTTGTAATGCTGATGGTGGTGCTACCACCAGTAGAACTGGTGGTGCTGGTGGTGGTTGTAGTGCTGGTGGTGGTTGTAATGCTGATGGTGGTGCTGGTGGTGCTACCACCAGTAAAACTGGTGGTGGTCCTCGTATTTTGTAACAGTTGTGTTCATGTCTGTTGTTTTACTACGTCTGTTGTTGTGCTCTTGTTAACTCCCCATCTTTGCTCTCATCATTCACTCCATCACTCTTGTCATTATCTACATGCTCTTACTCCTTACTCTCACTCCCTCTTTCTCATTCCTAAATGTTTTGGTCATTCTTCTCCAGGTACTCATTCCACAGTTCTCTTTCTCTCTTACTTTCACTTATTTACTCACCCCATTACGTTCTCACTCCCTCTATCATTCTCACTCATTCCTTTCACTTTTGTTTTCTCTCTCATAGTCTCCTTTTATGGTCTGTGATTCTCACATATATTTTTTTCAGAACGAGGGGCCAGAAAATATGTAAAATCAGTCGATATTAGGAGGGACCAGAAGCTATTACCTGATCCCCGTAGAGACTAAATTAGGTGAGTACACTCGCATACAAGCTAAAATCTCTCACACAGACACACACACACACACACATTCAGGCCAAATGTCTGTCGACAGGTACTTTTGACAACTGGTAACTACTACACACACACACACAGAGCACACAACACACACACAGAGCACACAACACACACACAGAGCACACAACACACACACAGAGCACACAACACACACAACCCAAACACACACACACACACACACACACACACAGCACACAACACACACACAGAGCACACAACACACACACAGAGCACACAACACACACACAGAGCACACAACACACACACAGAGCACACAACACACACACAGAGCACACAACACACACACAGACACACAACACACACAACCCACACACACACACACACACACACACACACACACACACAGCACACAACACACACACAGAGCACACAACACACACACAGAGCACACAACACACACACAGAGCACACAACACACACAACCACACACACACACACACACACACACACAGAGCACACAACACACACAGCCCACAACACACACACACACAGAGCACACAACACACACACAGCCCACAACACACACACACACACACACACAGGACACAACACACACCAATAAAACATTTACACGTGTGGGGCATGCAAACTGAACGCACTCCGGGGTGTAATTCACACGACTTCTGGTCCTCCAAAATTCACTCCTAAAGAAGGCTTCAAGCAGGACAGAAACGTCGTCATAAGTCTGCCTTTAAGAACACAGGAAAGAAGGAGCACTGCAGCAGGCCTACTGGCCCGTGCTAGGCAGATCCAAGTCACCTACTGGCCCATGCTAGGCAGGTCCAAGTCACCTACTGGCCCATGCTAGGCGGGTCCAAGTCACCTATTGGTCCGTGCTAGGCAGGTCCAAGTCACCTACTGGCCCATGCTAGGCAGGTCCAAGTCACCTACTGGCCCATGCTAGGCAGGTCCAAGTCACATCTCATCTATGAACTTACTATCAACGTTAACAATTCAAAAAAATGACAATTTCTTTAATTTTTCCGAGATATTACAATTTTCTCTGTTTGCCATTTTCCATTTCTCTGTTTATATCCTGTTTCAAGGTTGATTTTTTTTAAATTTTCTCTTCTGTTACCTACTGTTTAGAGGTATAGTAGTTTTCTATGGGTGTATAGTATGTGTTGGGGGGGGTGTATTTTGGATGCTGTGTTCGTATGGTTAATATAGCGGGGAATTTAAATGTTTAAATGATGTGGTTTAATTTGGTTAATGTGATATTGTGGTGCTATTGTTGTTGCTACTACTGTTGCTATTGTTGTTGCCACTACTGTTGCTATTGTCGTTGCCACTACTGTTGCTATTGTTACTGCTACTACTGTTGCTGTTGTTACTGCTACTACTGTTGCTGTTGTTACTGCTACTACTGTTGCTGTTGTTGTTGCCACTACTGTTGCTATTGTTGTTGCTACTACTGTTGCTATTGTTGTTGCTACTACTGTTGCTGTTGTTACTGCTACTACTGTTGCTGTTGTTGTTGCTACTACTGTTGCTGTTGTTACTGCTACTACTGTTGCTGTTGCTACTACTGTTGCTGTTGCTACTACTGTTGCTGTTGTTACTACAACTGCTGTTGCAATTGTTGTTGCTACTACTGTTGCTATTGTTGTTGCTACTACTGTTGTTGTTGCTGCTACTACTGTTGCTCTGTTGCTGTTGTTTACTACTGTTGCTATTGTTGACACTACTGTTGCTATTATTGTTGCCACTAATGTTGTTATTGTTGTTGCTATTATTGTTGCCATTAATGTTGTTATTGTTGTTGCCACTACTGTTACTATTGTTGTTGCCACTACTGTTGCTGTTGTTACTACTACTACTACTGTTGCTGTTGCTACTACTGTTGCTGTTGTTACTACTACTACTGCTGTTGTTACTACTGTTGTTGTCGCTACTGTTGTTTTTGTTGTTTCTACTACTGTTGCTGTTGTTGCTACTACTATTGCTGTTGTTGTTGCTGCTGTTACTGCTACTACTGTTGCTGTTGTTACTGCTACTACTGTTGCTGTTGTTACTGATACTACTGTTGCTGTTGTCACTGCTACTACTGTTGCTGTTGTCACTGCTACTACTGTTGCTGTTGTTACTGCTACTACTGTTGCTGTTGTTACTGCTACTACTGTTGCTGTTGTTACTGCTACTACTGTTGCTGTTGTTGCTACTACTATTGATGTTGTTGTTGCTGCTGTTACTGCTACTACTGTTACTGTTGTCACTGCTACTACTGTTGCTGTTGTTACTGCTACTACTGTTGCTGTTGTTACTGCTACTACTGTTGCTGTTGTTACTGCTACTACTGTTGCTGTTGTTGCTGCTACTACTGTTGCTATTGTTGTTTCTACTACTGTTGCTGTTGTTACTGCTACTACTGTTGCTGTTGTTACTGCTACTACTGTTGCTGTTGTTACTGCAACTACTGTTGCTATTGTTGTTTCTACTACTGTTGCTGTTGTTACTGCAACTACTGTTGATATTGTTGTTTCTACTACTGTTGCTATTGTTGTTACTGTTACTACTGTTGCAATGTTGCTGTTGTTACTGCTACTAGTGTTGCTCTGTTGCTGTTGTTACTGCTACTACTGTTGCTGTTGTTACTGCGACTACTGTTGTTGCTGCTAGTACTATTGTTGCTGCTACTACTGTTGCTGCTGCTACTACTGTTGCTGCTGCTACTACTGCTGTTGCTGCTAATACTCTTGTTGGTGTTACTGCTACTACTGTTGCTGGTGTTACTGCTACTACTGTTGCTGGTGTTACTGCTACTACTGTTGCTGGTGTTACTGCTACTACTGTTGCTGGTGTTACTGCTACTACTGTTGTTGCTGGTGTTACTGCTACTACTGTTGTTGCTGGTGTTACTGCTACTACTGTTGTTGCTGCTACTACTATTGCTGGTGTTACTGCTACTACTGTTGCTGTTGTTACTGCTACTACTGTTGCTGTTGTTACTGCTACTACTGTTGCTGTTGTTACTGCTACTACTGTTTCTGGTGTTACTGCTACTACTGTTGTTGCTGGTGTTACTGCTACTACTGTTGCTGGTGTTACTGCTACTACTGTTGCTGGTGTTACTGCTACTACTGTTGCTGGTGTTACTGCTACTACTGTTGTTGCTGGTGTTACTGCTACTACTGTTGTTGCTGCTACTACTATTGCTGGTGTTACTGCTACTACTATTGCTGGTGTTACTGCTACTACTGTTGCTGTTGTTACTGCTACTACTGTTGCTGTTGTTACTGCTACTACTGTTTCTGGTGTTACTGCTACTACTGTTGTTGCTGGTGTTACTGCTACTACTGTTGCTGGTGTTACTGCTACTACTGTTGCTGTTGTTACTGCTACTACTGTTGCTGTTGTTACTGCTACTACTGTTTCTGTTGTTACTGCTAGCAATTGCTGTTGAAGACTAAGACACATGTGCAACTGTTGGGTATCTTACTGTTGACTAAAACGTTTCGCCTATACAGTAGGCTTCTTCAGTCAAATACAGAGGCAGCAAGCGTAGTAGCAAATACGATGTAATCAGTCCATCAACCATGGAGGACTAGTTTTCAAGGTGGTCAGTCCCTCAGCCTTGAAGGACGAGTTTTGAGGAAGGGGGGTCAGTCCTTCAGCCTGGGAAAGTGTTCAGCCCCATCTATCATGTCCCAGACCAAGCCTCTGATTGCTTACCTGATTCACCAGTCTGGCTGACACCCCTGATCAATCAACAGTAAACAGAAGCAGTCTTTCAACTATATTTCAATCCTTGAAAGTACACCAGGCTACGATCCTAGCAGTTCCCCTTGATGCTAGATTTGACACCCACAGGAAACTGTCAATTACACAAACACGTTTGACATCAGAGCTGGAGTCAATGTCTCACCAGCTGAAAGCTCCTCAATCGGGTTTGCTTAATTGACATGGACACCCAGATCTGAAGTCTGGGTTCCCACAGGCTGCCAGGGCTTCCAGAGGGTTTCAAAAGGTGGCATCCCCGTGGAATTAGAGGGATGCTGGTGTGTAAGTCGAAGCTTCAGATGAACAGAGATGCTGTATTGTGTGTGTGTGTGTGTGTGTGTGTGTGTGTGTGTGTGTGTGTGTGAAAGAGAGGGGAGAGAGAGAGAGAGATGAGAGAGACAGAGATGCTGATGTAGGTAACAGCTCTTAGCTAGTAAATAAAGTTAGGAACCTTAACTAACCTTCTAAAACCTTGTTTAAAGAGAGAGAGAGAGGGGGAGAGAGAGAGAGAGGGAGAGAGAGAGAGAGAGAGAGAGAGAGAGAGAGAGAAGAGAGAGAGAGAGAGAGAGAGAGAGAGAGAGAGAGAGAGAGAGAGAGATAAAGAGAGAGAGAGAAATCAAGATACAAGAGCTTCCATCTCTAATCTCTAGCTGGCTATCTATTTTCTATTAAGTTCTCTCGCCATTATCTCTTTCTAGTTTTCCTAATGCCTCACCCTGTAGACCTGTCGATAATTATGTCCTTCTAGATACTGGAATCATATTTCTAGGTACTATAATATTTCTAGGTACTAGAATATTTCTAAGTACTGGAATATTTCTATATACTGGAATATTTGTAGACACTGGAATATTTCTAAGTACTGGAATATTTCTAGATACTGGAATATTTCTCTTTTATATTTCTAGGTACTGGAATATTTCTAGACACGTGAATATTTCTAAGTACTGGTAGTGGTGGTGTTATTATAAGTGATAGTAGTAGTAGTACTTATGATAGTCAAATTGCCTGTTGATTATTGCCTCGTATGATGTTTTAAACTTCAATGTGCCCTTGCTCTCTCTCTCTCTCTCTCTCTCTCTCTCTCTCTCTCTCTCTCTCTCTCTCTCTCTCACTCTCTCTCACTGCATCTCGAGATGTAATGAAAGTCGTATTCTGTGTACATAGAAGGAAAGTGGACCATAAGCAAGACTCACTGAGAGATATTACTGACTTCCTCTACCCCACAACATACACTCATCTCCCTGTGATGCTGGAGCCCGGGATGAAGGGGAGAGAGAGAGAGAGAGAGAGAGAGAGAGAGAGAGAGAGAGAGAGAGAGAGAAGAGAGAGAGAGAGAGAGAGAGAGAAGGGGAGTTTTAGAATGTTAGGTAGGTTAAGGTTCCTAACTTTGGCTAGTAAATAATGTTAGGAACGTTACGCTAACCTTGTAAAACCGTGTGTGAGAGAGAGAGAGAGAGAGAGAGAGAGAGAGAGAGAGAGAGACAGACAGACAGACAGACAGACAGACAGACAGACAAGAGAGACTAGAGATGGTGGGAGATATGCAGGAAGACAAAAAAAAAGGGATACAAGAGTCTGGGATATATGTTAAAATCTCTCATATTTCAGCATCCCTTGTTGACTTCGGCAGCCATTTTGACTTCTCTCTGGCTGAAGCATTTGATGAGAATTCATCTTCGTTTAATATTTTCTTCTTAGTGAATATGGAGCTCCATCTTAATGACGCATTTGCTAAGAAAATGTCTTACGAAGATGAAAAAGATAATGCAGCAAATACAGCAACAGAACCAACAGCAACAACTACATCAGCAGCAACAGTAGCAACGGCAGCAACAGTAACAGCAACAGTAGTAGCAAAAATAGCAACAGTAGTAGCAAAAATAGCAACAGTAGTAGCAAAAACAGCAACAGTAGCAAAACAACAACAGCAAGTAGACGTCAGTAGACGTGCAGACCTTCAAGTAGACGCCAGTACACGTATCGACCTTCAAGTACACAGACATGTCGACCTTCAGGTAGACAGACATGTCGACCTTCAGGTAGACAGACATGTCGACCTTCAGGTAGACAGACATGTCGACCATTAGGCAGATAGACATTTCGACCTTTGGGTAGACAGACACGTCGACCTTGAGGAAGACATGTCGACCTTGAGGTAGACAATAGACATGTCGACCTTGAGGTAGACAATAGACATGTCGACCTTGAGGTAGATAATAGACATGTCGACCTTGAGGTAGACAATAGACATGTCGACCTACCACTCTTTGAACCACACACCTCATTCTTTTTGTGATAAATCTAATTAATTTATCGCCATAAAACGACGATAATTACAGAGGCGGTTAATGGGACAGCCTCGCTAATTGGTCCAGTGATGGACCTACAACGGTCCAGGGAGGACAATGTACCATTTTCCTGGTCCATTAGTGGAGCAATGGCGACCCAGGAAGTTGTCATATTTTAAGATTTCTTCATTTTTTTCCCTGTTTTCTCTTTTAGTTTCGTTCGTTTTCTCTGTTCTTCTTGTGATTAATTTAGTTTTTATTTTCTTCCATAGTTTTTAAATGTTTCGATCTGTAATTATAACTTAAAATATGTTAGTTAAAAATGACAAGTTGCACAAGAATTTTATGCAATACCGACAAGTTGAAATTAGACACATGTGCAACATCTGGATGGCTTTATAGTAGACGTTTCGCCCTCCAGTGGCTTTATCAATACTGACACTATAGAAGTTTCCCAGCTCAGGCTGACACTACTGAAGTCCCAGCTCAGGCTGACACTACTGAAGTCCCAGCTCAGGCTGACACTACTGAAGTCCCAGCTCAGGCTGACACTACTGAAGTCTCAGCTCAGGCTGACACTACTGAAGTCCCAGCTCAGGCTGACACTACTGAAGTCCCAGCTCAGGCTGACACTACTGAAGTCTCAGCTCAGGCTGACACTACTGAAGTCCCAGCTCAGGCTGGCACTACTGAAGTCCCAGCTCAGGCTGACACTACTGAAGTCCCAGCTCAGGCTGACACTACTGAAGTCCCAGCTCAGGCTGACCCTACTGAAGTCTCAGCTCAGGCTGGCACTACTGAAGTCCCAGCACAGGCTGACACTACTGAAGTCCCAGCTCAGGCTGACACTACTGAAGTCCCAGCTCAGGCTGACATTACTGAAGTCTCAGCTCAGGCTGACACTACTGAAGTCTCAGCTCAGGCTGACACTACTGAAGTCTCAGCTCAGGCTGACACTACTGAAGTCCCAGCTCAGGCTGGCACTACTGAAGTCCCAGCTCAGGCTGACACTACTGAAGTCCCAGCTCAGGCTGACACTACTGAAGTCCCAGCTCAGGCTGACACTACTGAAGTCTCAGCTCAGGCTGACACTACTGAAGTCCCAGCTCAGGCTGACACTACTGAAGTCCCAGCTCAGGCTGGCACTACTGAAGTCCCAGCACAGGCTGACACTACTGAAGTCCCAGCTCAGGCTGACACTACTGAAGTCCCAGCTCAGGCTGACATTACTGAAGTCTCAGCTCAGGCTGACACTACTGAAGTCTCAGCTCAGGCTGACACTACTGAAGTCTCAGCTCAGGCTGACACTACTGAAGTCTCAGCTCAGGCTGACACTACTGAAGTCTCACCTCAGGCTGACACTACTGAAGTCTCAGCTCAGGCTGACACTACTGAAGTCTCCCAGCTCAGGCTGACACTACTGAAGTCTCCCAGCTCAGGCTGACACTACTGAAGTCTCCCAGCTCAGGCTGGCACTACTGAAGTCTCCCAGCTCAGGCTGACACTACTGAAGTCTCCCAGCTCAGGCTGACACTACTGAAGTCTCCCAGCTCAGGCTGACACTACTGAAGTCTCCCAGCTCAGGCTGACACTACTGAAGTCTCCCAGCTCAGGCTGACACTACTGAAGTCTCCCAGCTCAGGCTGACACTACTGAAGTCTCCCAGCTCAGGCTGACACTACTGAAGTCCCAGCTCAGGCTGACACTACTGAAGTCTCCCAGCTCAGGCTGACACTACTGAAGTCCCAGCTCAGGCTGACACTACTGAAGTCTCCCAGCTCAGGCTGACACTACTGAAGTCCCAGCTCAGGCTGACACTACTGAAGTCTCCCAGCTCAGGCTGACACATTTCTTTCACTTCCCTTTCTTAAAGTTTTCTTTCATTTTTCATCTCAATCATCTCTCCTTGCTTATTATTCTCCATCTTAGACAAATACACGAGTGAGTCTGGGTGGGTGTGAGTTGGACCTGTCTAGCATGGGCCAGTAGGCCTCCTGCAGTGCTCCTTATTTCTTATGCTATCTTCTTTCTGGAAATAAATGGTATAAAATACCGACACAATGGAAAAATAAACATAAACAATATAATGTGATTCTTGTGACTCGATAAAGTCCACTGTGTGGGCGAAACGTTGTCAGTAAAGGATCACATTATACTGCTTATCTTATTTCTCTAATCCTCCCTCTTCCAATCATCTTCCTCCCCGTCCACCAGTTTCCGTGTCTCCATCTTCCTCTGCTTTACCCATCTTCATCTCTTCTTTACATGACTTTTTCACTTCTCTCATTCCTCGTTTAACGCATTTTCTCTCATCTTCTTTCCCCAATTCTATTTTGTGGGGGGTTCTCCCAACCCTCCCTCTCTTCTAATTGCGTTGCCTCTCTTACCTTTCCCTCCTTCGTCCCCTCTCTTCCTTTCCTCCCTCTCTCCCTCCCTCCCTTTCCCCCTTTCTTCCTCCCTTCCTTTCCCTCTCTCTTCCTCCCTTTCTTTCCCCATCTCTTCCTCCCTTTCTTCCCCCTCTCTTCCTTCTCTGGTGTGAGGTAGGGTGGCCCAGGGCCCTCAGGTTAACTGGGGGCCCCAGATAATGAAGGCTGGGGGCCAGGTACGTGAGACCATCAAGGCTCCCTTGATGATGATGCTGTCTGGTAGTACATTGTATCTCTCTCTCTCTCTCTCTCTCTCTCTCTCTCTCTCTCTCTCTCTCTCTCTCTCTCTCCCTCTCTCTAAACGTTTTCACAAAGCGAAGATTGTTTTTTAACATTATTTACAAACTAGGAGCTATTACCTATTTCTCTCTCTCTCTCTCTCTCTCTCTCTCTCTCTCTCTCTCTCTCTCTCTCTCTCTCTCTCTCTCTCTCTCTCTCTCTCTCTCTCTCTCTCCAGGTGTCTCAAACACCTCACCTGCTAATTATAGGTGACCTGAGTTTCTGACCTCACCTCTCTCTCTCTCTCTCTCTCTTCTCTCTCTCTCTCTCTCTCTTTCCCCCTTCTGGCACATTGTTACATCTCTCTTGCTTTCTTTTCGACTTTCGTTTTTCCCCTTTATCTGTCTAATGTACTTCCTCTACATTTTCTTATCAGAGTTGAGAGAGAGAGAGAGAGAGAGAGAGAGAGAGAGAGAGAGAGAGAGAGAGAGAGAGAGAGAGAGAGAGAGGGGAGAACAGGCCAAGTGTCATTTGATAAGATCTTTAGATGGATAGAAACACACACACACAGGAACTGTGAATAGACCCCCTACAACACATGTAGGTGAGCGCACACACATCAAAAATCACACACACACACACACACACACACACACACACACACACACACACACACCCCCCACACACACACACACACACACACCAACACACACACACACACACACACACACACACACGTGTGAACATTACCTTCCCTCACAAGACCAAAGCAGCGAAGCTTCTCTAATTATACAGATATAATTATACTAATATAATTTCACAACTAGCCGCGAGTGGAGCAACACAGCACCAGCAACATGACTATAATCCACCAAGACTATCATTGCAAAAATTATACACATTGTAAATATCTGCCCGTCTTGTTGATTATTAATTTTACTTAATTTATATTGAACTTTTTAATTTTTTGAGTGTGTGTGTGTGTGTGTGTGTTTTTATATACATACAAATCAACCCAGTCACTTAGCATTGATGTCCATCAACTCAGAAGTTGCAACGAAATTGAAGTCACAGGAACCCCAAACAAATATTTTAAAGGCTACGAGGGAAGCCATTACCTCATTGTCCAAGCTATTATTGCCCCAGTTATCGGGCCATTTAGATCGACTTTCATAAGGTTTTGCAGGGGATTGTGAGCCTTGTTGCACCGTGGCATACCTCTCTCTTGGCTCTTTTCCCCATCAAGAAAGAGGAAAGTAGTTAACCCTCGATCGATTTTGTGTTGTTGTGGTGATGGAGGTTGTTGTGGCAACACAAGCCGTTCTTGAACGAGGATCGTATAGATGTGAACGTTTCCGGGTTATTCAGGTTCCAATGGCGGACGTGTTTTGTGTTGCTGTATAACACATGTACAATACTTGTTTATCTTTCTTGATAAGACACATGTGCAATACCTGGGTGTCATTATTGATGAATAAGACACGTGTGTAACACCTGGGTGTCATTATTGATGAATAAGACACGTGTGTAACACCTGGGTGTCATTATTGATGAATAAGACACGTGTGTAACACCTGGGTATCATTATTGATGAATAAGACACGTGTATAACACCTGGGTATCATTATTGATGGATAAGACACGTGTGTAACACCTGGGTGTCATTATTGATGAATAAGACAGATGTGTAACACCTGGGTGTCTTTATTGATGAATAAGACACATGTGTAACACCTGGGTGTCTTTATTGATGAATAAGACACATGTGTAACACCTGGGTGTCATTATTGATGAATAAGACACATGTGTAACACCTGGGTGCCTTTATTGATGAATAAGACACACGTGTAACACCTGGGTGTCTTTATTCATGAATAAGACACGTGTGTAACACCTGGGTGTCTTTATTGATGAATAAGACACGTGTGTAACACCTGGGTGTCATTATTGATGAATAAGACACGTGTGTAACACCTGGGTGTCATTATTGATGAATAAGACACGTGTGTAACATTTGGGTGTCTTTATTGATGGATAAGACACATGTGTAACATTTGGGTGTCTTTATTGATGGATAAGACACATGTGTAACATTTGGGTGTCTTTATTGATGAATAAGACACATGTGTAACATTTGGGTGTCTTTATTGATGAATAAGACACATGTGTAACATTTGGGTGTCTTTATTGATGAATAAGACACATGTGTAACATTTGGGTGTCTTTATTGATGAATAAGACACATGTGTAACATTTGGGTGTCTTTATTGATGAATAAGACACATGTGTAACATTTGGGTGTCTTTATTGATGAATAAGACACATGTGTAACATTTGGGTGTCTTTATTGATGAATAAGACACGTGTGTAACACCTGGGTGTCATTATTGATGAATAAGACACATGTGTAACACCTGGGTGTCTTTATTGATGAATGAGAGAGAGAAAAATCTACTACACCGGAAACTATCTAGAAGAATACATACATCCTAGCAGATAGTACACAGACACACACAGACAATTATTTGACACCCATCTCATCAGACACGCAGATATCTCAGCAGACTAGCAGACACACAGGCAGATTAGCAGACACATTAACATCACAGAAGCAACACACACACACACTACGGCAGAGCTGGAGTCCATAAAGAGAGACTTTTTGCGTAAGATTGAAAAAGTCATGAGTCAATATATATATATATATATATATATATATATATATATATATATATATATATATATATATATATATATATATTACTATTTTAATTGAATCATAGGTTAATTTGTATTATATAGAGTGAACTCACTTATTAGAACTCAGTTTGAAAATCACTTTTAAAATGTACTCATTGCTATGTACTTAGTGCAATGTACTCATTGCTATGTACTTAGTGTAATGTACTCATTGCTATGTACTTAGTTCAATGTACTCATTGCTATGTACTTAGTGAATGTACTCATTGCTATGTACTTAGTGCAATGTACTCATTGCTATGTACTTAGTGCAATGTACTCATTGCTATGTACTTAGTGTAATGTACTCATTGCTATGAACTTCGTTCAATGTACTCATTGCTATGTACTTAGTGAATGTACTCATTGCTATGTACTTCGTGCAAAGTACTCATTGCTATGTACTTCGTGCAAAGTACTCATTGCTATGTACTTAGTGCAATGTACTCATTTTTATGTACTTAGTGCAATGTACTCATTGATATGTACTTAGTGCAATGTACTCATTGATATGTACTTAGTGCAATGTACTCATTGTTATGTACTTAGTGCAGTGTACTCATTGCTATGTACTTAGTGCAGTGTACTCATTGCTATGTACTTGGTGCAATGTACGCATTGCTATGTACTTCGTGCAAAGTACTCATTGCTATGTACTTAGTGCAATGTACCCATTGCTATGTACTTGGTGCAATGTACTCATTGCTATGTACTTCGTGCAATGTACTCATTGCTATGTACTTAGTGCAATGTACTTATTTCTATGTACTTAGTGCAATGTACTTATTTCTATGTACTTAGTGCAATGTACTTATTTCTATGTACTTAGTGCAATTTACTCATTGCTATGTACTTATTGCAATGTACTCATTGCTATGTACTTAGTGCAATGTACTCATTGCTATGTACTTAGTGTAATGTATTCATTGCTATGTACTTCGTTCAATGTACTCATTGCTATGTACTTCGTGCAAAGTACTCATTGCTATGTACTTAGTGCAATGTACTCATTGTTATGTATTTAGTGCAATGTACTCATTGTTATGTACTTAGTGCAATGTACTCATTGTTATGTACTTAGTGCAATGTACTCATTGTTATGTACTTAGTGCAATGTACTCATTGTATTTTCGTTCAATTTAAAAACTCTGATGCTCTTCTGTGCTTGACTTATACATCTTCATAATAGATAATAGTTCTTGATTTGGATAGAAATAGGTAGTTTAGAGTAGACAGCCTCGGTTTGGACTTGAAGGTAATATGGTTTACTGTCATGTGCTCATGTGCTCCCTTGTACAAGACTCAACATCTTACCAGAAAATATCAGAAACACTGCTGGAACAAGTGAAGAAGTCTTCAAGAGGAAACTGGACAAGTATCTTCACCAGGTGCCAGATCAACCAGGCTGTGATGAATATGTGGGGCAGCGGGCCTCCAGCTGCAACAGCCTGGTTGACCAGGCATGTCAAAGGTAAAGGTATATATCTTGCATTCCACGTAATCTGGTAACTGCCACTTTTCATGTGCTTCCATGTACATCTCTTGCATTCGAAGTCATGTCCCTCATGACACGAAGTCATGAACATCGAAGTCACATGCGTGCTTTTCGCTTCCCCAGAAACCAAAGCCATC
The DNA here is from genome assembly GCA_009830355.1 of Cherax destructor. Taxonomy (NCBI): domain Eukaryota; kingdom Metazoa; phylum Arthropoda; class Malacostraca; order Decapoda; family Parastacidae; genus Cherax; species Cherax destructor. The sequence goes on along the minus strand of WNWK01001065.1, from coordinate 252,706 downwards.
TCTTGAAGAGCGATGTCGCTAATGCGTTCGTCACGAACTCTCTCTTTCGTGCGACGTACCCTGAGAGCGAGCTGAAAGATGAGATCCAAGTAAGATATTTTGAGACCCTCTTGGGGCAGAGAAAGTGAATCCATCTTGTACTTAACACTGTCAAAGCTTCCGGGAGGAAAGTGTCTCAAGTGGGACAGGGCTGGGAGATAGGGAGGGAGGCTGCATCCTTGAAGCAAGAATGATGCGAAGGACAAACTTACATTGTTATTGTCGGCTTGATGAAAAAAAAAGGAGGGAGATGGTAAAGATGAATTTTTTTTGGTGTATTTCAATGGTGAGAGATTGGGGCCCCACCTCTAGTACAAACTGTGGGGGTCCATAGCCTCGGAGAAGTGGATGAAGAAGGTTAGAGGAAAAATATTTGGATTTATGCAAGAATATTTCTAGTCTCTTATCACCCCATCTTTTATACATGCACAAATACTTACACTTTATTATGAAATTCTCTCTCATATATATATTATATATATATATATATATATATATATATATATATATATATATATATATATATATATATATATATATATATATATATATATATATATATATGCAACAACCACTATGAAAAATAGAGGAATTCCAAGCGCTTTCGTGACTACTCACATTATCAAGGAACTATAAAAGGAAACGTGAGAAGAAGGCTTATATAAGGGGCGAGACTACACCTCACAGTCACATCACACTAACAAAGACAACACCTCACAGTAGCGTAACATCGCACGACTCTGTGAAGAGGAACATAAGAAAGGACCTGAAACTCTTCCCAAGAATTAAGATTAGTCCAATTTATCATTAAATTCTTCCCAAATTTTATTAATTATAAATGAATCCAATTTATATAAACCAAAAGAAATATTCATATTATTTTCAAAACTGCTTTTAATGAAACATGATTCTATTATATTCCTCTCAACCATGGACTTGCTTGATACAACCTTCTCAGCATTTTGAAAATCAATTGGATGGTTAAAATCTCTCACATGAATAAATAGAGCATTAGAATCTTGTCCAGTTCTAATGCTATATTTATGTTGTTTTAATCTTAGTTCAAGACTTTACCAGTTTGACCGTAATAAACTTTATCTGAAGGATGACTGTGAGGTGTAGTCTTTGTTAGTGTGATGTGACTGTGAGGTGTAGTCTTGCCCCTTATATAAGCCTTCTTGTCATGTTTCCTTTTATAGTTCCTTGATAATGTGAGTAGTCACGAAAGCGCTGCTTCGAATTCCTCTATTTTTTCATAGTGGTTGTCTTGCATATTTTGATATCACCTGTTTACTGTGATCTTTTTGCATATATATATATATATATATATATATATATATATATATATATATATATATATATATATATATATATATATATATATATAAAATTTATGCACCGCGCAGAAGCAAACGGGTATAAATAGAGAAAGATCTCAGTCAGCAGGATTCGAAGCCACGTCAGGAAGGCTGGCAGGGTCCCCAAAGTGACGCTCTACACCCCTCGGCCACAGATGCCTCATAAGCTGGGCAGACTGGTTTACAAGCCATGTTTCTTCCCAGCCTGGGCACATCAGTCAGCCTCAAACATGATTTCAAGTTATTTCCTTCTCTTGAATGTTCTGAGCAAGTGTTAGATCGGAGTGGAGGCGAGTCGATCATATTATTTTATGTGCTGTTGGAATGTGACCGAGGTAACCCATCTGAAGGAGGTGGGAGGATGGGTGAGGATGTTACAGTTCTGGAGGTGGGAAGTACAGCGCCTGAACTCTGAAGGATGGGTGAGGATGTTACAGTCCTGGAGGTGGGAAGTACAGTGCCTAAACTCTGAAGGATGGGTGAGGATGTTACAGTTCTGGAGGTGGGAAGTACAGTGCCTGAACTCTGAAGGATGGGTGAGGCTGTTACAGTCCTGGAGGTGGGAAGTACAGTACCTGCACTCTGAAGGATGGGTGAGGATGTTACAGTTCTGGAGGTGGGAAGTACAGTACCTGCACTCTGAAGGATGGGTGAGGATGTTACAGTTCTGGAGGTGGGAAGTACAGTGCCTGAACTCTGAAGGATGGGTGAGGATGTTACAGTCCTGGAGGTGGGAAGTACAGTACCTGCACTCTGAAGGATGGGTGAGGATGTTACAGTTCTGGAGGTGGGAAGTACAGTACCTGCACTCTGAAGGATGGGTGGGGATGTTACAGTTCTGGAGGTGGGAAGTACAGTGCCTGCACTCTGAAGGATGGGTGGGGATGTTATAGTTCTGGAGGTGGGAAGTACAGTGCCTGCACTCTGAAGGATGGGTGGGGATGTTACAGTTCTGGAGGTGGGAAGTACAGTGCCTGCACTTTGAAGGATGGGTGAGGATGTTACAGTTCTGGAGGTGGGAAGTACAGTGCCTGCACTTTGAAGGATGGGTGAGGATGTTACAGTTCTGGAGGTGGGAAGTACAGTGCCTGCACTCTGAAGGATGGGTGAGGATGTTACAGTTCTGGAGGTGGGAAGTACAGTGCCTGCACTTTGAAGGATGGGTGAGGATGTTACAGTTCTGGAGGTGGGAAGTACAGTGCCTGCACTTTGAAGGATGGGTGGGGATGTTAAAGTTCTAAAGGTGGGAAGTACAGTACCTGCACTCTGAAGGATGGGTGGGGATGTTACAGTTCTGGAGGTGGGAAGTACAGTACCTGCACTCAGAAGGATGGGTGGGGATGTTACAGTTCTGGAGGTGGGAAGTACAGTACCTGCACTCTGAAGGATGGGTAAGGATGTTACAATTCGGAGGTGGGAAGTACAGTGCCTGCACCTGAAGGATGGGTGAGGATGTTACAGTTCTGGAGGTGGGAAGTACAGTGCCTGCACTTTGAAGTATGGGTGGGGATGTTAAAGTTCTAAAGGTGGGAAGTACAGTACCTGCACTCTGAAGGAGGGTGGGGATGTTACAGTTCTGGAGGTGGGAAGTACAGTACCTGCACTCTGAAGGATGGGTAAGGATGTTACAGTTCTGGAGGTGGGAAGTACAGTACCTGCACTCTGAAGGATGGGTGAGGATGTTACAATTCTGGAGGTGGAAAGTACAGTACCTGCACTCTGAAGGATGGGTGAGGATGTTACAGTTCTGGAGGTGGGAAGTACAGTATCTGCACTCTGAAGGATGGGTGAGGATGTTACAGTTCTGAGGTGGGAAGTACAGTGCCTGCACTCTGAAGGATGGGTGAGGATGTTACAGTTCTGGAGGTGGGAAGTACAGTGCCTGCACTTTGAAGTATGGGTGGGGATGTTAAAGTTCTAAAGGTGGGAAGTACAGTACCTGCACTCTGAAGGAGGGGTGGGGATGTTACAGTTCTGGAGGTGGGAAGTACAACCTGCACTCTGAAGGATGGGTAAGGATGTTACAGTTCTGGAGGTGGAAGTACAGTACCTGCACTCTGAAGGATGGGTGAGGATGTTACAATTCTGGAGGTGGAAAGTACAGTACCTGCACTCTGAAGGATGGGTGAGGATGTTACAGTTCTGGAGGTGGGAAGTACAGTATCTGCACTCTGAAGGATGGGTGAGGATGTTACAGTTCTGAGGTGGGAAGTACAGTGCCTGCACTCTGAAGGATGGGTGAGGATGTTACAGTCCTGGAGGTGGGAAGTACAGTACCTGCACTCTGAAGGATGGGTGAGGATGTTACAGTTCTGAAGGGGGGAAGTACAGTACCTGCACTCTGAAGGATGGGTGGGGATGTTACAGTTCTGGAGGTGGGAAGTACAGTACCTGCACTCTGAAGGATGGGTGAGGATGTTATAGTTCGGGAGTTGGGAAGTACAGTGCCTGCACTCTGAAGGATGGGTGAGGATGTTATAGTTCTGGAGGTGGGAAGTACAGTACCTGCACTCTGAAGGATGGGTGAGGATGTTACAGTTCTGGAGGTGGGAAGACAGTACCTGCACTCTGAAGGATGGGTGAGGATGTTACAGTTCTGGAGGTGGGAAGTACAGTACCTGCACCTGAAGGATGGGTGAGGATGTTATAGTTCTGGAGGTGGGAAGACAGTACCTGCACTCTGAAGGATGGGTGAGGATGTTATAGTTCTGGAGGTGGGAAGTACAGTGCCTGTACTCTGAAGGATGGAGTGGATGTTACAGTTGTGGAGGTGGGAAGAACAGTACCTGCACTCTGAAGGATGGGTGGGGATGTTACAGTTGTGGAGGTGGGAAGTACAGTACCTGCACCTGAAGGATGGGTGAGGATGTTACAGTTCTGGAGGTGGGAAGTACAGTGCCTGCACTCTGAAGGATGGGTGAGGATGTTACAGTTCTGGAGGTGGGAAGTACAGTACCTGCACTCTGAAGGATGGGTGAGGATGTTATAGTTCTGGAGGTGGGAAGTACAGTACCTGCACTCTGAAGGATGGGTGAGGATGTTATAGTTCTGAGGTGGGAAGTACAGTGCCTGTACTCTGAAGGATGGGTGGGGATGTTACAGTTGTGGAGGTGGGAAGAACAGTACCTGCACTCTGAAGGATGGGTGGGGATGTTACAGTTGTGGAGGTGGGAAGTACAGTACCAGCACTCTGAAGGATGGGTGAGGATGTACAATGCTGTACAGGGTCGTACAGAAACACTGGGACCATGTTTCGCCCACATGTGTGAGCGAAACGTTGTCCAAAGGACAATATAGTTGTTGTTTTCTGCTTCTTTAGCTATCCTCTTCAGAAAGCGAAACATCGATCCACACCAGTCGACTAAACAGCCCACTCAGACAGACAGACAGACAGGCAAGCACACACACACACACACACACACACACACACACACACACACACACATACAAGCGTTGTAGCAGACAGACGGAATTCGCCAGAATGCCAGTGTGACCTGACCTTGTCTATATTTGTACACTCATTAGTCGGTTATATGACCCAAGCAGTGGCTGTGTTCCCAGTAACTGGCTCCTCCCTACTCTTGATGAACAAACCAGACCCCCTCTCCCCTTTCCTTCCCCTCTCTGCAGCCTTTTGGTAAATGTTGAGTTGTTGGCGGTGTGTTCCTGGCAACTCAATTTATATATCAAAGCAATGGTGCCACCAGAGGATTTGAAACACTTATGTGTTGCTACATAAGAAACACTTGTGAGCAGGCAGGCGATAATACCTTGAACACACAAGTGTAAATGTGAAAACACAGGTGCAAAAGTACGGCTCCATGCATAGCAGTGATAGTGAATGATGGTGGAAGTGTCTTTTTCGGGTCATCCTTCTTAGGTTTAAGACGGCCTGTGTATATAATATATATATATATATATATATATATATATATATATATATATATATATATATATATATTAAGGGAACGTTTTTGAACGAATCTGCTTGGACTTTCTACTTACTTCTGCAACACTGCAAGCTCCTGATGGTCTTGATTGAACACGAAAGACCTAGAGCTATCATTCAACTAACTTGCGGTTGTTTTGCATCTTGTATCGTTTGTTCGCTCGCTATTTTTGCAATATATATATATATATATATATATATATATTATATATATATATATATATATATATATATATATATATATATATATATATATATATTTTCAACACGTCGGCCGTTTCCCACCGAGGCAGGGTGGCCCAAAAGAAAAAAGAAAGTTTCTCCTTTTACATTTAGTAATATATACAGGTGAAGGGGTTACTAGCCCCTTACTCCCGGCATTTTAGTCGCCTCTTACGACATGCATGGCTTACGGAGGAAGAATTCTGTTCCTTTTCCCCATGGAGATAAGAGGAAATTTACAAGAACTAACAAATCGGCCGTATCCCACAAAGGCGGGGTGACCCAAAGAGAAAAACAAAAGTTTCTCTTTTTAACTTTAGTAATGTATACAGGAGAAGGGGTTACTAGCCCCTTGCTCCCGGCATGTTAGTCGACTCTTATAACACGCATGGCTTACGGAGGAAGAATTCTGTTCCACTTCCCCATGGAGATAAGATGAAATAAGAACAAGAAAATAGAAAAAAAACAGAGGGGTGTGTATATATATGCTTGTACATGTTTGCGTAGTGTGACCTAAGTGTAAGTAGAAGTAGCAACACGTACCTGAAATCTTGCATGTTTATGAGACAGAAAAAAGACACACTCCTTCTTTAGCTCTAACTCTATTTGAAACCCCTGATCTAATCCCATTTATTTCTCCCCACTGAAACTCTCCTACCCCCTTCAGCTTTGTCTCACTTAAAGCCAGGACATCCAACTTCTTTTCATTCATAACATCTACAATCATCTCTTTCTTATCATTCGCACAACATCCACGCACATTCAAACATCCCACTTTGACGGTTTTCTTCTTTTTCTTTTTAGTGAATCTATACGGGAAAAAGGGGGTTACTAGCCCATTGTTCCCGGCATTTTAGTTGACTTTTACAACATGCATGGCTTACGGAGGAAAGATTCTTATTCCACTTCCCCATGGATATGAAAGGAAAAGCAATAAGAACAAGAACTATTAAGATAAAATCAAAGAAAACTCAGATGAGTGAGTATACATAAACGTGTACATGAATGTGTAGTGTGACCTAAGTGTAAGTAGAAGTAACAACACGTACCTGAAATCTTGCATGTTTATGAGACAGAAAAAAGACACCAGCAATCCTACCATTATGTAAAACAATTACAGGCTTCTGTTTTACACTCACTTGGCAGGACAGTAGTACCTCCCTGGGTGGTTGCTGTCTACCAACCTACTACCACAGGACGGTAGTACCTCCTGGGTGGTTGCCTCCCCCTACGGACGGACTCCGGGGTGTGCTGTCTACCAACCTACTACCACAGGACGGTAGTACCTCCCTGGGTGGTTGCTGTCTACCAACCTACTACCACAGGACGGTAGTACCTCCCTGGGTGGTTGCTGTCTACCAACCTACTACCACAGGATGGTAGTACCTCCCTGGGTGGTTGCTGTCTACCAACCTACTACCACAGGACGGTAGTACCTCCCTGGGTGGTTGTTGTCTACCAACCTACTACCACAGGATGGTAGTACCTCCTGGTGGTTGCTATCTACCAACCTACTACCACAGGACGGTAGTACCTCCCTGGGTGGTTGTTGTCTACCAACCTACTACCACAGGACGGTAGTACCTCCTGGGTGGTTGCTGTCTACCAACCTACTACCACAGGATGGTACTACCTCCCTGGGTGGTTGCTGTCTACCAACCTACTACCACAGGACGGTAGTACCTCCCTGGGTGGTTGCTGTCTACCAACCTACTACCACAGGACGCTAGTACCTCCTGGGTGGTTGCTGTCTACCAACCTACTACCACAGGACGGTAGTACCTCCCTGGGTCGTTGCTGTCTACCAACCTACCACAGGACGGTAGTACCTCCTGGGTGGTTGCTGTCTACCAGCCTACTACCACAGGACAGTAGTACCTCCCTGGGTGGTTTCTGTCTACCAACCTACTACCACAGGACGGTAGTACCTCCTGGGTGGTTGCTGTCTACCAACCTACTACCACAGGACGGTAGTACCTCCTGGAGTGGTTGCTGTCTACCAACCTACTACCACAAGACGGTAGTACCTCCTGGGTGGTTTCTGTCTACCAACCTACTACCTAGGGCATATATATATATATATATATATATATATATATATATATATATATATATATATATATATTATATATATATAT
>WNWK01001065.1:240000-242500 GCA_009830355.1 Cherax destructor | reverse complement strand
CAGTACTGCCAGCCTGAGCTGGGAGACTTCAGTACTGCCAGCCTGAGCTGGCAGACTTCAGTACTGCCAGCCTGAGCTGGCAGACTTCAGTACTGCCAGCCTGAGCTGGGGACTTCAGTACTGCCAGTCTGAGCTGAGAGCTTCAGTACTGCCAGCCTGAGCTGAGAGACTTCAGTACTGCCAGCCTGAGCTGGGAGACTTCAGTACTGCCAGTCTGAGCTGGGAGACTTCAGTACTGCCAGTCTGAGCTGGGAGACTTCAGTACTGCCAGTCTGAGCTGAGAGACTTCAGTACTGCCAGTCTAAGCTGAGAGACTTCAGTACTGCCAGTCTAAGCTGGGGACTTCAGTACTGCCAGCCTGAGCTGGGAGACTTCAGTACTGCCAGCCTGAGCTGGCAGACTTCAGTACTGCCAGCCTGAGCTGAGACTTCAGTACTGCCAGTCTGAGCTGAGACTTCAGTACTGCCAGCCTGGCTGAGACTTCAGTACTGCCAGCCTGAGCTGGGAGACTTCAGTACTGCCAGCCTGAGCTGGGAGACTTCAGTACTGCCAGTCTGAGCTGGGAGACTTCAGTACTGCCAGTCTGAGCTGGGAGACTTCAGTACTGCCAGTCTGAGCTGAGGCTTCAGTACTGCCAGTCTAAGCTGAGAGACTTCAGTACTGCCAGCCTGAGCTGAGGACTTCAGTACTGCCAGCCTGAGCTGGGAGACTTCAGTACTGCCAGCCTGAGCTGGGAGACTTCAGTACTGCCAGCCTGAGCTGGAGACTTCAGTACTGCCAGCCTGAGCTGAGACTTAGTACTGCCAGCCTGGGGCTGAGAGACTTCAGTACTGCCAGCCTGAGCTGAGAGACTTCAGTACTGCCAGCCTGAGCTGAAGACTTCAGTACTGCCAGTCCGAGCTGGCAGACTTCAGTACTGCCAGCCTGAGCTGGCAGACTCAGTACTGCCAGCCTGAGCTGGGAGACTTCAGTACTGCCAGCCTGAGCTGGGAGACTTCCAGTACTGCCAGTCTGAGCTGGCAGACTTCAGTACTGCCAGCCTGAGCTGGCAGACTTCACGTACTGCCAGCCTGAGCTGGGAGACTTCAGTACTGCCAGCCTGAGCTGGCAGACTTCAGTACTGCCAGTCTGAGCTGGGAGACTTCAGTACTGCCAGCCTGAGCTGAGACTTCAGTACTGCCAGTCTGAGCTGAGACTTCAGTTACTACCAGCCTGAGCTGGGAGACTTCAGTACTACCAGCCTGAGCTGAGACTTCAGTACTGCCAGTCTGAGCTGTTAGACTTCAGTACTGCCAGTCTGGCTGAGGACTTCAGTCTGCCAGCCTGGCTGGGAGACTTCAGTACTGCCAGTCTGAGCTGGGAGACTTCAGTACTGCCAGTCCGAGGGTGGGAGACTTCAGTCTACCAGCCTGAGCTGAGAGACTTCAGTACTGCCAGCCTGAGCTGAGAGACTTCAGTACTGCCAGTCCGAGGGTGGGAGACTTCAGTTGCCAGTCTGAGCTGAGAGACTTCAGTACTGCCAGCCTGAGCTGGGAGACTTCAGTACTGCCAGCCTGGCTGAGAGACTTCAGTACTGCCAGCCTGAGCTGGCAGACTTCATACTGCCAGTCTGAGCTGGGAGACTTCAGTACTGCCAGTCTGATCTGGGAGACTTCAGTACTGCCAGTCTGAGCTGGGAGACTTCAGTACTGCCAGTCTGAGCTGGGAGACTTCAGTACTGCCAGCCTGAGCTGAGAGACTTCAGTACTGCCAGCCTGAGCTGGGAGACTTCAGTCTGCCAGCCTGAGCTGGAGACTTCAGTACTGCCAGTCTGAGCTGGGAGACTTCAGTACTGCCAGCCTGAGCTGAAGACTTCAGTACTGCCAGCCTGAGCTGAGAGACTTCAGTACTGCCAGCCTGAGCTGGGAGACTTCAGTACTGCCAGTCTGAGCTGGGAGACTTCAGTACTGCTAGCCTGAGCTGGGAGACTTCAGTACTGCCAGTCTGAGCTGAGGAGACTTCAGTACTGCCAGTCTGAGCTGAGAGACTTCCCAGTACTGCCAGTCAGCTGGGAGACTTCAGTACTGCCAGCCTGAGCTGGGAGACTTCCAGTACTGCCAGCCTGACGCTGAGAGACTTCAGTACTGCCAGTCTGAGCTGAAACTTCAGTACTGCCAGCCTGAGCTGGGAGACTTCAGTACTGCCAGCCTGAGCTGAGAGACTTCAGTACTGCCAGTCTGAGCTGGGAGACTTCAGTACTGCCAGCCTGAGCTGGGAACTTCAGTACTGCCAGTTCGTGACTTGATACAGTTGACTGTGTAAGCGAAACGTCAATAAAGAATGGCATTACACAGTAATTCTAAGTAACTTTGAAAACCAAGCAATAAGTTCCATTGTAAAACCCGATGCTTTTCATCTTTCTAAATATTTTGATAGTGATGATTTTTTCAAAATTTTGATGATTTTGATGTTGATGACTTTGAAGTGTGATGACTTTGAAGTGTGATGACTTTGAAGTGTG